>LPNX010514774.1:136806-182710 GCA_001517045.1 Pseudotsuga menziesii
TTGAATCATCAAGAACCGTAATACAAAAGAACACAACACCATATAATTTTGTAATCTTTTTGTATTAGTTTTGGACCGGCTACAACCGTGAGGTAAAATAAGCACCTACTGATACAAAGAGCACCTACTCTTCATCCAGGACCCTTCCTGGTTTTCTTAGACCTTGCTAAATAGGGTTCGACGTATCCTAACCTCAAAATCAAGACAAGCTTGCTTTTACAATTACAGCTCATCGTGGCTCATGCCTTCAACACTGCTGGTTATCTGCTTATCCTCTTCACTGCTGCAACTCTACATGGTCTGCTCAGGAACACTACTTATGAAGTCATCAATCATGAAGGTTTGATCATCATCAAGGTCTTCATGGATGTAGGTAAAACAAATTTTTGGTTAAATTTCTGCAATACAACTTGTCATATCCATGATCAATGGGTAAACTTAGGGCTATGTGTACCTTCTTTAAACTCTGCATGAAACTGCATCCCAGTCTTATCAGACTTCTTCTCCTCAATCCTTTGCACATTCAACTATACAAAACATTGAGCCCTAACAAACGAGGTCTAAGATTCAAATGCCTTCCTTCATTAATTAAACCCTCAGTTAGAGCTGTAGCTCATGCATCAGGATATAAGCAACTTGTCTCTATGTCTACTTCAGATTATTCAGCATACTATCAAGGTTACTTAGGAAAAACCATGTGTCTAGTGATGTAACCTTACTTACTACAAATCATGCATCCAGTGATGTCACCTTACTTACTGCTGTAACCTTTGGATTTCAACGAATACTGTATCTTTCCAATACTTCGAATTCTGCTTCAACCCTTTCTCTTCCAAGCTTGAGATAGCTAGAGTATGATGTAGCAGGATCACAACTCACAAGGAGAACTTGGACTATTTAGCCATAGTTGAAAGAAGCAACAATACAACTATCAAGCATCAAAACTTGAACTAAACAGTCATCATAATCATTGTTATGTCTTCTTGTCACTAGGATGTTTCTTCAAGTCACTCTTCATTATATTTAGACCTAGACTGTGTATTGGCTGAGAGGAAGAGCCCAACACAAGTCCAAACTTGGTATCTCAATACTAGAGCTGTCATCCACTCACCAAGTAAGGGTTGCCATCTTCTTAAGCTGTGCATCAACCTTGCTCTGTGTGTCACTCTAACTGTGTATCATCCTTGTACTTCATCAATAGCTTCTAGGGCTGTCATGATGGACTTTCATCTTCATGCTTAAGCCTCATCATCAACATGTAAAATTCTAGGGTTATTTGGGACTGTGTAAATGCTTAGGGCAATCAACATCTCCCTTCAAACTTGGATAAGCTTGTAGACTGCTTAGACACCACCTCAATCACTTTCAAACTTGGATAAGCTTGGACTGTGTATGTTTGGACTGTGGAAGAGTCCAATCACCATCCAACTCTGCTAGTGTGTTATGAGAAGCAACCCCAAACACCATCAAACCCGGGACTACTGGAAGCACACAAAGACTTAGACCCAAGATATCATTCCTCCATGCATACACAGTGTCAAAAACTAGATTTATATCAACTCGTGGAATGCTTCGGATTTGTGGAAGAGTATCATACTTTGTGAAGCTCGGAACTGTTCATTGGGTCTGCAAATTTTTGGGATGTGGCATATTGTGGACTGAGGAAATCCTTGCTCACATCTGCTCCCCCATCTTGTTGGTTGTACTGCAGTGCTGCCATAGAAAATCCCTATAACAAAGATGGGCTGCTTCAAACACTAACTAAAGAGAGTAAAAACAAGATGAACAATTTCTTTGCTACAAAATTCTGGTTTTATTCTTTACTACCACAATAATTTGGACCCTTGACTGCTGCTACGAAAACACCAAAATAAAATTTTAATATACTGATGTTGGTCACCGAGTTTTTCTTTAGTCAACTGCTCCTCCACTCGAGTTTTTCTTTAGTCTGTTAGTTGGAAATTCGAGTTCCTTAGACCCCACTGAATTTACCTTAGTCTGCAAATTCAGATCGTCTCTTCTCCGTAATTCGGTACTGTGGAAACTCTGCAATAGTCCACTCCTCTTGTGGAAAACAAACTCTACTGCTGCCCAAAATTTAGACTGCTCCTCTATCGCAAAATTCGGTTGTTTCTACTTTACTGCTGCCACCACAGCTCTCAGACATCTGAAAAACCTCAGACTGTCTACCTCAGTCCATGAAAAAACCTCAGAGCTCATCCGGAATTCACATCAAAATAATGAAATTTGGCAGGGTATTTATACTAGATTTCCATAAAAAATTGGAGCCGACCTTAAAAAAAATTAAATTTTTAAATTTAAATTTTAATATATTCTGGAGCCGACTTGTCATTTTTGTTCTTATTTCATTTAAAACTTAAATTAACAAATGATCACAACATGGATCATTTGGTCATTAAATGTGACATACAGTCATTAGGCAAGGGCTTCAACATTTTCATTTAAACTACTGTAGCTTTTGACCAAGGATTCCATGCATATGTATATGTCCAGAATCTCCATTATCTCCTTAATAAAGCCACTTATATGCAAGGGTTCCAAGATCCAGGCTTGTGGGCTAAAGAATCAAGGACTTCATCATAAAAAAGATTCCAAGGCAATCTTCAGGGGTTTCAAGAGCTTCTCCATGGTTTCCTTACAAGTAGATGTGGACTTTGTGTCCAAACCCAATGCAGATGTAGCATCTCAATGTGTGACATGTGGCAGCAACATGTCCAGCATCTAATTGAGCCATTGGAACTTCCAACCCTTCTTCTTCCATATAATCTACAATCCATAGCCTTATGACCAAAGTTAGAACAAAAATAACAATAACCATTGAAACTACTTTCCTACCTGGGTCTTGTGAGCTTGCTTTGAGGAATAGATCTAACTCCTTGTTTCATCTTAGAACTTCCAAAGTTCTTATTGTCATGTACAGGTGCATGGGGAGCAACTTTGGATGTTGATAGACTTGCTTCTGGAGTCTTCAGAGACCAAGTGTCATCTTCAGATTTTTCTTTGTTCTTCTTGTAACCAAGACCAGTTTTGTTGAGTGGAGATCTTTGGCAATCTAAGATCTTATCTAGGACAATTGAACTATCCTAGAACTTGACCAAGGATTCATTCTTCTTACCTTTCTTCCTGAGAACAACTACCTCCATTTCCAACTTCTGGATTGTCTCCTCCTTTTCTTCCAGCCGACTCTTCAGGATTTCTTCTATCCTCTTGGCTTCCTCCAACTGTGTCTTCAGATCATGATTGACCTGTCTAGTTTCTTCAATCTCTTGAGAAGGATTTTCTTGTTCTTCCTTTTGACTGATCAATTCAGTCTTTAATTGTTCAACTTCAACATCCTTGTATTCCATTCGATATCGCAACTCTTTGTCCTTGTCTTTGAGCTTTACAAGCAACACTTTCATTGACATTGTCTTATGCTGATATTCATTCAAGGAGTCCAAAGTTTTCTTTTTGAACCTTGTGAAGTGACTCTGGGTCAAATTTACTGTGCTCAGAAACCAGTTGGCTCTGAGATCAATATTCAACAATGTGAGATGTATCTCATGTGTAGTTTTTGATAGCCCTTCATCATCTTCTGCAAGAACCTTCTCAATTTCATCACACAAGCTATCATTATAATCACAAGAGTCCATACCTTTACTAGAGTCCTCTTCTTATTTGTCTTCTTCCTGATTGAGCTCTTCTGGGGGCTTGTCTTTTGATTCCTGCTCTGTCTTTTCGGGTTCTGGTCTTGCCTTCTGATACTCACTCTCCAACTTGAACCATAGGTCTTTTGCTGAAGTGTACTCTCCTACACTTTTTTTCACTAAGCTGGGAAGTCCATCCATGAGGAAATTCAAGGCTATAGTGTTGTCCTTCTTTTCTTCCTTCTGTGTAGCTAATTTTTCTTTCTTGTTTGATGGAGCGGGTAGATTGATAACAATTTCCCAAATACCAAACCTCTTCAGATAATCCTTCATTTTTCTCCTCCAACTGAAATAATCTGTAATATCAAATATAGGCATGCCATTGCTTGATGACTCTTTCTTTTTCTCCATTGTGTCTAAGGATCTCCTTCAAGCTTGCTAGGCTTGTGACGAAGTCCGGCTCTGATACCAATTTCTAGACACTAAGAGGGGGGGTGAATTAGTGTAAAGCCAATTTTAAAAATTTCCTTAACTTGTCACAATTAACTATGAATTCATCATTCCACTATTCTACCAATTTCATAATCATTTCATAAACATATTTCACTTCATCATTCACATATCATAATCATTTGAATCATCAAGAACCATAACACAAAAGAACACAAAACCATATAATTTTGTAATCTTTTTCTATTAGTTTTGGACCGGCTACAACTGTGAGGTAAAATCAACACCTACCGATACAAAGAGCACCTACTCTTCATCCAGGACCCTGCCTAGTTTTCTTAGACCCTGCTAAGAAGGGTTTGAGGTATCATAACCTCAAAAGAAAGAAAAGCTTGCTTTTACAATTACAACTCACTATGGCTCATGCCTTCAACACTGCTGGTTATCTGCTCATCCTCTTGACTGCTGCAACTCTGCATGATCTGATTAGGAACAATACTTATGAAGTCATCAATTATCAAGGTTTTATCATCATCAAGGTCTTCATGGATGTAGGTATAACATTCTGCTGGTCAAAGTTCTGCAATACAACTTGTCATATCCATGATCAGTGGGTAAACTTAGGGCTATGTGTACCTTCTTTAAACTCTGCATTAAACTGCATCCCAGGTCTTATTAGACTTATTCACCTCAACCCTTTGCACATTCAACTGTAAAAAACACTGAGCCCTAACAAAAAAGGTCTTAGATTCAAATGCCTTCCTTCATTAATTAAAACCTCAGTCAGAGCTGTAGCTCATGCACCAGGACATAAGCAACTTGTCTCTATGTCTACTTCAGATTCTTCAACATACTATCAAGGTTACTTAGGAAAAACCATGCGTCTAGTGATGTAACCTTACTTACTGCAAATCATGCGTCCAATGATGTAACCTTACTTACTGCTGTAACCTTCGGATTTCAATGAATACTGGATCTTTCCAATACTTTGAATTCTTCTTCAAGCCTTTCTCTTCCAAGATTTCTATAGCTGGAGTATGATGTAGCATGACCAAAACTCACAAGGAGAACTTGTTCTGTTTAGTCATAGTTGAGAGAGGCAATAATACAACTGTCAAGCATAAAAAACTTGAAATAAACAATCATCATAATCATTGTCATGTCTTCTTGTCACTAGGATGTTTCTTCAAGTCACTCTTCATTATATTTAGACCTAGACTATGTATTGGCTAAGAGGAAGAGCCCAACACAAGTCCAAACTTGGTCTGTCAATACTAGAGCTTTCATCCACTCACCAAGTAAGGGCTGTCATCTTCTTAAGCTATGCATCAACCTTGCTCTGTGTGTCACTCTAACTTTGTATCATCCTTGTACTTCATCAATAGCTTCTAGGGCTGTCATCATGGACTGTCATCTTCATTCTTAAGCCTCATCATCAACATGTCAACTTCTAGGGCTATTTGGGACGGTGTAAATGATTAGGGCAGTCAACATCTCCCTTCAAACTTGGATAAGCTTGTAGACTACTTAGACACCACCTTAATCACTTTCAAACTCGGATAAGCTTGGACTGTGTATAAACTACCAAACTCAGACTTGTGTATATGCTATAAATATTTCGGTGGTTTGTTTGAGGAAGAAAACACCCACAGTATCAAATTCGAGACTGTGGAAGAGTCCAATCACCATCCAACTATGTTAGTGTGTTATGACAAGCAACCCCAAACACCATCAAACCTAGGACTACTAGTAGCACACAAAGAATTAGACCTAAGCTATCATTCCTCCATGCATACATAGTGTCAAAAACCAGATTTATATCAACTTGTGGAATGCTTCGTATCTGTGGAAAAGTATCATACTTTGTGAAGCTCAAAACTATTCACTGGGTCTGCAAATTTTGGGGCTGTGGCATAGTGTGGACTAAGGAAACCCTTGCTCACAATTGCTCCCCCATATTGTTGGTTGTACTGTAGTGCTGCTACAGTCAAGCCCTAAAACAAAGATGGGATGCTTCAAACAGTAACTAAAGAGAGTAAAAACAAGATGAAAAATTTCTCTGCTGCAAACTTCGGGTTTTATTCTTTACAGCTGCAATAGTTCGGACCCTTGAACACTGCTACAAAAACACCAAAATAAAATTTTAATATACTGCTGCTGGTCATCGAGTTTTTCTTTAGTTTGTTAGTTGGAAATCCGAGTTCCTCAAACCCTACCGAATTTACCTCAATCTACAAATTCGGATTGTCTTCTTCTCTGTAATTCGGTACTGTGGAAACCCTCCAACAGTCAACTCCTCTTGTGGAAAACGAACTCTGCTGCTACTCGAAATTCAGACTGCTCCTTTGCTGCAAAATTCGGGTGTTTCTCCTTTATTGCTACCACCAAAAATCTCAGACATCTAAAAAACCTCAGACTGTCTACCTCAGTCCATGAAAAAACCTCAAAGCTCATCTGAAATTCACATCAAAATAATGAAATTTGGTGGGGTATTTATACTAGATTTCCATAAAAAATTGGAGCCGGCCTTAAAAAAAATTAATTTTTTAAATTTAAATTTTAATATATTCTGGAGCTGACTTGTCATTTTTGTTTTTATTTCATTTAAAACTTTGACTGAGCTGACTTTTCTTGATTTGTTTCTTTGAAACAAATCAACAAATGATCACAGCATGGATCATTTGGTCATTAAATGTGACATACAGTCATTAGGCAAGGGCTTCAACATTTTCATTTAAACTACTGTAGCTTTTGACCAAGGATTCCATGTATATGTATATGTCCATGATCTCCATTATCTCCTTAAGAAAGCCACTTATATGCAAGGGTTCCAAGATCCAGGCTTGTGGGATAAAGAATCAAGGACTTCATCATAAAAAAGATTCCAAGGCAATCTTCAAGGGTTTCAAGAGCTTCTCCATGGTTTCCTTACAAGTAGACGTGGACTTTATCAACAAGAGTGTGGTCTTCATGACTATACCAAGGGCATATTCAGGGATTCCTCATGAAGTTGACCTTTGTCACTGCCATATCATCATTCAATTAATGTGTTTTCATCAAATTGTCATCAATGACAACTTTATCCAACAGAAGACAATGAAAGATGAAAATCAAATATGCAATTACATTGGTATTGGATAGATGAAAACTTCATATATGTGTTTGTATTAATTAAGTACATGTACATGCCACAAATTTATCACAAATATGGCACGATTTTTTAAACTCTCCAAAACCCTCGCTAGGGAAATCATGAAAACCCTAGCCACCACCAAAAATATCCAACTACTAAGCACCAACATTAACAAGTCCTCCTTGGTTTCAACAACCATATTGTGTCACACAAGCTCTCCACATTCGCATGGTTTTCTTCCTCAGGGTTTTCACACCCTATCCATGTGTTATAATAATCAACCCATAGTTACCCATATTTGACATTAATTAATCATTTTTGTCGTATTCCTAGTTTCCTAGATTCCCTCTCTATGCTAGTTGACTTCCACATGTTCCTAGAAGTCAATACTTGCTAAAATGGGTCATGGATCACTTTGGAATAATCCTGGAAATATATTTAGCAAGTCTTCTTTTATTCCTGGTTCCTAAAATCACATATCTGCCTTTTCTGAAACTGCCTTGCTTTATAGCAGTTTTAAGGCATAAAGGAAAAGCTAGTCTAGGGGAACTTGCCTTGTTTTTTTTCCCACATAATCATCCTTCCTTTTCTCCAAAAAAAAGCATGAATGAGTTGTATTTCCATCACTTATTATATTTCCCACATGATTTATCCAATTCGTGAGGATCTTCGTAGATTTGGAAAGTCCTTTTTGCACCTATGGGGGATTTGACTTGATTTAGTAAGCCTGCTTTTTGACCAATTTGAATAGTAACCTAGTGCTTTATAATATCTCATGTAATTATATATTTGAGCAGCCTATTACTTCATATGGTTGGATTATGTACACTTATTCAATACAGGATTAAGTTGTGCTCCAATTTCAGTCTCCTTTTGTGTGAATTTTGCATGTTTGATTAACAATTTTATGAGTGTAATTGATCTATCACCCAGGTTCAATTTCCACATGGCATCAGAGCCTTTGTATATTTATTTCTCTCCTTCCAAATTTTTATTTCAGGTTCACTGATTGGGAGCGCATTATACTGACTGAAGGGCACATGAGCTGAGATATGGACCAATCTCAAAGGATCATCTTGACTCCATTCAATTTCTTCGAATGGAAAGCTAAGATTGAGAAATTTTTGAGAGATAAAGGTCTCTACAGGGTTACCATGGCTACTGAGGCATAGCCCAATGCAGCTGCAGAGAAAATCAAATGACACAATAGGAGGGATGAGGCCTATGGTCTTTTGTGTCTGAGTATTTCAAGAGACCTCCTCTTTCATCTTGATTCATTGACATCTCCTAATGAGGTGTGGGAGAATATTGAAGATATTTTTGGAAATATAGATGAGATGAGAGGACATAAAATTGAGTATGAATTGATCTCCTTGAATCCTAGTAGCTTCAAATCATTGCAACTCTATTTTACCAAGTTTAATTCCCTTGTTTTGCCGTTAAAACAATGTGGAATTGAAAAGAAGGAGGGGAAACTAGTTTTGACCATTATTTTAAAGATTGGTACTGACTATTCAGTGTTTTTTTTGACCTTCTATGCCACTAAAATGATAGCTCTAACCTGGAAGATGCCTAATCTTGTTTAGTTCATGGAATCCCTCACTCAGGAGCAAGATAAATTCGTGATGATGGACACCATGAAACCTTCCAAAGACCAAGATTTGGCCACTGGATATTCGAAGGTGGATTCAAAAAGAAAGAAAAAATCTAAAAATCCACCTAAGCAAAAGAGAGACAAGGAAAAGTCTCAAGAGGAGTCCTGAGGATCCAAGAAGAACCCCCAGAAGAAGAAGAACAAAGGAGAAATGAGCAAGTGCGCATACTGTAGTAAGGGATATCATCCTGAGAGCTCTTGTATGAAAAAGAAAATTGACTTGTTGACCCAAATCCTGGAGAATAAAAAATATCCCTTCTTGATTGCTGAAAGAAGAGGGAAGGAGGATCAAATTCAGAAGACAAGGAGAGAGTACATGCCTTGGTTGCTGGCACCTCGAGATCACCTAGCTTCATCATCGGTTCTGGAGCTTCAAGACATATGGTTTCAAAAAGGGATATCTTTTCCTCTCTTGACATGTCGAAAGGTCCACCAATAGTTTTGGGAGATAACTCTCTGACTGGCAGTATGGGAAAGGGTAGGATTGATCTTGACCATGGTAATTTCAACAATGTGTTGTATGTTCCTTTATTGCCTCTAATCTCTTGTCAGTGTATCAGATGACTCACACTGGGTCTCCAAAGAAAGTCATCTTCTTCCCCAATGAAGTTGAAATCACTGAGATTTTGAATGGTAAATTCATAGCAAAAGGTGTTGTTGATCATACTTCGAAGGTATACAAGTTTTCCCATTTTCTACCCTACTCAAACCCATCCGCTCTTCTTACTCATGCTAATGAAGCAATCAAGATTTGGCATGAAATATTTGGCCATCTTAACTACAAGTATATTTCTGATTTGATTGACAAAGATATGGTCATAGGGTCACCAAATATCAAGTTTTCTAAGGGAGTCTGTCAAGGTTGTATCCTAGGAAAACACCCAGATCACAAGTATGAGAGAGCTAGTCCTGAGAGAACCTATGCACCCCTTGAGTTGATCCACAGTGACATTTCTGGCCCGTTCCCTCATATTTCCATGAGTCAATCCAAATATGCACTCACCTTCATATATTACTTTTCCATGTATTGTTGGGTTTACTTCCTAAAACATAATTCTGAAGTTTTGGACCTCTTCAAAGTCTTTAGAGCCTTGGATGAGAACCAGTATGGGAGGAAACTCAAGATCCTAAGATCTAACAATGGTAGAGAGTATGTCAAGTTTTAGGTCATCCAATATTGCAAAGATGCAGTTATCTAGATGCAACATTCTATTCCTTACACACCACGGCAAAATGGTGTTGCTGAGAGAAAGAACATATCACTAAAGGAGATGGCAACTTGCATGATGGAGGCTAAAGGTTTGCCACCAAAGTTTTGGGACAAGGCTATAAAATGTGCATCCTATATCCAGAATAGGGTTCCACATAAGCATCTTGATGGTATGACTCCTTTCGAAGCTTGGAGTGGGAACAAGCCAGATGTGACCCATTTCGATATTTTTGGCTCAAAGGCTTGGGCTAGAATTCCAACTGAAAAGAGGAAGGATTTGCAACCCCAAAGCCAAGAGTGACTATTTGTTGGGTATTCTGAAGATTCAAAAGAGTAAAAGTTGATCAACTTGAGCACTAACAAATCTTTCATTGAAATAAGTGTTCAATTTGAAGAAGAGCCTTTAGCAACAGTTGAAGTTGGAGAGTCCTCTTCACCACCACATCCATTGATTGCAAGTGAAGAGACTAATGAGTTTGATGATTCTGATATGCCTAATAATGATGAATTAATTATATATACTAACATCCCTACAATACCAAAGTGGTCAGCAAGGACCATTCATGCAGCTGGGGAACTAGCTGGAAATCCTAATGACACTAGGAGGGATAGATCTGAATTTGAGAGTGCCCTTTGTGTGAAAGATCCACTCTTTGTTGAGAAGTGTTATTTGATGATAGGTTCTGATCTAGAGACATATGAATATGCAGCACATGATCCAAGATGGAAAACAACCATGAAGGAAGAATTCAGCTCGCTCCAGAAGAACAACACATGGGAACTGGTTGATCTCCCCTCAGGGAGAAAGCTAGTGAAGTGTAATTGGGTCTTTAAAACTAAGTTTGATGCTGAAGGTTCACCTTTTAAATATAATTAAATATTGGTATCCAAGGGCTACTCTTAGGTACATGGTATTGATTACAATGATACCTTTGCACTAGTGGCAAAGATGGACTCCATAAGGCTAGCTCTAGCCATTGCAGCTTCAAAGCAATGTGAGGTACATCACATGGATGTGAAGTGTGCCTTTATAAATGGAGATATGAATTAAGAGATTTATATGCAGCAACCAAAAGTTTTTGTATCTAATCGATCTTTAGTGTGCAGGTTAAAGAAATCATTGTATGGGCTCAAGTAATCCCCTAGGGCTTGGTATGCCAAGATTGATGGATTTCTGCTGTCACTGAGTTTTGTTCGATGCAAGTATGATCCTAATGTATATTTGAACCTGATTGTTATTTAATGATTATTGTTCTCTATGTGGATGGCGTACTGATTACATGAAGTTCAAAGAAAGAGATTGCCTCCTTGAAGGATGCAACGAACCATGACTTTTCTATGACAGATTTGGGGATTGTTGAGCCAATTCTTGGGTCTCGAAATTGCTCAATCCCAACATGGAATCAAGGTCCATAAGTCCAAGTATGCTTCGAATTTTCTCACCAAGTTCAGCATGAAATATTTTAAGCCAAGCAAGACTCCATTCCTTTCAGGAGTTAAGCTTGAGAAAGCAAGTTCTTCTCCTATGGTAAATAATACACTGTATAGGTAGTTGATTGGGTGTTTGCTATATCTTGCACATTATCGACCTGAATTATATTTGGAAATTAGTGTGGCTTAAATATACATGGATCAACCTCATGAGATCCATAGGAGAGAAGCCAAGAGGATCCTAAACTTTGTTTAGGGAACAAGGACTAATGGGATTTTCTACAAAACAAAATCTGACTTAGAGCTAGTTGGATTTACTGATAGCGATTGGGCAGGTGAAAACACAGATCGAAATTACACCTCAGGATATGTGTTCATTCTCGTAGAAGGACCAATCAACTAGTCAAGTAAGAAGCAGAGTGCCATAACACTCTCATTTATAGAGTAGAGTGTAGAGGAGTTGTAAATGCAGCTACTATATGTTTATGGTTGCAGGGGATACTTGGAGAATGTGGTTTCAAATCTGAGTTTTCAATAGTCATCTATTGTGACAATCAAAGCACCATTCGAATCTCCATTGATCCAATTCAAAGATAAAGAACCAAGCACATTGATATCCATATGCACTATATCAGGGAGCTTGTGCATGATGGTACCATTGCTCTACTCGACTATGCATCTTCAGAACAAGTAGCAAATGTCTTCACCAAAGTATTCTATGAGAAGAACTTCAGTAATATCAAATCACTGTTGGGGATTTCTGATCATGTGGTGAAGAATGATTGATAACAAGATTTCCAAAAAAATTGTTTCTTGTCCATGTTTAAGGGAGAATTTTCCCACTGAGTTTTTGCCTCTTTCCTTGGTTGTATGGACATGCAGTATGTAAAAGGGTGACTAAGAATTGTTTCTAGGCCCTATAATTTTCTGATATTTACTCATAAAGTCAGGATTAAGGGGGGGTGTTAGAATAATCAACCCATAGTTACCCATATTTGATATTAATTAATCATTTTTTTCTTATTCCTAGATTCCTAGATTCCCTCTCTATGTTGACTTCCATATGTTCCTAGAAGTCAATACTTTATAAACTAGGTCATGGATCACTTTGGAATAATATTGGAAACATATTTAGCAATTTTTCTTTTATTCTTGGTTCCTAAAAGCACATATCTGCTTTTTTCTGAAAGCTTCCTTGCTTTACAACAGTTTTCAGGCATAAAGGAAAAGCTAGTCTAGGGGAACTTGCCTTGGTTTTTTCCCACATCATCCTCCTTCCTTTTCTAAAAAAAGAATCATGAATTCGTTGTCTTTCCATCACTTATTATCTTTCCCACTTGCTTTAGCCAATTCATGAGGATCTTCATAGATTTGGAAAGTCCTTTTTGCACCTATGGGGTATTTGACTTGATTTAGTAAGCCTGCTTTTTGACCAATTCGAATAGAAACCTAGTGATTTAGAATATCTCATGTAAATATATATTTGAGAAGCCTATTACTTCATATGGTTGGATTATGTACACTTATTCAATACAAGATTAATTTATGCTCCAATTTCAGTATCCTTTTGTGTGAATTTTGCATGTTTGATTAGCAATTTTGTGAGTGTAATTGATCTATCACTTGGGTTCAATTTCCACACCATGTTAAATTGTATACGTATGTGGAAATAAAATTATAGTTTTGGCCTCGAAATATACTTTCCTGTCCTAGGGTTTGAATCCTCAAACCCTAATTCTTCCACTCTTACATCATCATAAGCATCACTACTTCCATGTAGCATCAAGAATACAAGAACTCTATGATATTTTCCTAGCCTTACATACCATAAGAATAAAGATTAAAAAAAAAAAGTTTTTAAATCTACTCTCCATGTATTCTACTAGGGTAGAAACCTTAGTGTTACAGCAAGAGACATAATAGCCATCATCGACAATGGTGTATTCTTCTCTAGGGTTTACATGTTTTTGATCAAGATGGATATTGACTAGTTACAGTACGATAAGCTCCAAACACATAGGTGAAGGTGAATATCTCATAGCTTTTGATCCAAACAAATCCAATTTAATAGAGAAAACAACATTAATTCACTAGATCACTACTTTTCACATGTATGTGTTTTTCTCTGCTATTTATCATTTTGATTTGTGCTATGAAAGCTATTTTTTTATTTCTTGATATTGAAGATTTGATTTTTTATTTTTCTTGTGTAGGTATATGTGTAACATTATAGGAATGAGTGACCTTTATTCTGTTTAATGGAAAAAATCTCAGTGGCGTAATATATAGGTATTCATTGGTGGAAATATATGCTTCATTTCCTGTCAAATTTCTAAATTAAGGGATACCAAGGCTGAGATGTTACTAAAATTTAGCTCTTCATGTATGAGGGTCTTGTCATCTTATTTAATGTATTTTTGTTTATATCCCAAGTAGGTTGGTGGGATGAATCAAGTGCTGGTGAAAGGCAGAATTGAGTTTCTATTTGGGATATTGAGCCTATTGCCACTGCATTTTTTCATTTGTCCTCCACACTTTTTCAGGCCCAAGCGCCCACGATAGCCTGGAATGCTGGGTAAAATATATCCATTCACTTTATTCAATATTTAACTTTCTAGACAAAAAAAATTGAGGCATTATTGTACCATTTATAAAATCATTATCGTATGGTCCTTTTGTCACTGATGTTATATGTTGTATCTTCAAAAATTGTTGCAGTGTTTTTTGTTCCTTGTTTCCTTCAATGTATTTGTGAGTATATAACTGAAGATGATATCATGATGATTTATTTTCAATATCCATGCCCTATGAGTTAGTATGTATAGTGTACATTGTCTTTGAGAAAAAATGAAAATATATTATAAGTTGTTTCTTTGATTATTTTTTCTGCTAATTTAACTAGTATTTGAAACTTGAGAGATTTAGGTGGTTTCCCACTAAAGTGATGGTCCTCAAATAGGCCCAAGTTATGATGGTCCTCTTCCCAACACTTATGAAACACTTATATTTGCTGGGGATTAAGAATGTAGCATGATTATACATATGGAACTTTGTGGATCAACATTACTTATCAAACACTTATCTTTGTTGGGAATCAAGAATGTGGACCTGATTATACATATGTAACTTTAAATTTCTAATTGTAACCTCAATCTCATAAATTGAGAAACCCCCGGTGAATTTGATTTGTACCTCTCTTGGAATTTTAGAGTCTAAAATTTGACTTGTATGAAGAGGGAATCCAATACAAGGATCACAACTCAAGGTCCAACTATTAATTAGAGAGTTGTACATATCCAAAACATATATATTTCTAGCTCCCTGTACCCAAAAAACTTGGTTCTAAGACTAAGAATCAGTCTTGACATTCATTTAAGAATTCTTATCGCTTCTCCCAAAATTTGAATCATATTTCATTATCTAAAATAAAATAGAAACAACCAAATTAGTTCCAATTGTTGCAACGTTGAGCGTGAGTTCAAATGAAATGAAATTATGAATGGTTTCATATAGTTTGTGTTGCATAGGTCCAAACATATCAATGTTGTTTTGTACCTTCAAACACATCAATATGCACAAGTCTAAGATTGATCATAATTGTTTTGAGTTATAAAAATGCTTATGGGAACAAAACCTCTCCAAGGTTGAATCATCCTTCCCAAACTATTCCATAAATAGGGTTCATAAAGATGGAAAAAACCCTCTCCAAGGGTGGTTATTATAAACATGACACACTATGAGGGATGGGGCACCTTAAAGGTGGACACACTTCCTCCATAGAATACAAATTCTAGCATTCCCTTTCCACAGCCACTGGAAGTTGAAAATAGTCCACAAAATATCTTTAGTCATCATATCCCTTAAGTGTTTTTTCAGTGTGTTGATGTGAGTACTAAAAAAGTCCTTTCTCAAATTACTGTTGAATACAACCTATATTTAGATGGAAACCCTTTAAATTATGCTATGGAAAATCTATGAAAGATTATTTACTCTGTTGAATACTTAAATTTGTTGCAAAGACCTAGGCCTTTTTGCTTCTGTATGTGATATCCAAGCACTTAAGGGTGGATTTATCTTTGCAGGTGTTTGGGGGGAGTTAGTGGAAATGGTAAAACAAAATGCAACGAACAATATAATATTGTTAAAAGGTGGTCTAATCCAGGACCTGATAGTAGGTTTTAAATTGATTCAACTCTAAGTCTCTCCCAACTTGTAATATCAAATAAGATTTCAGGAGTGGATAAAATAGAATTGAAAATTATATATGAACCATTACAATTTATCCTCTTGTATGGGGTGGTATTGTGAGTAAGATGCAAATGTATCATTTAATTGAACATGGCAAATGTTGTTGGGATGAACACAAGTTCAATCCTAGTTTGGAAAGGAAAAGGGTCTATTGGAATTCCATGTAGACTGTTAAGTGGGGTTTTTTCTATTGATGGATGGAAATATTCTTTAGTATATGCTATAGTTCCAAATGTTTTTGTATCACTAGACATGCCCATCTACAACAAGTCAACATGTTTCCCCAAGAAGTTTAGTTTCCTCTAAAGGGAATGGTATTTTTTATACAAGTGGAGTTAATATGATTGAGGAATTGTTGATAAACCACTCCACGACCTCACACACCTCAGTATTGATAAATCTATTTATGTTTCTTCGATTTGTAAGTTGTGTTGCATAATCTTTTCTAGTTGTTAAATATACTTTTTACTCTTTTGTTGTACTAGAGTTATCTACTAAGGTTCAAAGGATGGAGGTGTTGGATCTAAAACAGTCACAACAACTATTACCTATAACTCCCTTGATGCAAAAAACCATGGTATTCACTTTTTACATTTTACATTTGTTATTTGTTCTATGTAGGATTTCTTGATTTTGTAAAATGATTTGAATTGATAAAATAACTTTCATAAAATGTTCTGGTTTCTTTTATAGTTTTGAATGTGCAACATAAAAATGGGTTAGAGGAAGATTGAAATTTTCATCCATGTTTTCATATGAAGAAAGATGTGAAATGATTTAATGGGAATTTTAACCCAAAAAATTGCCCGATTAGCTCTAAATGACCTACACCACAAATAAATCCATGTCATTTCCCTCATTTGACCCCCACACCCTTGCAAAGCCTCAAAAAACACAAAAGGGCTTAAAAACCCCTAAACAGAGCAAAAATAGCTCTCATAGGGGCTAAAACCTCCAAAAAGGGGCTAAAACCCCTCAAAGGAGCTTAAAATCCCCAAAGGAGATAAGAAATGGGCAAAAGGGGCTTAAATCCCATAAAAGGGGCTAAAGCCTTGACCAAGGGCTTAAAACCCTAAAACCCAAGAAAAAAGCTATAAATACAAGGGTGGGGGTCACTCTCAAGACATTCCTTCTCTACCTACCATTACTCTACTCGTGTCAGTGCGTTGAGACCTAAATATCTCAAGCCACTCACCCCTCTCCATTTGCTCCTTTGATCCATTAGCCAATCCCCATTCCATAGAGAGGTAGCTTCCATCTAGGGCATGGTGGTCCATTTCATCAAAACAAGAAGGTATACCATGCATTTTTGTTGTTAGTTTTTTCTTTGTAGGTTGTTTTTACATGCAGATAGTTTATTGCTAATAGTGTGTTGCAGGTTCTCCATTGATTACTTGTTATAGGTTTATTTCTCTAACAATTTATTGCAGGGTTTCCATGGCTCAAAGCTAACCCTTTCCTGCAGGTTTCTCTTCCATCCATAAAGACCCTATCCTTCCGTCCTATAGATGGAAGGTAGTCATTTCTGCTTGTAGCTAGGGTGAAATCCCTACTACAGTTTGGCGACCATATTGGGGATGATCCCACAGGATCCCTGGATTTTTACAGTTTATTTCCAGTTTTTGTTAACCTAGTTTAAATTTTGGTTTATTTCTAGTTTAGATTTCAGTTTTTATCATTTACATTTCCAGTCGAGTCCCCTTAAGGTTGACCCAAGCCCGTTCGGCCACATTACAAGTTACTCTCGGCCGTTCCCAGCTCAGTTTCTAAATTTTTTCACTTCACGGGCCAGATCACTCTTATCGGACTAAAAGGAGCGACCTGGTTGCTCATTTAGCCCTGAAAGGAGCGAATTCACTCTCAGAAGCCTGATTGCACATGTTTTCAGTTTTTGGACAACCCCCTCACCTATTTTTGGAAAAAACCAGCAACCTCCTCGCTAAATTTGCCCCGAAAAGGGCAACCTGTCTCTCAGGATTCAGTTTTTTGATGTTCAGACTGTCAGCGCGACCCTGCCGCCACTGTCCAGCATCTTGTTTCTTTCTACAAACAATTTTTGTAAATTAATGATAGATTTGGTTAGCTGTTAATACATATGAATATGTTCTAGGGCTTAGCTAAATACTGCAATTTAATTTTTAGTTTTTTCACTTACATAATTGAAAATTAACCTCTTGCCGAAACCCTTCCTCCTCTACCTAGTCATCACCCTTCGGGGTATTCTAGGATAAGACGAAGGGCCAAGGTCGTATAGTAATAGGCATTTATACTTTTTATTGCTTGAGACCACTAAAAATAGGTAACTTGGAAGGTAGAGGGGGTGGTAGGACCAGGGGGCCTCACGGAGTTCGCGTCCTCTATGTTGACCGACCTTGCACTCAGAGAGTGACCTAAGGATCTACGGATGGGTTTAGTCCCACTGTGTTGAGAGCCCAACACTCTTTCCTAGTCGAAGAGGAATACATGCGTAAGGTAGTCTCCTAGCAAGTATGCAATAGTTCAGGTTCATTATTTGCATGTTTCAAGTTTTCTATTTTAAAAGTTACTGGTTTCATAACAGGTTGCCCATTTTGTAATCTCTATAACAAACCAGAAATGTCTGTGAAGTATTCATAAACCATAACTGCAGTCACCAAACTAATAACAGAAAATAATCTAACAATGAACAATATTTCATACACTAAACATGCACACAACCACACCAAATAAGCTAACCAAACTCAGTTCATGACGCTAAGCCAACCATTAAATCTATCAATTTACATTAATTCAAAACCTTGCAGTATTTGAGGACATAAGTCCCTGACTGCCTTAAGCATGGGGAGTACTTGGGTTCAACCCTGAAACTCATTGTAAGGAGTACCGCAGGAACCCCAAAGTAGTTGGATGCTGAGAGGAATTGCCAAGAGAAACGGGCAATGAACCCTACCGATTGACTAGATATCCTATGAGGAAAAAGCCAAGTGCTGTCTCCTAGAAGTCTTAGTGGCCGAGTGACCACTTGAAATCCAATAGGAAGCCACTAAAACCGGGGTCTAGGACTTCATTACCAGATTACACCATTTGATCTACCAACAAAACACAATTGATCCCCTACGCTCTTCTTCACACCTAAGCGGAGATCCACCACAGTTTGGGTCCTTGAACCAACGCCATCGAGACCATTCTCGATGACCCTCTACATCGTCAGAAGGCCACACAGCCTCTGACTCAGGCTCAACCTCATATCAATTTGAGCCATATTTACACATTGCACCGTCTATCCCTAGGGCTAGTGCAAACCCAAATCCACTTTCCAGATTGGTGTTTGGTAGTGGACGCATGTCCATACCTCACACCACCATAAAAACCCTTGTAGTCGGTCCTAGTACTACCATGCAGACTTTCCTAACTCGGCTTCCTCCACCTGTATCTACCAGTCACACTGTCCCACCTGTCATACCTAGGGGAAGTGGCCTGTTGTCCATTGATTTCACACCATCAGCATAAATCTTCCGAAAGCTGTCTCCTCACTTGGGAAAGTGGGAGAGGTGTGACCTTGGGAGCAAGCACAGAGCTAGGTACTGTCACCTACTCCTAGCTCCTCCATTTAGGCTAACTCCTAACGAAGCCAAGGGGGGTAGTCCCTAACAAAGAGTTTTCAATGGCTCAATGTTTAAGTTAATTTGTAGATGTTTCGGATGCGGATGGGTGTTGTTTAGGAGTTATTTGTGATTTAAGATGAATAATGCGATGAATTGAACACAAGACAAAGCAATCCATGTTGCTATCACCAGAATTGAAAGATAGAAAAATATTTGAGAACTTCACGAAATAGATAAAGCATTCACATATATGATTTATAATCAAACATTCGATGGACAAATGGCCCAGATTATCAACAATGCGTAAAAGATAGGACTAGTGCCTATGGAGTCAACTTATCATAGATGCTTTGAGTGTAAATATGATGTGAATCCCAAAAGATACCAGTGAATATTAGGTTTTGCAAGTGCTCTTGGTAAGTTTTAATAGTTCTTACTTGTGATCTTCACTTATGGTAGCTGGATGTCCTAACCGGTAATACCTTCAGTGGCTCCATTCGAAGACATGACAGACCTATCTGGGGTCAAAGGTAAGTGTTCAATAACTTAACTACCAGTGCCCAGATTGTGTAGAGCGGCACCCACACTTGGAATTTTCCCACATGCCTCGATATTTATCGAACAACGCCAGTGTGTTGGTTATGGGGAAAAGTTTTAGTTAAGTTCCTCTTGTGGGGTTTAGAGATCCAATGCTGTTTCTGGGTATTCTGATCTAAGATCAGTTAGAGCATACTTCGACAAGGAGGGAGGGGTTAATTAATTAAAGGGGTGTGAGTTGCAAATTTTATTAAGTTAATTAATTAAAACTCTCCGATAGAGAGTGCTCTTGACCTCATCTTATGACTTTGGTTCAAGAGACTTAGCTAATATATATGAAGCTAATGCAGGGATTATGCAAAATCTAAAATGCTCTCCGATAGAGTGTGCTCTTGACTTGTGTTTCTGCAATTTCAAGAGTCTTACTTATTTAATTGATTAAACAAGCACAAGATGATGTTAGTTGCTTAAACTCTTCGATAGAGAGCACTCTTGATCCACCTTACGGTGAGATTCAAGAGATTTAAGTAGTTGATTAACTTAGAAAGATAAACAATTAAACTGAGTAATCAATCTTAGAAGTGATGAATTAACAATTAGTGATCTAAGCATGAGATGTAAATGAATGATGAAAACTAGCACTAATCAAAGCATACACACACCACAAGCCTCCCCAAATGGGGGAGGAAGAGAGTGGGGACTTAAAAACCCCACTCAAACACAAGATCTTTTATTAAACTTTATACAATGTGCCTTAAGGATTTTGATCCGTGAAAGGACTTTTCAAATAAAGGCAAAGTAACTCTACTAATATTATAACCTGTAAAAAAGGAGAGTGCCTTTTATTTCTTACTTTTGAGATCTTTCCGAAAACCTGTGAAAAGGGAAAAGGGAAGAAGTTTGAAGAGAGTAAAAAGGAGGAAAGGAAAGAGGGCCGAAACAAAATAATATAAGAGAAGGAAGGAAAACAAACTAAGCAAGAGTCAAAACCAAAGAAAGGGGAGAATAGGGAAGCCAACTAAGAAGCTAAGGAATGAACAAAATTGAAGAAAACGGGGCAGCGAAAGAGGAAATAAGTGGCTGTCATAAAAAATACAAAATAAGACAGCGAACAAAAAGTAAAAGAAATGGCCAAAAACAAGGTTAAAGGAAGCCCCAAAACTAGCGCAAAAAGAGGCAAAAAAGGGAAGAAAGCTAGGGCACACTAGGGCTGTCAAAAAAGAGAAAAATGGATGGTAAAAAGAGTACTAACATGGCAGCGATGAATAAGAGGTAAAAGAGACAAAGCAAAGCGAC
The DNA here is from genome assembly GCA_001517045.1 of Pseudotsuga menziesii. Classification (NCBI taxonomy): domain Eukaryota; kingdom Viridiplantae; phylum Streptophyta; class Pinopsida; order Pinales; family Pinaceae; genus Pseudotsuga; species Pseudotsuga menziesii. The sequence goes on from LPNX010514774.1 coordinate 157,997, forward strand.
CGGTAGAAAAGGGATTAAGAAGAGGGTCAATGGAAGGTTTTTTGCAGCTTAATTCCTTAAGTTTTTGCCAATTTTCCTACTTAACCTGTCACGAAAAGTAAGAAGCCAGCGAGCTTCTTTCCTCCAAAAATGGTGGATTAAACAATGGAATACACTAGGAACATACAACTAATACTTGAACAAAAAATAGGAACTTTGTGCTACTTCAAGTACTAGCTAGATCTAAGAAAGAATGCATAACATTTGACACTTTCTAGATCTAAAAATGGAAGCAAGTAGATGCGAAAGATTAGCTTTATAAATCAAAACTCTACTTGCAAACATAAAGTAAAATAATGAGAAAATTTGACTTTAGGGTGAATGGAGAAGATGAACCACTTAGATCTTGAATCCCTGAAATCACTTTGGATCTCAATGGCATGCAGCTACTAGGTACATATTCTTTGCTCCAAGAAGAGTAGATGAAACTTAGCTCAGCCTCTTACTTGGTACAATGAAGTGATTTGCAAACATAATCTTATACACTTGGAAACATGGGGGTTAAAACATGTATTATTTACTAATCAAATATCAAAAGCATGAAATACAGCTGAATAAAACAATGCTCTTTGAGGCTTTTGAAAGTAAATGAAATAAATAGGTAACTTGAAAGCTACAAATACCTATTCCTACATGCTTATAGAAACCCTCTAAAGCATGTATTAATACCCACACATTATCAGAGCAAATAAACTTGAACAATTTCACCTCATTAGCCGAACCATATGCACCCAGGATCCACACAGCATGAGCCTCCAAAGCCTTTCTTTATTACAAAATAGGTTGCATAAGAGCAACAAGAATTACAATATTTTACCAGAGGTTCTTTACATAAATCATCCACCCTGATAGAGCTGAAAGAGCCTCTATTTATACAATGAGAGAGTGCTAAAACCCTAAAACCAAACCTCAAACCCTAACTAGCCTGGCCACCAAACAGAGGTCCAAACCTAAATCGGAGAACCGGGAGTGAGGGGAGGCCTCCACCCAGGAAAGGCGCCCCCACTCCAACCCTAAACACTGAAATCCATCCACAAATAATCCCACACATGTGGAATATGCCCTCAGGAGAGAGAGGGGCGTGAGCTGCTGAAGGAGGCACCCTGCTGCATAGGAAAGCTGCTTGCTAGGTCTGGAAACCTACTTTGTTAGGTCTGGGAAGCCTGCTGATGGTGTAAGATTCCAAACCTAAATCGGAGAACCAGGAGTGAGGGGAGGCCTCCACCCAGGCAAGGCGCCCCCACTCCAACCCTAAACACTGAAATCCATCCACAGATAATCCCACACATGTGGAAGATGCCCTCAGGAGAGAGAGGGGCATGAGCTGCTGAAGGAGGCACCCTGTTGCATAGGAAAGCTGCCTGCTAGGTCTGGAAACCTACTTTGTTAGGTCTGGGAAGCCTACTGATGGTGTAAGCTTCAGTCTTCACCTCGATCAAATCACCGGACCAATGAGAGCTCTCCATCTCAACTTTAGCTGGAGATGACATGTATGATAACTGATAATAAATTAATTGCTCTCTTAATGATGACTGAAGTTGAGTTATGATAACTCCAATCATCATAAGTGCTCCATGAGATGTCATTTAGCCTTTTATTTTACTGAATTTGGATTAATTTGGAGAGTTTTATTTTTCTCCAAAATAATCATTTTTTAATAAAATTTCATTTCTTTACTCAAAACTGACTTTTTTGAGAAAAAAGGCATTATGTGTCCGATTGTTGATCTGAAAGTTGGTTTTGACTAGCTGGCTGATCAAGAATGATTTTTGGCTTAAGTTTAGAGCCTTCAATCACTGAATTCAGAGTCCGGATGACCGAATTACCACAAACGGGTTTTTTCCATTTAATTTATGGAAAAATTAACCCAAAAAACTTAGGAAAAGTAATTAAAAATTAATTTTTTTTTCCCCGTTCAAAAAAGATTTTTTCGAAATTTTTTTATATGTTCAGATGACTTAGGACATGACCATGGTCTATATAAATAATGTCTTGTAGGCTTATAACACTCAGTTGGGCTCTAATTACCCCCCAAGGCCTAGAATTCAACATCGGGCATTCCAGCTTTGGAGGAAGCGGGAGAAAACCTCGTCAATTATACTCGGATGAAGGCAAAGCATAATTTTCAGGGGCAAAAAACTCCCTGTAATACCCTATTTTAGATTCTACGTCTCAGGAGACCGAACCACTCAAAAATAACCTACTAGCACATTTTATTACAAACCCTGCGGGGCCATGGTCAAATTATTCAAATAAAAAAGTGACTAGCCAATATTGGCTAGACAAGCAGACATATCAACTGATACACTGGAATCAGACATTGAACATGTCTGTCAACCGACGGCTCCTCACGTAAACCAACTATGATACAAAAAAGTTGGTAACATCTGGATCCAACTGTGGGACAGGTACTTGCTTGATCTATTGATAAAAAAGAGTCCCTGAGAATCCAGGAATCTCTGGTACCTGCATGTAAATAGAAGTGTCTCAGTTCCATGTATATGATAACAATATGCCATGATGAAATACTGAAAATTATTTTTTGTTTTTTTTCGAAATAAAGTACATGGAAAATAAACTTCTTTTTCGGCATATATAGCATGAAATATGATACAAATGCTAGTATACAAATGAAAGAGCTTTAATGCAACATTCTACAAAGTTATGATATATAAAATATGATACAAAATAAAGTACATAGAAATACAACAAGGATGGGTTTAGAAAAGCCCTGTGATGACCCCTTGGTCATCTTGGAGGTTGTTTCAATAAAAAGGACTCAAGTGTTGGCCATTCATGGGCAGGTTTAAAACTTCTCCGTCCAAAGTGTTAAGGAAAAAAGAATTGGTGCCATCTGTGTCGCAGATGATAAACGGGCCTTTCCAAAGGATGTAAAATTTCCCATGATTTCCAAGCTTCTCCCTTCTCTTATCCCATAAGAGATTAGTATCTCCAATTTGGAAAGCTCTCAGCCTGGCTGACTTATCAAAAGTGCCCTTCATACTTTCCTGATGTCTGAGTGACTGATCAAGGGCAACTCTTCGGGATTCATCCAATTCTATAATCTGGTTTATTCTCTGCTCCATTTCTTCCTGTTTTGTGCCATACTCACTTAGCATCCTGAAGATTGAAATCTGCATATTGACTGGAAGGGTGGCTGTGAGTCCATACACTAGCTCAAAAGGTGACTTACCAGTTGAGTTCTTCTTAGTGATTCTATCTACCCACACATCATACTTAATTTTACTATCCCATGATCTCTTATTATCCCCCACAGTTTTCTTGAGGATTGACATTAAATTTTTATTGGTGGACTTAGCAAGTCCATTGCCCTGTGGGTAATAATCAGATGAGTGGGATAGGATAATGCCATACTTAAAACATAAGTCATTCATTTTTTCGGAACTGAAGGCTTTGGTATTATCGGTTGTTATTTTTAAGGGAGTCCCGAATCTGGTGATGATTCTTTCCTTGATGAACTCTATAACAACCTTCTCAGTGGAAGTCTTAGTGGGTATAGCCTCTACCCACATGGTGAAATAATCGGTTGCTGTGAGAATCCAACAAAAACCATTGCTGGAGTTATCCTTGAATTTTCCAATAAAATCAAACCCCCACTGCAGAAAAGGGGCAAGGACAACAACCGGAGTAAGGGGAAGAGCTGCCAACTTCTGCTTCCCAGTGAACAGCTGGCACTCTTGGAAACACTTGATATTCTTGTGAGCATCTGCAAAAATGGTTGGCCAATAATAACCAGCTCTCAAGATTTTGTGGGCAGTTGTATTTGTTGGATAGTGGCCTCCACAAAATCCTAAGTGAAACTATGCTAATATCTTCTTAGAATCCTGTTCGTTGATGCACCTAAGTATAATACCATCTGGGTTCCTCCAACCCAGACCCTCTTGGGTAAGGAAATACCTAGCAGTATTAAGTCTCAAATCCCTACGCTTGTGTCCTTTGAGGTGATCTGGGCAAGTGAGATGGAGGAGAAAGAAGATGATGTCTGAATACCAATGGTTGTCAAGGTTTTGAAGGGTAGGAGTCATGGTAGGCTGTGAGATATAATTTTCTGCAATCATTTCAATGGATTCTTCGTTCTTTTGAGTAAGCATTCTTGCTAGGCCTTGTCCCTTGATTAATTTAGTAGGTTTTATCTCAAGCTCATACTCCTGAATCTTGGATACCCATGTATCCCTTATTCCTAAACAATCCTTTTGACAAAGGATATCCTTGACCGCAGTGTGGGGAACATATCCGGTAACCTTGGAATACCTGATATAAGTCCTGAAATGTTTTAATGATTTGACTAAGGCATAAGCTTGATTCTCCATGATGGTATACTTTAGCTCGGAATTCTACAAGGCTCTACTCATAAATGCTATGGGTTGCTCGAACCCTTCGAGGTTCTTTTGGAGCAACAAACCAGCAATAGTATCTTTAGAAGCAAATGAAAAGATAATGAAATCCTTTGCGTAATTCGGGCTGACTAAGACCAGAGACCTGGTAATGGAATTATTTATTGATTCAAAGGATTTCCTTCCTTCAGTGGTCCACACAAACTTAGAATTTTTCTTGAGTAAGGCCTGCATGGGTCTCATTAATTCTGCCAAGTTTGGAATGAATCTCCTGATAAAATTGATATGAACATTAAATGACTGAAGGGATTTAACATTCTTAGGGAGAGGGATATTTTTTATGGCCTCTACCCTCTCAGGATCAATTTTGACACCGTCTTTGTTGATGATATGTCCTAAGATTTTTCCCTCTTCTATGCCTAACACCGACTTAGCTAGATTCAGAGAAATGCCATACTTCCTACACTTCTTGAAAATCTTCCTGAGATGACCAACATGGCTGGATATTTCCTTTGAAAAAATAGTGAGATCATCTTGATAGATCTCAATGACTTTTCCAATCAACTCCTTGAAACCATAATCCATTGCCCTTTGGAAAGTAGCTCCCGCGTTTAAAAGGCCAAAGGGAATTCTCAGATACTCAAAATTGCCCCAAGGAGTTGTGAAGGTGGTCTTATGCCTATCCTCCTCTTGAATGACTACTTGATTATAGCCCAAAAAGCCATCCAACATCGACATCATGCTCGATCCAGTGACCCGTTGGAGGAGGGTCTCCATGTTGGGGACAGGGTAATTGTCCTTCTGACATGCTATGTTTAGATTCCTGAAATTTATACATATTATTATGCTCCCATTCTTCTACCTTACAACTACTAAGTTAGAGCACCACGTTGAATGTCTAGTGGGAGCTATTATTCCTGCTGCTAGCATTTTCTCTAACTCCTTCTTGATGATTGGTGCTAACTTAGGATTTATTTGCCTAAGTTTTTGTTTGAAGGCTTGCCTTTTTGACATTCTGGCTTTAGGGGAATAGCATGTTGAAATACATCTTCCTTATAAGCTTTGAGCTCGTCATAAGTAAAGGAAAATACATCCCTATACTCTTTGACCAAGTTTATGAGGCTATTACTTTCTTTTTCAGAAGTACCTTTTCCAATTTTTATAATTTTAGGTTCTGTTTCCGTCCCAATGTTGATTTCAATGTAATCTTCTGGTTTCATTTGCTCAACATTGCTTTTTCTTCTGTCCTATCTGTCAAAGATGTTTTCTAATGAAACTAGACCACGTGGGACTGGATTGTTAAACTGGTCACCTTCTCCATAATATTCTTTGTTTTCTTCCTGATCATTTACTTTAAAATTAAGGAATTCATCGACATTATGAATGAATCTCAAAATCTGCTCATCGTCTTTGAAGACCTGCCAATGTTCAACATTATCAGGAACAGAAGGTCTGAAGTTAATCTCTAATGGACAATTCCCCTCTAACATCTCATCTGACAGTTGAAGAGTTGACGCTGAAACTGCAAGTCTGTCGGAGGCACTATTCTAATCTCTAGGGACTGCTTCTAAGTTAAGGGCATCAAAGAATTCCATTGTATGCCAGATTGCATTTCTATATTTCATAAGTCTTTGACACTTACATGCAAACTGACCCTTAACTTGTTGGACAATCAAATCAGAGTCCCCTTTAATATCAAGCAACTTAATCCCCATGTCCTTGGAAATATCAATGCCCAGTAGAAGTGCCTCATATTCTGCTACATTGTTGGTTGCCTCAAATTCTAATCTAAAAGCAAAGTGAAAACTTTACCTTCAGGTGACATAATGACTATCCCAACACCTTTCCCTGCTCTAGAATAGGCTCCATCAAAGTTCATCCTCCATAATTCATTAAACTTTTCATTTTTTATTTCTTCACGGATAGGCTCTAAGAAAGTGGAGTTAATCTGGTACATCCATAGTTCACCTGAGTACTTGAAATACTCATTTGATGGATTCCCTGGGTTTTCTACATGATGTATTCATTCTTTCTCCGTATTTAACTTAACTAATGAATCTTATGATGTAGGTACAATGGCGTAAGTCCAATCCATTTGGATGGATCCCCCTAAAGTTGCACTGAATTTTCTAGACAAGAGCATGCCCCATTTATCCGGTACATCTATGACGAGAATATCCATGGTAACATGGATGTCGGGATACTTTGGTAATCTCACATTTTTCTTTTCGATCATACCTTCAACTTTGACGGGTCTAGAATCCATGGCACATACATTTTGGTAAGGGCGAGTGGTTCTAAGGCCAAGTTGCTGCATGGCTTTCTTGGTTATAATATTTGATCTCGATCCTAAATCTAGCATATAGTTGTGCAGGAGAAAATCACCTATCATCAATGACATGTAGAAGGGTTGGTGATCTTCTTTTCTTGGGTCCCTAGTATGCAAGATTATAGGAGGATCTCCGCAAACATTTTCCTTACTAGAAAGAGGCTGTTCTATAGTGTTGGAAAAAGTTACTTTCTTTGGAGCCTTAGGTTTTTCAAATGCAACTATTTTTGAGGTAGGAGGGGGATCATTGTTAATTTGAGGCTCAAGCATTTTCAACAATTTCTCCTTTTGACCAGGAATTTTACATAATTCAAGCACGGGAACCGAGACTTTAGAGTTTGCTAACCAACTACCTAAATCAAAAGTTAGAGCAACAAAATCTGACTTATCATCTATTTCAGGAAGCATGTTAGAAATTGTTACCTTTGGAGTAGTTTGGGTAGATGGTACTTCCCTAGGTCTTCTTTGATATGTCATGCCTTTGAAATTTTGAACATTGTTACTATTCGAAGGCATTTCCCCATAATACTCAGTTAAGTAATCAACCCGTTGATGAAACTGGTTATCTTGATTCCAACTATCCTTGTGGTCAACATAGATGTCTCCGACATTGTGAATGAATTCAGGCTCGCTTGCAGACGTACTAGGACCGCACCCCTCAGGATAACCATGCTCCTAGACATAACATGAATAATTTCAGCCAGATTCCTCATGGAAATCTCTGCACGCCCTACAAAATGGTTTTTAAGGTTCAATCACATTCATGGCCTCTAGCTGATGAGGAGGCCTCTGCTCATGGTTGGGATTCTTTCTCTGACATGTTGGCTTGGTAGGAAAAGTTCTAGGAGTAGGTTGAGTTTGAGCTCTTTCCATTGTTATTACCCTATTCTGAATTTCCTTTAATTGCGCTAAATGTTTCTGTTCTGCCTCCTCCATATTCTTCTTCATCTCCCTTTTCATATCGATCATCTGTTTTTCATAGGCATCCTTCATAGCTGATAAAGGATCCTTGTCTTTGGGCTCACTAATTTTCAAAGGGGTGGAAGACCTTGAATAAGCGTGGAGGTTAGACTCACCAGATGACTGCATATTCTTATCAATTTTGATAGCAAAACCCTGAGCTAGAAGTAAAGTAGCTGGCTCCTTATCTCTAATTTGGTATTGGATTTTACCAGTCAAAGCTTCGATGTAATAGTCCAAAACAGAAGCTGCTGGAGGAGAGTAAGTGGCAGGGATGGAATTTGCTAATTCAGTGAGCCTGTTGTTGAATTCATCTATTGTTTCAGTTTCAGAATTCTTTATGTTGGTCAAAGCTACTATTAGATGTCTAGGCTCCTTTCTGCTACTAAAATTTCCAAGGAAAGCAACCTTGAAGTCTGCTAAGGTGGCGAAAGAATTGTCCAGCAAATTATCGTACCAATTTCCAGCCTTGCCATCCAAAGACAAGGCAAACAAGGTCATGTAAAAATCTTCATGCCTATCAGTACCCCTGACATGGGCACCACATTGTCTCGTGAAATTCCTAATATTCTGCTCAACAGAGAGGGAGGCATCAGTGCCATTATATGTCGTAAGCTCGTCGATAGCCTTGTCAGGGATATCATGAGGATGACCTGCTATCTGAGCAAAATTAAGTTGAGTAAAAAACTCACCCATTGGATTAAGGAAACAATTATTATTTTGCAATTTTTCTAAGTTTTCTGGAAATAAAAGATGGATGTTTGAAACAGAATCAGATCCAAGTTCTGCAAGGATCCTGCAAGAAGATAGTTTGTTTAATCTCCTCCTTAAGACCTTTTTGGGGTCAGGGATGAAATCGACCAAACCTATACAGTTTCTTCTAGTAGAACACCTTGAGGTGTTAATTGACAGTGGAGTCGCCAGGTGGACTTAAGTCTAATTTCAGAGAGTGATTGGACTACAAATCTACCAAAAAGCATAAGAAGGTAAAAAACTAAAAGAAACAAAAGGTCATCCAGGAACAAAAAGATTTGTCCCCAGCAATGGCGCCAAAAGATGTTGTCTGCCGATTGCACACTAGAAACATAAATATTTCGTAAGCTGTCTCCTCACATGGGAAAGTGGGAGAGGTGTGACCTTGGGGGCAAGCAAAGAGCTAGGTACTATCACCTACTCCTAGCTCCTCCGTTTAGGCTAACTCCTAACGAAGCCAAGGGGGGTAGTCCCTAACAAAGAGTTTTCTATGGCTCAATGTTTAAGTTAATTTTTAGATGTTTCGGATGCAGATGGGTGTTGTTTAGGAGTTATTTGTGATTTAAGATGATTAATGTGATGAATTGAGCACAAGACAAAGCAATCCACGTTGCTATCACTAGAATTGAAAGATAGACAAATATTTGAGAACTTCACAAAATAGATAAAGAATTCACAGATATGATTTATAATCAATCATTCAATGGACAAATGGCCCAGATTATCAACAATGCGTAAAATATAGGACCAGTGCCTATGGAGTCAACTTATCATAGATGCTTCGAGTGTAAATATGATGTGCATCCCAAAAGATTCCAGTGAATATTAGGTTTTGCGAGTGCTCTTGGTAATTTTTAAGAGTTTTTACTTGTGATCTTCACTTATGGTAGCTGGATGTCCTAACCGGTAATACCTTCAGTGGCTCCATTCGAAGACATGACGGACCTGTCTGGGGTCAAAGGTAAGTGTTCAATAACTTAACTACCATTGCCTAGATTGGGTAGCCCAGTGCCCACACTTGGAATTTCCCACATGCCTCGGTATTTATCGAACAACGCAGTGCGATGGTTATGGGGAAAATTTTTAGTTAAGTTCCTCTTGTGGGGTTTAGAGATCCAATGCCATTTCTGGGTATTCCGATCTAAGATCGGTCAGAGCATACTCCGACAAGGAGGGAGGGGTTAATTAATTAAAGGGGTGTGAGTTGTGAATTTTATTAAGTTAATTAATTAAACTCTCCAATAGAGAGTGCTCTTGACCTCGTCTTATGACCGTGGTTCAAGAGAATTAGCTAATCTATATGAAGCTAATGCAAGGATTATGCAAAATCTAAAATGCTTTCCGATAGAGAGTGCTCTTGACTTGTGTTTTTGCAAGTTCAAGAGTCTTACTTATTTAATTGATTAAACAAGCACAAGATGATGTTAGTTGCTTAAACTATCCGATAGAGAGCACTCTCGATCCACCTTATGTTGAGATTCAAGAGATTTAAGTAGTTGATTAACTTAGAAAGATAAATAATTAAACTGAGTAATCAATCTTAGAAGTGATGAATTAACAATTAGTGATCTAAGCATGAGATGTAAATGAATGATGAAAACTAGAACTAATCAAAGCATACACACAACACAAGCCTCCCCAAATGGGGGAGGAAGAGAGTGGGGACTTAAAAACCCCACTCAAACACAAGATCTTTTATTAAAATTTATACAATGTGCCTTAAGGATTTTGATCCTTGAAAGGACTTTTCAAATAAAGGCAAAGTAACTCTAGTAATATTATAACCTGTAAAAAAGGAGAGTGCCTTTTATTTGTTACTTTTGAGATCTTTCTGAAAATCTGTGAAAAGGGAAAAGGGAAGAAGTTTGAAGAGAGTAAAAGGAGTAAAGGAAAGAGGGATGAAACAAAAGAAGATGAGAGAAGGAAGGAAAACAAACTAAGCAAGAGTCAAAACCAAAGAAAGGGGAGCATAGGGAAGCCAACTAAGAAGCTAAGGAATGAACAAAATTGAAGAAAATGGGGCAGCGAAAGAGGAAATAAGTTGCTGTCATAAGAAATGCAAAACAAGACAGTAAACAAAAAGTAAAAGAAATGGCCAAAAACAAGGTTAAAGGAATCCCAAAAACTAGGGCACAAAGAGGCAAAAAAGGGAAGAAATCTACGGCACACTAGGGCTGTCCAAAAAGAGAAAAATGGATGGTAAAAAGAGTACTAACAGGGCAGCGATGAATAAGAGGTAAAAGAGACAAAGCAAAGCGACTGGTAGAAAAGGGATTAAGAAGAGGGACAATGGAAGGTTTTTTGTCGCTTAATTCCTTAAATTTTGTCCAATTTTCCTGCTTAACCTGTCACGAAAAGTAAGAAACCAGCGAGTTTCTTTCCTGCAAAAATGGTGGATTAAACAATGGAATACACTATGAACAGACAACTAATACTTGAACAAAAAATAGGAACTTTGTGCTACTTAAAGTACTAGCTAGATCTGAGAAAGAATGCATAACATTTGACACTTTCTAGATCTAAAAATGGAAGCAAGTAGATGTGAAAGATTAGCTTTATAAATCAAAACTCTACTTGCAAACATAAAGTAAAATAATGAGAAAATTTGACTTTAGGGTGAATGGAGAAGATGAACCACTTGGATCTTGAATCCTTGAAATCACTTTGGATCTCAATGGCATGCAGCTGCTAGGTACATATACTTTGCTCCAAGAAGAGTAGATGCAACTTAGCTCAACCTCTTACTTGGTACAATGAAGTGATCTGCAAACACAGTCTTATACACTTGGCAACATGGGGGTTAAAACATGTATTATTTACTAATCAAATCTCAAAAGCATGAAATACAGTTGAATAAAACAATTCTCTTTGAGGCTTTTGAAAGTAAATGAAATAAATAGGTAACTTGAAAGCTACAAATACCTATTCCTACGTGCTTATAGAAGCCCTCTAAAGCATGTATTAATACCCACACATTATCAAAGAAAAGAAACTAGAACAATTTCACCTCATTGGTCGAAACATATGCACCCAAGATCCACACAGCATGAACCTCCAAAGCCTTTCTTTATTACAAAATAGATTGCATAAGAGCAAAAAGCATTACAATATTTTACTAGAGGTTCTTTACATCAATCATCCACCCTAATAGAGCTGAAAGAGCCTCTATTTATACAATGAGAGAGTGCTAAAACCCTAAAACCAAACCTCAAACCTTAACCAGCCTAGCCGCCAAACAGAGGTCCAAACCTAAATCGGAGAACCAGGAGTGAGGGGAGGCCTCCACCTAGGAAAGGAGCCCCCACTCCAACCCTAAACACTGGAATCCATCCACAGATGATCCCACAAGTGTGGAAGGAACCCTCAGGAGAGAGAGGGGCGTGAGCTGCTAAAGGAGGCACCCTACTGCATAGGAAAGCTGCCTGCTAGGTCTGGGAATCCTACTAATGGTGTAAGCTTCAGTATTCACCTTGATCAAATCACCGGACCAATGAGAGCTCTCCATCTCATCTTTATCTGAAGATGACATGTCTGATAACTGATAATAAATTAATTGCTCTCTTAATGATGACTGAAGCTGAGTTATGATAACTCCAATCATCATACGTGCTCCATGAGATGTCATTTAGCCTTTTATTTTACTGAATTTGGATTAATTTGGAGAGTTTTATTTTTCTCCAAAATAATCATTTTTTAATAAAATTTCATTTCTTTACTCAAAACTGACTTTTTTGAGAAAAAAAGGCATTATGTGTCCACTTGTTGATCTGAAAGTTGGTTCTGACTGGCTGGCTGATCAAGAATGATTTTTGGATTAAGGTTGGAGCCTTCAATCATTGAATTCAGAGTCGAATTCAGAGTCTGGATGATGGAATTACCACGAATGGGTTTTTTCCATTTAATTTATGGAAAAATTAACCCAAAAAACTTAGGAAAAGTAATTAAAAATTAAAAATTTTTAAAAAATATTTTTTTCCTGTTCGAAAAATATTTTTTTCGAAATTTTTTATATGTCCAGATGATTTAGGACATGACCATGATCTATCTAAATAATGTATAGTAAGATTATAACACTCAGTTGGGCTCTAATAACCCCCCAAGGCCCATAATTCAACATCGAGCATTCTAGCTTTGGAGGAAGTGGGAGAAAACCTCGCAATTATACTCGGCTGAAGGAAAAGCATAATTGTCAAGGGAAAAAAACTCCCTGGAATACCCTATTTGAGATTCTACATCTCAGGAGACCGAACCACTCAAAAATATCCTACTAGCACGTTTTATTACAAACCCCGCGGGGCCATGGTCAAAATTATTCAAATAAAAAAGTAACTAGCCAATATTGGCTAGACAAGCAGACGGATCAACTGATACACTAGAATCAAACATTGAACATGTCTATCAACCGACAGCTCCTCAGGTAACCCAACTATGGTACAAAAAAGTTGGTAACATGGCCCATCCACTTACACTGTCCCACCTGTCATACATGGGGGAAATGGCCCTTCCGCTCATACTATCCCCTTTGCCATACTTGGGGGCAGTGGCCTGACCACAACTGTGCCATAAGTACCCCCAGTCATGCAGGGACATCATGTTCCTGTAAACACCACCACCATTGCTGGTCGGCCCAAAATCAACTTTGGGTCAAACCTCCCTTTCATGGCACGCCTCAACTTGCCTGACTTGGCCATGTTAACCAATGACCCTATCTATCATCAATACTATTGGCCTCCCATTCCAACCAAGATCCCCTTAGAGGTCCCTACGTTTGAAGGGAAGGTAGGGGAGTGCCCCCAAAACCATATAATTAAATTTCATCTATGGTGCTCATCAAACAACATCATAGATGACTCGATCAGACTCAGAATTTTCCAACGCACCCTCACATGTGCTGCAACCAAGTGGTACGTTGAGATACCACAATCCAAGTACCCAGAATTCAACTCCTTGGCCTTTATGTTCCTACAGTATTTCCAACTCCCTGTCAGATATGATGAAGGGATGGAAATATTGCTATCTTGCCGCCAAAATACTACAACCCACATCACCGACCACATCCATGAGTGGTGGCGACGTCGTAGCTTGTGCAAGATCAATATTGATGACATGATCTTCCTTGAATGGTTCTTACAAATATTGCTGGCACCCATAACTAAGGATGTCGCCTCTGAATGTCCTGAAACAGAGGAAGAGGCCATCTTGAAGGCCCAATAGTTTGACCTCATTTACACACAGTTTGGATACCTCTACACCATCATTCCAGATGCTCCCTGTGCAGGCACCTCTTACTGGGATACACCAGGGGCATCCCATGCTACAGATGGCATCATAGACTCTGTCTCCCATCAATCACAACATCACCCGACACCCCCTACGATACCACCAAAACCAAGCAACACCCCTAGTGTTGCTTACCCAAACCAAGCTCTTGACTATGCAAGAATGATGTATGAATTTGGAGCTACAACCTCCTATGCACAACCTGCACCATAGCAGCAGACCCATGCACCTACTTGGCCGGAAAAAAAATATGTGGGATAGATTCCCACATTTGTAGCACCCCCAACCCCTCAAGTCTACTATGCACCACTAGTGCAAGCCGCTCAAGCCCCTGCCCTAGCTCTACCAACACCTTTGGGACAAGTGTTTGCATAGCAAAACTGTCCCAACCAACCAGCCCCTAATAACCAACAAGGGAAAGCTAGAAACAATCAATCTAGGAGTCAAGGAAACAACCAACCATAAAGAGGCGGTCAACAACCAAATCCTTCCAACACCGCTTGGGAGAACCGACTAGCTCAAAACCCCCAGCAACCAAACCCACCTAGACGCAATGCTCTGTTATGCACAAATCAACCATGCAAACTATGTGAGGTCTACAGGCACTATACACCTGAATGCCCCTTCATGGGTCACGCTAAGCAAGCCATTCATAATGAAGTATAGCATGCTACCAATACGACAACCCCAACTCAACCCAACCCAACACCACTAGGAGCTCCTCCTATGGTGCTCCAAAACCCATTACCAGTCCAAGGATTGGTAGCAACCGCATCTGCTCCCCAACCCAATCCCACCACCCCAGCTGCACCTCCAAAAGAAGAAACATGTGTTCACTACCTGCTAGCCTTGATAACTAAAGAGGTCAATTTACAGACCAAGTGAAATTAGTACAGAGCCAAAACCAAACCCACTGACCCATCAACGACATCCACGTCCAAAACAACCAATACACCTCTTCACTTACCCCCTTTTCCCCCATGCCCCCCCATATGGCGGGTTTCCAATAATGCTATGGCTAGAGCTGCTACGAGCTACAACATCGTTGATGACTTGGCCTAGACACCTATGACCATGTCTTCTCTGGAGGTACTTAAAACTTTCCCAACACAACGGAAGGCCTTAATAGCATTTATCGATGCTTTAGACCCCTTTGACTCCAAGTTGATCACGTTTGACACAGATAATGGAGAGCCCCGAATGCCATCAACCATTTCCTTCCAAATTCTGGTATCCATTCGGAATTTGGTCATGCACCGGTGCATCATCGACGAGGAGGAATCCACATGTGTCATGTCAACCTTAGTTTGGTAGAAACTTGGGTCCCCAACTCTGCAAGCATCCACTACTACTCTGTGGGATTATGATGGCCATCCAACTAAAGCCCAAGGTATCCTTCCGCACGTCCCTATAACATTAGCAGGGAAAATAGTACTGATCGACATAGAGGTTATCAATGCATAGTTGGACTATAACCTTCTCCTCGAAGAAGTTATATGTATGCCATGGGAGTTGTAGCATTCACTATTTTCTGGCTCATGATGTTCCCTCACGACAAGAAAATCATGACAGTTGACCAGTTAAGTTATCATGATCCGCAAGGGCTAACAGCATTAGCCAATGTTATCCCTATGGTCAACACTATCGTCGACGACACACCCACCTCCCCATTATTAAATGTGGGCCTTGGGTTGTTTGTCGACACCACCATGATGACCTCCTTCCCCTTCATGTCACCACCGCTGACACCAAATGAGACCATGGATTTGTGCATGCTCTCATCCATCACTACTGCACCTAAACATTAACCACAGCAGCAGCCCCAACAACAGCTGTAAAATCATCCATAGCTGCAACATTATGCTCAGCCAAAACCACAACTGCATCCCCAAATGAAACCACCAAGGAGTTACTTGGGATCCTCCCTAGTCCACACAATTCCCTTCCTATTTCCCCCGCCTGGTGTCATGAGTAAGCCGGTAATGGCTACCTTAAACTTACCCAACTTCACATTGGGGATTCTCGTATGGCACCTCGATACACTAGCCCAAACTCTGATGCTCTAGGTTGTCTTAACCCCTATTCAACCCATTTCAGTTGAATCTCAACCTCCACCAGGCCCACAAAAACCAGCCACTGCACCCACACCTACACCGCCCCACCCAAAAAGGGCTAGGGGAAAAAAACACGAAAGCAACAACTAAACCCTGGTAGATCCCACCTTATGCCATGTGTAATGAATAGGGCCATGCAACTCAAAACTTCCCTGAGATTCACATGATCTGTGCACATTTGGATGCCATGGATACAATAGAAAACATCCCCGTGGTTGAACTCCCGAGTGGGCCAATAGTGAAAAACAAGTCGTTGAGAACAAACCATGCCTATTCCCTTTGCGAATTGTATGGACATTATTCTCACCACTGCCAGGACTTGTCCAAGTTTTGAACATCCCTAGCTAAACTTTGACAACATGCCCTTGAATCTGAGATCACTCTAATCGAAGAAGTCCACCCGCCACCTCCTTCTTCAGACACCATGTCTATTTACATGATGTCCAATTCCACAGACCCTCTTATCTCCACAATCACTAACAGTCCATCAGATCTATCTCACCGTTGCTTTCACAACGAAGAGGAGATAATTGAAGCATTAACTGCTATGGAATACCCTTGGGATGACATGCACCACCGCTCATTCTTCCTCCCCGAAGAACCTGTGTCGCAGTCTGACCAGTTTTCCGTTGAAACAAAGGATTTCATTCATGGGAAAGTCGACTGGTTCAAAAATCCCATTCCAACACCATATTCCTTCAAAGAAGGGAACATGGCCAACATTTCACCAACCATTAAAATCAACATCTCAACCAATCCTGATATTGTTGAGGAAATCATGCTGGGGGCATCCTGCTCAGAAGAAGTCACTTCCTACAAAGTGCTCTTCCAAGAATTCCATGACATCTTCACCTGGTCCTACACCAAAATTCCTAGGTTGGATCCATCCATTATGGAGCACCACATCGACACATGGCATGATGTGGTCCCCGTGTGCCAAAAGCAATGGCCAACCCATCCCTCCAAAACTATCATGTTCAAAGCCAAAATTGAGAAGTTGCACACAGCCGGCTTCATTTACCCAATTTCTTACACCACATGGGTTTCAAATCCTATTCCCGTGAATTAAAAAAAGGGTACCATCCATGTTTGTATAGAATTCTGTGATTTGAATTGGACGTGTCCCAAAGACAACTTCCCAACACCCTTCATCGATCAAATCATCGATGCGTGCACCGAACATGAGGTCTTTTCCTTCATGGATGACTTTTCTGGATACAACCAAATTCAGATCCGGAAAGAAGATCATTACAAGAATGCATTCACAACCCCGTGGGCACATTTGCATATTGAGTAATGCCCTTTGGTCTAAAGAACGCTGAAGCCACCTTCCAGCACGCCATGACGTATTGTTTCCATGACCTAATCCACATCATATTGGTCTACATGGACGCGCTTACCACTTGATCATGAAAATGAGCACAACATATATACGACTTGTGGAAAGTCTTTTTACGATGCCACAAGTACAAATTTCATTGGAATCCCCTAAAGTGTTTTTTTTATGTCCCAGTAGGCTGTCTGCTCGGGTTCATCGTATCCCACAAAGGGATAATGGTTGACCCTCTCAAAGTTCAAGCTATCCTTGATCTCCCTATACCACAAACCTTCCTCCAACTGCAAAGCCTCCAAGTCAAGGCCAACTTCCTTCGCTGCTTCGTACTAGAGTATGTAGCGAAAGCCCACGGATTCGTACACCTGCTCCGCACGAAAATCCCCTTTGTGTGGGATCAAAAAGCACATGAATCGTTTGATGTACTCAAACAAGCCCTGAATTTTGCACCATTACTCTTGGCACTAGACTTCACCCGAGACTTCATTCTTTATGTGTCAGCCTCAGAAAATGACATTGCTAGAGTCTTGGTCCAAGAAGATGATGCTCGTCAGGAGCATGTGATTTATTATGTCATCCAAAAACTGACAGGTCCCCCACTACGATATTCACCCGAGGAGAAACTGGCCCTTGCCATCATTTTCTCGACCCAAAAGCTACGCCACTACATAATTGGAAACCATACCCGAGTAGTGGTTGATTCCAACCCATTGCGATACCTCTTAAGCCGTCGCCTTCTACAAGGCCACGCGGCTAAGTGGCCAGTCGTCCTCCAAGAATTCGACTTGGATTTTGTTTCCCCGAAAAGCACAAAGGCACTAGCACTGGCCGCACTCATGACATATATTCCCCCATTGACCACATCACCACCACCCAAGGATGACTTCCTTGATGATTTCCTATTCATCATATCCACGGAAGACCCATGGTATGGGGGCATCCTGCTATATTTACATACACAAAAGTTTGCATCCCACTTAAGCCATGAAGAAATGCGACACATCCGACATCAAGCCGCTCGCCATATTTTGATTGGAGGTGTTTTATATTGTCGAGGCATTGATACCATCTTACATCATTACCTCACCCATGATGAGGTCGAGACAGTCCTTAATGACTATCATAGTGGAGCTTGCGGTGGCCACCTGTTAGGTCTGGCAACCTCCCAGAATATTCTACGTGCCGACTAATTTTGGCCTTCCATCTTCACTGATTGCATAGAGGTAGTCAAACACTGTCGCAACTGTTAGCTCTTTGCCCCAAAGGCAAGAACCCCCCCGCACCATTACACCTCGTAGTCACAGTCGGTCCCTTCTTCAAATGGGAAATCGACTTCATGACAATCAACCCTACCTCGGCCAATGGTCATAAATATATCATTATGGAAGTTGATTACTTCACTAAGTGGGTTGAGGCCATGCCCACGTTTGATTTCAAAAGTGAAATGGCAACACATTTCTTCTTTAACAATTTCATTTCGCGATTTGGTGTTCCCAAATAGTTGGTCTCAGACCATGGTAAGCACTTTGAAGATGATGTTTGGACTAAGATTTCAACCGTGTTGAAATTCAAACACCATTACTCATCTTCCTACTACCCCTAGGGCAATGGTCAAGTTGAAGCAGTCAACAAAATCATCAAAACAATGCTCTAAAGGATGGTAGGAAACCATAAAACCAACTGGCACCACGTGCTGTTTTTTGCCCTATGGGATTATCACACATTTGCAAAAATCACAACTGGTTTCACCCCTTTTCCTCTAGTACACGATGCTGAATCAGTACTCCCTAAAGAGTTCCAGATCCTGTCACTCCACCTCGCACTAGAACTGCTCCCTGACACTTCTCCTTTGGAAGAACGACTCCTACAACTTGAGCAAACCATAGAAGACCATTGGGCTTCCCTCCAAGCCATCGAAGCATCAAAAACATGGTCAAAATCCCAATATTTACTTCCATGTCCACCCTCACACCTTTAGCGAAGGTGATATGGTTCTGGTTTATGACCAACCCAATGATAAGTTGGGAAAAGGAAAATTCGAGTCAATGTGGTATGACCCATATGTCATCCACCGATGCCTCGGAAAAGGGGCATACATTCTTGTTGAATATGATGGGAAACTCTTATAGAACCCTCATAATGGGCTCTACCTCAAGATATTTTATGCTTAACATCACCAATGAGTCGCTTTGTTTTCCTTTTTTGTTTTGTAACGTTTTTACCACAAATCAGAGCCCCCCTCCAGTAATAGTTCTACACATGAGGATAGCCCATTGGAGGGTATGACACCACATATACACATGCACACATTATGTTGCATGTATGATCTAGCTACCACCCTGCTAGCATACCCTTAGGTCCCTAAACCTGTCCTGGAGGTCCAGTCCTCTCTATATCTCCCCAGTTGCACAATGTTCTCGGGTCGAGAAATGACCTTTAGACTTCCTCCCTCCACATTGATTCCTTGGGCCATTAACGAGAGTCACATCGATTTACGTACCACCACAGGATCACACATTGTATGTTGAGATAGCTCCATACCCATAGGCCCCCATTTGGTCTAGTTTTTCCCTATGCATCACTACGCTAGGGGAAACACCATTACCTGTTAGACCGGGCCATACGGAGTCCGTTTGGGGACGCCGTTTCCACTACTAGTTTCAAAATTTCATCCTCTATATTTCAATGAGAACATCGTCTCATGTTTAATAAGTAATTTTTGGGGCCACTTCCCATGAGTTACCTTGGTTTATGTTCCACTTTGTTATACAAATTTTTCCGGACTTGTACTGGCGTCATATACTAGTCTCCAGACTTACACCACCGTAACTTACACAGGTCCCCAGACCAATTCCCAGAGAGCGGATCATTTCTTTCACATGAATTTGGAATATAAGTGCCTTCAAACTCACGCTCACATCATATGTAGTCCAGGTCGTCCACCATAAATCATACAAGACTCTCCTGACCTCTGTCCGAGAGCCACCTCGGTTTGCATGCCTCTTCCGCACCGATTCATGTGCCTCTTCCGTAATCCATCCCATGCATCTATTGGTATGTTCAAGAGCCACCTGCTCCATCCATGCTGCACGAATGACCTTTGGACCACTGTCCATTGTCCTGACATGGGGGCACCTTCAGTGCCCCCTTGATCAGTTAACCATACCAGGGTTTTCATTAAGCTCTTTTTTGACTCCTAAAAGAATGAAAAGATTGCAGAGTGCATTTGCTTCCCCTCTCGCTCGTTAAAGTATCAGAAAGGGCGTCTACATTGCTTCGTTTATCTCGTTTTGTGAACCATGTAGACTACCACATGAAAAGTACCACCTTGGCACATTCAAGCTAAGACCGTTCCCCTCTACATCCTTTTATTCTTTCTCGGGAAGAGGGGCCAAACTTTACGGAAAAGCTCACCATGGGTTGTCGTTAATCTCTTTTCCAGCCTTCTCATCAAGAAAATATCACCAAGCAAACTTGGTCTCGTTCATGCTCGTAAAAGTATCTGAATGACCATCTAGTTAGTATAGGTTTAACCTTTTCCGGCCTGATTGGACTACCAGCGGTAAATAATTCTCCCATCCCCCTCAAAGCATGGGCGAGTTCTCCTGTGCACACTTTTAACCTTTTTTGGGCACAGGATACTATCTATGAAAAAGAGCTTCCATTGGAGTCTTCTTCATGCTTCCAGACTCTCTAAAATTGAAAGCACCATTGAGCATTTACTTTCTCGGGCTCACCAAAAATCCATGAGATTGTATCACAACGGTGTCTTTAGACACCACCCCACATGTAATAGTTCGGAAGCATTCCCACTTTGAGTCACCTTTGTTCATAGTATTCTGTGATGTGTCTTCCTTGGATCCCATCAATACCAGAAGTGTCTACCTCCACCAAGTATTTCCCATCTGCAGTTACACCTCTGGTATTACATCTATAATCCCTTTCCCATGAGTCAGTTTCATTTTTTTCCTGGTCCACCCTTTTTTAATGCTCTGAACAAAGGAAGTTTGAGTCCACTACACTCCCCCTTCACCTGTTCCACCCCTCCCATTCAGTGGGTCAGTCCTCAGATTGTCTCACATTTCGGTTATCTCCCTCGCGCTTCTGGCCAAGGAAACACCAATGCCTTGGTCGGTTGCAGGTCTCCCTCTTTTGACGACAACACATACATTCCAAAGGATAGACCTAGAGGTCCATGTATCCTGGTTTCATTAACCTCATTGATGAGTTCCTTGGACAACTTAAGAGGAGTCCTTAGTGCCTCTCGGGATGGTTGTTTGTCACATGCTCGACTCTAGCTACATCATTGCACCTTTGAGATTCATACATGGTATTGTTTCGTGCAATATTTGGTCGAAGACCCCGGATGTCACCTGACTCTAGCATATTGGTGAGTCTATTACGAGACCCAAACAGGTTCATGTCCCTTGTGATTTCTGGGTTGCGTTGGAGAAAGTGTTCAGAAGTCCCAACAATGATTCTATATAGATTCATGATTGATGCAACATATTGTACCACAAAGACTCTAACTCTCCATCAGTAAGTCCCTTCAGCTATGTACCATTTAGATCCAGCAGACTGTTAGTGATGAAGATATAGAATTCCATGAGAGTTCCATGGGTCCAATGTAGTAGTTCTTCATATCAGTATTGTATTCAGCCTCTTATTGAGGCAACCACTATGTAACATCAATTGTATATGATTGAATCTTGTATTGTAGAGCATAGATCACATTATTCTTTTGGCATTCTTACGAGCATGGGTATGCCCACCTTGTCCATATACATGTCACACATTATTTGTATCTCACCCATTGATGGGTGTTAGAATATAATCCGTCAGGATTATTGTAAATAAATAAATAAATAGGAATTTGAATAGTTGCATGGGAAGGTGAAAAGGATGGTTCTCAACCGCCTCATTGTAATCTATAAATTAATTTTTTAGCCATGAATAGAATATTGGATCGGGAGTTATTACCAACAAGTGGTATCAGAGCAGGCCTGTCTGCCATAACTCCTGCTGCATTTCTGTCCATTGTCATTCTGCTGTCCAGTCCATTGCCAGACTGCTCCATCAGTCTGCCAGTGGCATGATAAATCCAGTCTCTGCGTGAATGCAATACCTAACCCTAATCCTGAGTTATTCTTCTGCTGTGTTTTCATTAGGGAGTTTAGAATTTGTCTTAAACCCTATTTTTTGTGGGCTCTCTTCTGGTGGGCTGCGACCTGCTGCGTTGTGCTAGAGTTTGAGACTGCGCTGTGCATTCTATTGTATTTGCAGATGTATGCAATGAAGACTGATAATGTATGCTTGCAGATGTATTTATAGAGTCGTGGCCTTTAGATGTGAGCGACCTCCCTTTGCTGTGAGTGACCTCCCTTTGATGTACTGGAAACCCTAATTTTTTTCTGCATAGAGACCCATTTTTGATCTGCAATATTTTGAACAAATTTCACTAGATTATAGTCTTTTCTTGATTGCCCACGCAACATTGGTGTCATTTCCTTTCTCTGGCATGGAGTACTGCATGTCTTCAGTACTACATGAAGGCGTGGAGACTGTTCTGCGTGGAGAATTTTCATTTGCTCTCCATAGCCCAAAATACACGCAGACTGCTGAAAACCCCTTCAAGATTGGGCTGTATGCTGCTCATGACTATACTGAGGCTGCGTGGAGAAGAGATAGTATTGTAGACTGATATATTGCTGCCTGTGTTTGAGACTGCGCTCCGGTTGCTGTCTGCGTTTGAGACTGTATCTGTTCACATCATAATGTATGCTGCAACACATTGAAGACCAGCGTGGAGAGATGTGCCTTCTGGCTGTGTTGTGAGAGCTGCAACACATAGAAGCAAAATTATCATCTTGTATTACTGCGTTGAAGTGTTGATAGGCTGCGTGGAGTGAAGGACGAGTTGAAGGGTGAGTAGAAGGACTGGAAACCTTGAAGACTGCAACCTCCATTGTGTGAAGAGCCAGCGTTGAAGACTGATGCCATTGCTGATGCGTTGACAGCGTGGACCTGCTTGGAGGAGACTGCGTGGAGGAGACCGGCGTGAAGCTTGAGCCTGAGAATCGTTGAAGTGTTGAGAGACTGCGTGAATACTGAAGAATACATTGATAGACTGCGTGGAGATTAAAGACTGCGTGGTATTGATAGACTGCGTGGAGATTAAAGACTGCGTGGAGCCTGAAGACTGCGACCTGTTACACCCATTTGCTGCGATTTCATCTGAAGACTGATATATATTGATATATATTGTGACTCATATTTTTTTTTGAGATAGCTGCGTTTTGAGCTAGCTATATAATACTGTGTTGAGTTTATATCTGCGTGGACTGATTTGCTTTCACTAATATATGTTGAGCATGGACTGCATCTTGTGTTGGAGATGATGTTTTTTGGGGAATTCACACACCCTAGACTGATTTTTTGTGAAGACTGCACACTATTGTATCACTATTGGAGACTGCCTATTGATAAATGAGGTAGGATTGGTGTGACTGCGTTGAGCGTGGAGACTGTTTACTGGTGGCTGCGTTGAAGAGAGTCTGGCGACGATCTGGAAGGCTGCATTCTACTTGAAGGCTGCCTTGGAAGAATAATTAAATCTTCTGGTTGATATAAAAATTGAAGACAGACTGATATATGCTGACTGATATATATGCGTTAAGAAACTTTTATATGTTGCTGGTGTTTTGAGCTTTGTAAACCTAGACTGCTGAAAACCTATTGAAGGATGAGTTGTAGGCTGCTGAAGGCTGAGTTGTATGCTGCTGAAGGCTGTGTTTTATGCTGAAGAATATCATCTATTTCTAGAGACTGATATGTGCAAATGTTGTATGCTATATATTGCCAGTGACTGATATAAAGAAGCCAACTGACAGTGATATATTTTGTATCTATCTGATATATTTGCTATAAACTTGCATTGTACACCTTGGCAGAGACTGTAGACCTGCAAGGTTATTGTTTTTCTCTTTGTCAATCAATTTTATTATTGTAAACTAACAGTTGTAAAGATGCACTCTTTGGCATCTAGTATTGGTTCTGCCCTAGCTGGAAAAGACCAATCCAAAGACCCTTCCAAGGGAGATTGCGGCAAAGAGAGAGGACAAAGAAGAAGAAATTTCAGAGGCAGAGGGGGCAGAAACAAAAGATCAGATTTGCAGTGCAAGCGTTGCAGAAATACTGGGCACACATCAGATCAATGTTGGGCTTCATGCGACTCCATCAAAGACAAGCATAACCAGAAGAAAGATGACCAAAATTCTAGTAAATCGTCTGATTCTTGTATTGTTGCACATTGTAATCTTGGATTTAATGAAATGAATTCTCTCTCATCTTATAAAGATTGTTGGCCACTTGATACTGGTGCAACATCACACATGACATTTAGAAAAGACTGTTTTGAAGAACTGAATGAATCAATAGATGGCATAGTGTAATTTGCAGATAAGTCAAGTATTAAACCAAAGGGAATGGGCACCATTCGACTGAAGATTCCTGGATTCCCTGATTTCTTGTTGAAGAACATTCTCTATCTTC
>LPNX010514774.1:184691-202103 GCA_001517045.1 Pseudotsuga menziesii
TATGTCTCAGGAAGATACTTGAATATTTGCAAGAAAAACAAGAGAACTCCACTCCATTGTTGGTCGACAATATTTCTGCAATCAAGCTGGCTAAGAATCCTAGATTCCATGATCGAACCAAACACATCAACACAAAGTATCATTTGATTCGACATCATGTAGAGGCCAATACAGTCCATATTCGACATTGTTCCACAAATGATCAAGTTGCAGACATCTTCACCAAAGCGCTTGGACGAGAAAAGTTTGAAAGATTCAGAAACATGCTCGGAATTACGAACACCCCTTCGGATTAAGAGGGGGATTGTTAGAATATAATCCGTCAGGATTATTGTAAATAAATAAATAAATAGGAATTTGAATAGTTGCATGGGAAAGTGAAAAGGCTGGTTCTTAACCGCCTCATTGTAATCTATAAATTAATGTTTTAGCCATGAATAGAATATTGGATCGGGAGTTATTACCAACAATGGGAACCATATTAATACAAAAAACAAAAGCCACCATGCCCCAGCCCAGGAAGCACCACCTCTCCCTAGAAAATCCTATGATGTCTGTTGGCCATACGATGAGCTCCTGCCCTCACACATCAGGGGGAATCTGTTAACCCAAAAAATTACCTGATTAGCTCTACATGACCTACACCACAAAGACATTCATGTCATTTCCCTCATTTGACCCCCACACCCTTCCAAAGGCTCAAAAAACACAAAAATGGCTTAAAAACCCCTAAAAAGAGCCAAAATAGCTCTCGTAGGGGCTAAAACCTCCAAAAAGGGGCTAAAATGCCTCAAAGGAGCTTAAAATCCCCAAAGGAGCTAAGAAATGGGAGAAAGGGGCTAAAACCTTGACCAATGGCTTAAAACCCTAAAACCCAAGAAAAAAGCTTTAAATACAAGGGTGGGGGTCACTCTCAAGACATTCCTTCTCTACCTACCGTTACTCTGCCTGTGTGAGTGCCTTGAGCCCCAAATCTCTCAAGACATTCACCCCTCTCCTCCATTTTCTCCTATGCTCCATTAGCCAATCCCCATTCCATAGAGAGGTAGCTTCCAGCTAGGGCATGGTGGCCCATTTCATCAAAACAAGAAGGTATGCCATGAATTTCTGTTGTTAGTTTTTTCTTTGTAGGTTGTTTTTACATGTAGATAGTTTATTGCTAATAGTGTGCTGTGGGTTATCCATTGATTACTTGTTGCAGGTTTATTTCTCTAGCAGTTTATTGCAGGGTTTCCATGGCTCAAAGGTAACCCTTTCCTGTAGGTTTCTCTTCCATCCACAGAGACCCTATCCTTCCTTCCTATAGACATAAGGTAGGCATTTATGCTCATAGCTAGGGTGAAATCCCTACTACAGGGAATGGCATTATTTGGGTCTGACCTTTATTTAGTCAGTTTATGTGCTTCCTTATTCTAGACCACACTTATGGTGCAGGTAATACCAAGCTATAACAGACCTCTTCAGGCTATAATAGATCCGCAACATGTGTTTTATAGCCATGTATATATTCTAGAAATATGAAAATACCATGTCTTGATCATCGGTTATCTGAAAACCAAGGAGAGGCAGCTGTTGTCGGATATCCTTTCGAACCGATGACGCTGCTACAGTTCTTACAGTAATTGTTCATCAGATATCTGACTCCCAGCTTTGAAATCTGATGACAATGTCATGCATCTGACGGCTTACATCCGACAAAAAATTTGTTCGAGAGGTCAGAAATTCAATGCTTTTCCATCACACATTCGACACCGAAATATGTAAGAAATTACTCGATATAAGATGTGAGGAAGTCGACATTTCGACAGGGTTTTGTTCTGGGGTCAAAAAATCGATGACTAGGGATGTCGTAAATTCGAAAAAATATTGATATAACACTTCTTCGGAATAGGATGAAGCTCTATCTAAATGTCGACGGGGTTGGTAATGTATTTGAATAACTGCGAAGTTTCACTGACGACAAAAAAATTGGTGTTGTCAAAAAACAAACACGTGCCTGTCGGATTTCTGACATTACATCTATCGGATTTCAGTCTCAAATTTTGTTGTGTTGGCCCTTAATCCAAATTAATAAGGGTGCAACCAAAGTCAAGTTTATTTGCTTTGAGTCACTAGAAATAAATGAATAATTTGAAACATATCTTTTTTCAGCACCCATGCTCACCCTACCAGAACTACAACAATCCTTCATGATCGAGACATATGCTTCTGATTATATTGTTGATGCATTCCTCACTGAATATGAACATCTAGTGGCATATCATATCGAGACACTCTTTCATGAAGTTCATTGGTACCCCACCTATTAAAAGGATAAGTACTCCATTGTGCATGAATGCTGACAATGGAAATATTACATCCTAAGGGAGAATATGATCATAGATGCTGATCAAAATTTGCTAGAAATCATGCAAATGCAGAGAAAGTTACAAAAAGTTACAAATATGACCACAATCACAAGTGGTCTACATACCTACAATAGTTTAACCTATTAATCGAGTATAAGAACATAAACACAAATCACATCATAGTACCACCTCATATAACCTTTAGTCATAGTGTTTACTACCATATTCAATTCTTGTGGACATGAGATCTTTGCATGGCCCCAATTATAAGATAGTGACCTTAAGTTTGTTGTTACCTATCAAACAATGCATGCAAGAAAACCAGTCTCAAACTATCATCTCTAGGATGAAATTTTATGTCATTTGGGCCAGCTTGATGTTCCTTTAAGCAAGACTGAGAAGTTGATTTAGGAGGCATATTACAATTGAATGGCATGGCACTTTATTATGGAGAATATAGCGGTAGTATTGCAAAAGTAACTCTACTATCCAAAGCTCTAATTGTTATATCAGAATGTGCACTACCTATGTCATTACCAAAATTTCTATTAAAAAATATGGGTTATACACTCATCTACCTACCCTGGATAGACCCTAGGAGTCTTTATCCATGCAATAAATGTTTGGCCTTCTTTCAACTAAGCATGGAAATGATTGCGTATTAGTGGTAGCTGACCATTTCTCGAAGATGACCATTTTAATTTCTTGTAAGAAGAGCATCATAGTAGATGCCACTACTAATATCTTGTTTGATTAGGGTTGGGTTCATTTTGGGCTCCCATAGACCAGTGCTTTTTATTAAGAAAATAGGTTCCGAATTACTTTTTGGTCCAACCTATGGTTGATGATGGAAACCAAGATAATTAAATTGATTGCCTTCCACCCAAAAAAGATGGATACATTGAGGTGGTCAACATGATGATTGTGCATCTCTTGAAAATGTACATCTTGAAAAATATCTACATACATGGAATCCTCAATATGATGATTGCACATATTTTGAGAATGTACATCTCAAAACATCTACAAACATGGCATCCTTATGTTCAACATAGATACAAAGATTCATATATGGATCTATTGGTCGCAACTCTTTTAAGGTGTTCTTGGGGTTCCATCCATTAGCCCCAGTTGATTTAATGTTTCCCATTACATATACATAGGAATAATCCTCCCATTCTAAAACCAAGGTTGATCGGGAAACCAAATTTGTTTGTCACTTTCAACAAGTTCATGATATTTTAAAGAAAGCCAATGTGGAGCACAAGAAGAGTTACAATTAACATTAGGTTCATACAAGTTTGAAGTGGGTGATAAGTTATGGTTGAGTTTGTAGAAAGAGAACATTCTAGACTCCATCAAAATATCCAACCACTTCTACCATTGGGACTTACATCAACCAATGTTGTGGGAGAGAATTTTTTTGAATTAATTTTCTCCTTTTCCTCGAATTTTACCCTATATTTAATGCGAAGCTACTTTGACCATATTTTCCTTCTCTCATGGACACCTCATAGGTGGTCAAGCACTTGGACCCTATAAAACTCAAACCTAACTGCATTAAGAATGTTATAGTCATTTCAACCATGGGAATAGAGATGAATGGAACCTACTAGCAGAAAATCCAACTATATTAGGTCATCGAAGAAGGGCAACTTCTTCACCAAGGAAAGTGACTTGCAAGGAGTTAGATTCTATAGAATTTTTCCAATATGATGGAGGAAATATATGAAATGGGGACTATTTCTACGTAAGTGGGGATGGTTAATCCAGGTGGGTACTAGTGGCCACCCACCTATTTCACCAATTTATAATGTTTCGACATCTTGTCATTTAAATTTTTGTTTATTCAGGTCCCAAAATTTCGGTGCATTATTTAGGCCCTAAAAAATGTTTTATCCCTCTATGAAATATTAGGTTTGTTGAAGTCTTACCCAAGCCTTGAATCAAAATTTTCTTTGAATTAATATCTTTCCAACATGATATCATTCTCACTAAATGGATTTTTTATGTGGATGTTGCGGCCCCAAGAATCTGATGCATCAACTAGACTCATCGAGGTCCTCATTCCTTTTGCCACTTCATATTCTAGGGTTAATGTTTTTGATATTTAAGGTTTCTTCCTTATAGGATTTCACACTTTATGTTGAAAGTCACTTTTGGCCTCCTTTTCACATAAGCATATGCAACACAGCTCTCTTCAGAGATAACTATCACCATTTTAGCAAGTTTGTGTTTCTTTGTAGTTTACAATCTTTTTCCATTTCATTCATTAATACAATTTGAGTTTTATTATACTAAAGTTCTCTCTACAATAGCTGTATGTGTGATTGTTTCCCTTTTATATTTGTTCCTTCATCTCATTCTCTAGATAACCTAGAACAATTGTGTGAGATTTATCGAAATAGAATTCTAGCACAATACTCATTGCATTGGTATAACACTAGAGAATTTTTTCATTGTGGACATGCTTAGTGAACCACAAGACACATGTTAACCCATTAGAAC
Source organism: Pseudotsuga menziesii (assembly GCA_001517045.1). Taxonomy (NCBI): domain Eukaryota; kingdom Viridiplantae; phylum Streptophyta; class Pinopsida; order Pinales; family Pinaceae; genus Pseudotsuga; species Pseudotsuga menziesii. The sequence continues at coordinate 189,548 of LPNX010514774.1, forward strand.
TCATTATATATAAATATCAACACTTTAAACACCATGGTAACACAACTAACCACAAATGTGAACAAGATTGAGATCCTAGATATCAAGGTCACCAACTTGGAAAACAAATTTTCCCACTTGAATAATCAAGGTACCCACCTTGATACCAAACTTGAGGGTAAGTTTTATACACTCATTGATCAACTTGCTACTATTATCAAAGTTGATAGAATTCAACAAGCTCTAGAGGTTCCATCAAAAGGGATCACTCCTCCAAATCCATTTATTCTTTTTCTGAATGTGACTCTCACTATTTGGGTCATTTGACCAAATTACACCAAACAAGCACATTGTAGAATTTATAATAACCTTTGAGAAATCAAGAATCTACATAGAGAGTTTGACTAATTATTTTTTTAAAGAACGTTTCATCAGTGGTCTCAAGGAGGAAATCATATCACAAGCCATGATGCAATGCCCACTAACTTGGTTGGAGGCTTCTCAAAGACATCAAGAAGTAGAGATGGTGATAAATGAAAATTCCAAATGACCCTATTTTATTCCCCTCCCTTTGCCTCCTATAACATCTACAATCATCTTGCCTGCTCTATCCTTGAGTGTCCACAAGTTGACCTAGGAAGAAATGGTTAAATGCCAATGCCTCAATCTTTGCTATAATTGTGATGAGCAGCATATTAAATGCCACAAATGCAAGGAAGAAAATATATTTCAAGATCATGTGTCTCAACCATACCACCCCAAGGAAATTTATGTGGACACAATTTGAATACAGAATTAATAGATCATACAACTCATCCTCATGAAGAACCCACCCCAAGGTTTTTATCAGAATGAACCCCAAAAATCCCTCCGCGATTTATCAAGTATTTCATTTTCATAGACCTTGAAGTTGATTGGATACATAAATCACGACAAGGTGATTACTTTCATTGACAATGGCAAGACTTACGATTTTATTCAATGGTAGTTAGAAAAAGAAACTCATTTTTTTCCATGTGGTGGAAAATTCTCAATTTATGATAAATAAAAGAAGTATGCTGAAGTTTGGTGGAAAGTGTGAGAATGTGAAACAACAAATGGAGATTATTAGCTCAAATCCCACATGTTCTCTACTAAAGTAGGTGGCTGTGATGTGGTTCTAAGACTAACATGGTTAAAAACATTGGATTTAGTTACCATGGATTCAAGAATTAATACACGAGATTCACTAAGGACCATAAACATAAACTTAAGAGGCTCAAGTCTGGCTCCTATGAAATTATCAACTCTCACCATATGGAAAATCTATTGAACAAAGACCACTTTGATATAATTTTCCAATTAAGTACCCTCCATGTTGTGGAAAAATCACCATAGTAGATGCACTTTGATTTACATTAGATAAAAAATAAACATCAACACGTATTTAACACACCCCATGGCTCACCCCCATTACATGGTGAGAATGATCGTAGTATTTGTTAAGTTTTCTATGCTGTCATAGATTAAGTCCTAGCTTGTTTATCATTTAATACATTTTTCATAAGATGATCACTAAAAGAAACACAATCACAAGGTACACAACAATTTACCCTGGGAAACCCTAAAAGGAAAAACCCATAAAAACTTCCTCAAAATAAATTACTAGTATGCAATGACCAAAGAACATGGTCTCATCAAGTGAGAGAACAAACCCCAAGCATAAAATGTAAAACACCAAAGATACTATTCTTCCTCCTATGTATCTCCTTCTTTCTCTCTCTTGCACAGTATAAGTATGAGTGAGAGGGTATAAATGAGGGAGGGCGCCTCTCTATTTATACTAGTTTCCCAAGTGACATTTTACCTAACTGTGCTGACCTATCTAACTAACAGGGATGACCTACCTAGGTATAATTCACAATAAAAATTATAATCATCTTTTCTGGATGCTATTGACCCAACTTACAACTGAGGGTTTACCTCATGACATTTACATGACCTTTTACATCACCAACATCTCCCGAAGGAGGAATAATAATAATGTGAAGTAAGAGTAGAATATTCTTCGAAGTTACATCATTTCAAATTCCCCCTTAACAAGAAGTGTATTCTATGGACAACAACAACAAATGGTGTGGCTCGACACAACATCATTGAAAGGAGAGAGGAGTCATCATCAACATCATATTTTGGAACATTGTCTGGTACATCTATAGATCATCAGAAGTTTTGAACAAGATAATCATCTTCAACACTGAGCCGGAGTATCAACATCTTCAGTACATAGCTGAAGTATCATCATCAACATCTTCAATATAGAGCTAAAGTATCATCATCAACATCTTCAGTACAGAGCTGAAGAATCATCATTTCTAGCATGGAATTGGGGCATCATCATCTGCAACATGGAACTGGAACATCATCAGCAGCATGGAGCTAAATCATCATCATCTATAGTATGGAACTCAAGCATCATCTATAGCATGGGGCTAGATCATCATCATCATCTGTTGGAACATCATCACATTTAGCATGGAACTGAAACATCATCAACATGTAGCTGGAGAATCATCATTTGCAGTATGGAAATAAAGCATCATCTACAGCATGGAGCTGGAGCATCATCATCATCTACTGAAACATCATCATCATCTGCATAATAAATGATACATCACTAGCATTGATAACACAAGGCTGGCTCATTAGCATAAAGCTGGAATAAAAACAACAACATGTGATATCATCATCAACAACTCAAGCTTGGAGCAATGAAATCTATGGAAGGTGTAACAAAAACCAACATGATCATTCCTTTTAGAATTACGGGATCGTGGAAAATGTTAGGATATTTAGACACTTAGGAGTTAGTTAAGATCAACTTGTGTAATATATCCATTAGGTAAAAGTGTGTTTCTTTAGTATGCATTTAATATGCATTTGTAAATATTCTAATTCGACGGTCACGATATGTTATAGACATAGAGTGATCCGACGGTTCAACTTCTCTTAGATCATACCTACCATTGATCCGTGGCTTAACACCCGATTGGTCTANATTTGGATAGTTGATCGATTATGAGAAGCTCATGTAACTTTCTTTCTTTTGCATAATAAATTGCTCAAAGTAGCTATTTGGCTGGGGTCGTGGACTATTTCCCTCTTGAGGGTTTTAACAATGTGACAAACATCGGTGTGTTGATCTATGATATTTTTGTGTGAAGCGGTTGCTGAAGGTGTTCGGTCTTTTAGGAGTACCCTGTGTACCCGAACATGGTATCAAAGGTTTTATGAAGAGCCGCTTTCGGTTTTGATTAAGATCTGGAACTAGTGTTGCAGAAACTTTGAAAGGGTTTCTGGTTTTGGTTTTTCTGTGCATTTTTGGCCTATGGGAGCTATTCCATTGTGTGTGGAGCATCGTTTCCATTGGAAAATAGTTTTCATCTCACCGAAAACCGTTTCCGTTTTCTCTAGAAACACCCATTTCGGCAAATTTGAAGGTATAATGTTACAGTGACAGATTTGTTTTTTTTAAATCTCTCATATTTTATCAGTTTATTAGTAGATATTTTATGTTATAGTCTCGAACTGTTGTTTTCCCTTACTGCGTATGCTCTTTTCCGTGCACCTTGCGTGATCGCAGCGAATCAGAAACAGTAAGGGAAAGTTTTTTTTTCTTGTCTTCTTGGCTACGTATTCTCTTTGTCGTGCACCTTGTGTGATCATGGCAAATCATAAACAATGAGAAAACTTGAAAACGTAGAATTTTCGGGTAAGATAACCAAGATCTAACCCCATCGTGTGGAATTTTATTTTTTTTTGTTTTTCATTTTTTTTTGTGATTTGCAGGAAAAGAAAGCAAGCACAGAAAATGAGAGAGAAAAGTAAAAAAAAAAAAAATTCCCCTTTCTCTTTCCGTACTTTTACGTATCTTTTAAACTTAGCTCACTTGGTCCAAAGTTGCTTTACACCCTGATAAGTCTTGAGTTCAAGTCTTATCAAGCTACTTTTTATTGCATGCAATTTCTATTTTCAAGTTACTTTATTGTAAAAGTGCATCTCACATAAATAAAATAAAATAAAAGTGAGTCACTTAAGTCTTTTAAATTTATTGCCGCACTATTTAAAAATCACATTATTGTAAAAGTGAACATCACTTATTCTACAAAAGTGATTCACTTCAAAGCAACTTTATTGTAAAAGTGAACATCACTTATTCTACAAAAGTGATTCACTTCAAAGCAACTTTATTGTAAAAGTGATTGTCAAAGGTTGATCTTGGGAAGAGGGGGATTCTTTTTTTAGTTGGTCAAGAATATTTGCCACGTCACTATTGGGGACATCTTCAACATTTTCTTTGATTAAGCATAACTTCATCATCCAGAATCAGTTTTAAGTGCTGTTTTTTTTACAACCACATATTTTTTTGAGCTCTTTGCATCCAGACAGTTAGTTTCTATTCTTTCAGCCATTATTTTATAGTATGGCCACCCCTTGTGATATTATACTTACAAGTTCTAACTATTTCTCATGGAAATATTGTATGGAGGATGTTATACGAAGTAGGGGACTTTTTAGGATAACCTCAGGGAAAGAAATAGAACGCACTGTTGATGATAAGAAAATTAAATGGGAAAATAGATGTGATGAAGCTCGTGGATTGATTGGGATGTCAATCTCTACTGATTTGTGATTCCACATATCTAGAATTGATGAACCTGATAAAGCTTGAGAAAAGTTGGAATCTGTGTTTGGTAAACACAATGAAATTTGGGGTCATCAACTTGAGAATGAGTTGCTTTCCTTGAATCCAAATGATTTTTCATGCATTCAAGACTATTTATCTAAGTATGAAACTCTTAGACTCTTATGTGCAGAATGAAAGATTAAGAAAGAAGACAAACAATGTATTTATCATATTCTTTCCAAACTTGGACCTGCATATTCTATTTTTGTATCTACATTCTACTCCATTAAAGAATCCTTGACTGCAGCTAGCTATCAAGAGCCTAGTCTTGAATCCTTTTGTGATTCCTTAATTAGAGAGCAAGACAAACTCATTCATCTTGGAATAATTAACAATGCATATACATTTGGGAAAGCCTTATTGTCCCAACAGAAAGAAAAGTACAAGCCTCCTAAGAAATAGAATTTTCGTAATAATAAGCCAAACAACAAGGGTCCCAAACCCTCTCAGTCAGCTCCTTCTCTAAAAAATGACAAAGGATCCAAGCAAAAAAGAAAGAAGACCGAGCGTCATTGCAATTTTTGTGGGTTAGATATTCATGATGAATCTAAGTGTTTTAAGAAGATGTCAGCCTTGGAAGCAGCAATGAAGAAGCACCACACAGCCTAGATTCGTCTTCAGAATCTAACTCTCATGGACATGCACTTTGTGCTTCTGGTTACTCTTATACTGCATCTTCTTCTTCTACTTCAATTGAATGGCTCATTTTTTCTGGAGCATCTTATCATATGGCTAAGGATAGAGCCATGTTTTCTACTATGCATGAATGTAACACCAAACAAATATTTGTTGGTGATGATAAATCTCTAAGTGTTGTAGGATCTAGAACAGTTCCAGTAGAAAATGGTCATTTCAGTGATGTACTATGTGTTCCAAAAATTTCCTGCAATCTGTTATCAGTTTATCAAATTACTCATTCAGTGAAGGTAAAACTGTGACGTTTACACCTCACCAAGTTGTAATCAAGGAATTTAAAAATCCTCAACATGTCCTTGCTACTGGAACTATTGATGATATTACTAGGTTGTACAAATTTAACAACTTTGGGTCATCACTTTTTCCTTTTGTTTTTGTTGTTCATAGTGATAACTTGAGCAAACTTTGGCATGAGCGATTTGGTCATTTAAATTATCGCTCATTGCAACAACTATGTAAAGACAATATGGTTACTGGTATTTTTCTGGTATCTTGCAAGGATGGTGTTTGTTTCGGTTGTGTACTCGAAAAACATCATCGGGACATTTTTGACAAACGTGCCTCTTGGCACGCATCGGTTCCCTTAGAGCTTGTGCATAGTGACTTGTGTGGCCCTCTTTCATTTGCTTCCTTTTCTAGTTTCAAATATTTCTTAACTTTCATTGATGACTACTCCAGATGCACTTGGGTTTACTTCCTAAAACTTAAGAGTGAAGTATTTAACATGTTCTTGGCCTACAAGGCCCTTGTTGAAAAACAATCTGGTCATCAAATTATTAAGTTAAGATTTGACAATGGAGGAGAATATGTTAACAAAAAGTTCACTACTTTTTGCACTAAACAAGGAATCCAACAACAGCACACTATTCCATATACACCACGACAAAATGGTGTAGCTGAATGGAAGAACCGCAGTTTAAAAGAAATGGCTAATTGTATGATCCAATCTAAGGGACTGAGTCTTCAATATTGGGCTGAGGCCATAAATTGTGCAAATTACATAGTTAATCGCACACCCACTAGTTTTACAAGGTATAAAACTGGAAGAAGCATGGATTAAAATTAAACCAGATGTAAGTCACTTTCGTGTGTTTGGTTGTGAAGCATGGGCTCACATTCTGGATGAAAAACGGAAAGCATTGTAGCCTAAAAGTGAAAAGTGCATATTCGTTGGATATTCTGAAGATGTAAAAGATTATATACTTCTTCAGCCACATTATCATGATATAATCATTAGAAGAGATGTTAAATTTGATGAAAATCTCTTGTCCTGCGAGCCTAACTTGGCGGGTGTGCCATCTTTAGCCTGCGAGCCTGATTCAACGATTGTACCTTATTCTTCTTCTTCCAACTTACTTAACAGGTTTCCAACTCCAGTTTCTGATGATGACAGTGAGGATGAAAATCCACCTCTGCTTGCTCATGTTCCTCCAATTGCACCAGCACCAATACTTCCTCGATGGGTCCGTTCAACAAGTGAAGCAACCGGTGATCTTGTCGATGATCCTAGAGATCAACGTCGAACACGTTCTCAGTTTCAGCGAGCCTCTTCTCTTTTGGCTCAAGTTTCCAAGAATCATGATCCATAAACTTTTGCAGAAGCTTCAGGAAATCCAGATTGGGATGCAGCTATGGATGAAGAACATCGTTCCTTAATGGTGAACGATACTTGGGATCTTGTTCCTCTTCCAAAAGGAAGAAAACTTGTTAGATGTAAATGGGTCTACAGAACTAAGTATGCATCAAATGGAAGTGTTGAAAGACTTAAGGCAACGTTAGTTTCCAAATGTTTTTCCCAAGTTGAAGGGATTGACTACAATGAAACCTTTGCCCCTGTAGCAAAAATGAACTCCATCTGCCTTGTTCTTTCCCTTGCAGCCTTACATAACTGGGAATTCCATCAAATGGATGTCAAGTCTTCCTTCTTACATGGTGATTTACATGAGAATATTTACATGGAACAACCTCCTGGATATGTTCAAGATAACTCTAGCCTTGTTTGTCTCCTTAAGAAATCCTTATATGGACTTAAGCAAGCTCCTAGAGCTTGGTATGCCAAAATGGATAACTTTCTCCTTGACACTGGTTTTTCTAGATGCCATTCTAACCCCAATGTCTATACCAGGAAAGTAGGAAACCATATCATCATACTTGTTCTTTATGTTGATGATCTTATCCTTACTGGTAGTGACCCTAAACTTATAACCCATGTGATATCTAGTCTTAAGCAAAATTTTGAAATGTCAGACTTAGGACATTTGCATTATTTTCTTGGTCTCCAAGTCTTGCAAACCAAAGAAGGAATCTTTCTTTCCCAGTCTAAGTATGCTTGTGACCTTCTTCGTCGCTTCCACATGGAATATTGTAAACCAACCCCTTCTACCTTCTAGTCTGGAGTCAAACTTTATGCCACTTGTACTTTCCCTGAAGTAGATGCCACCTTGTATCGTCAGCTTGTTGGTAGTCTTTTATACTTGAATCATTCCTATCCTGACCTTTCCTTTGCTGTTGGTCGTGTTGCCTGTTATATGCAAACTCCTCATGAAAGTCACTAGAAAGTAGCAAAAAGAATACTTCGATATATTTGAGGTACAATTCAGTTTGGGATTCATTACAGTATAGGGGGAAACCTTTGTTGGTTGGTTTCATTGATTCATATTGGGCCGACAATACTGATGACCAATCCTAGAGGATACATGGATAGGTAAAAAGGTAAACTACTCATTTATGAGAAATTTTGGTTTTGAAGCATTTGTCCATATTGATAATGAAAATAGAAATAAGCTTGAGACTAAATCCAAGAAATGCACCTTTATTGGATATGAGGTTGATGATTTTGTTTATTTCTTATGGGATTATGAAAATCACAAAATAACTAGGAGTAGAGATGTGGTATTTAATGAAAAGGTTATGTACAAAGATCGGCTGCATGGAAAGAAAGAGGAAAAGGAAAACAAAGAGTACACAGTGCTTGATGAAATCAAAGAAAATGAAGTTACAAAGGTACCATAAAATCAAGAACAACAACAAGTACCTCAAACTTCTGCAAATGTAACAAGATCTACCAGTTTAAGTAGACCCCTTGAATGATTCTCTCCTTCATATAGTATTTATCGATGACTTATTTTGGTGAAACATAATGTTATGAAGAAGCAATGCAGGTGGAAACTAGAGAGAAGTGGGAGAAAGTCATGAATGAGGATATGGATTCATTGGTAAGAAATCGGACTTGGGATCTGGTTGAGTTTCCTGCCGGTAAAAGAGCATTAAATAATAAATGAGTTTATAGGTTGAAGGAAACAGATGGAGGCAAGAAGTGATACAAGGATATACTTGTTATAAAGGGGTTTGCACAAAATAAAGGTACATATTTTGATGAAATATTTTCTCATGTTGTTAAAATGACTTCAATTAGAACTATTTTAAGTCTAGTGGCGGTAGAAGATTTGAATATTGAACAGTTAGATGTAAAAGCAACATTTCTCCATGGAGATTTGGAGAAATATATTTATATGAAACAACCACATGGGTATGAGGTTAAAGGGACGAAAAATTTAGTTTGTAGGTTGAAGAAGAGTTTGTATGGCCTGAAGAAAGCTCCAAGGTAGTGGTATTTATAATTTAATCATTAGAGGAAATTTGGGGTCTAAAATGGGCCTCCTAAGGAAAATAATAAAATAATAGTTAAAATAATAAAATAATACTTATTAATTTTGGAGGAAGAATGAAAAAAACTACTTTTTGTGTTCGTATTTTCGACATATCTCCCTATGTATTTACTCAAATTCTGAGCGGGAGAGCTCGTTGGATGCGGAATTTAATTCCACATCCAACGAGTACCCACACTGCATACTTTTGACGGACCCCGCTTCCCCAAAAACAAGAAATACTTGAAAAAACATGATGATGATGTCATCATCACATTTTTTCAGGTATTTCTTGTTTTTGGGGCAGCGGGGTCTGTCAAAAGTATGCAGCATGGGTACTCGTTGGATGCGAAATTAAATTCCACATCCAATGATCTTTCCTGCGTGAAATTTGAGTAAAAAGACATGGAGATATGTCGAAAATACGAACAAAAAAAGTAGTTTTGTTTTATGACAAATATGTCAATTCAACCATTATGGTTGACTCATTTTATTGAAATTCTATTGGTTCTTGAATTCCAAATCACAAAATTTGTTGTTGGCGCATTTTCTTATAAGGCCCATTTTAGACCCCAAATTTCCTTTAATGAAGTTTATGACAGAACAAGGTTATAGTAGGTGTCATTCTAACCACTGTGTTTTTCTCAAGAGGCGAGATAATGGAAGATATATTATCTTGTTATTGTATGTGGATGACATGCTTGTTGCAGGGTCTAACATGTAGGATATAAATGTGCTCAAAAGGAAACTGGCTAAATCATTCGCGATGAAGGATTTGGGTGCTACAAAGAAAATCCTTGGTATGAGAATAACAAGAGACATAAAAAAACGCAAATTGACATTGTCTCAAGGTGAGTATACAAAAAAGATGTTGGAGAGTTTTAGAATGAAAAATGCAAAACCAATTAGTACAACTTTTTCCAACCTTTTCAAACTAAGTAAGGAGATGTGTCCCAAGACACAGGAAGAGATATAATACATGTCCAAGGTTCCCTATTCATCAGTACTTGGCAGATTAATGTATGCCATGGTGTGTACAAGACTAGGTATTGCACATGTATTGGGAGTTGTGAGAAGGTATATGAACAATCCAGGTAAAGAGCATTGAAAAGTACTAATTGGATTCTCAGGTATTTGAGAGGTACCACTTCTCATGCATTATGTTTTGGAGGTTCAGTCACTGTTCTACAAGGATATGTTGATGCAGATATGACATGTGATAAAGATAGCAGGAGGAGCACCACATTGTATGTTTTTACTGCAGGTGGAACAACAATAAGTTGGATCTAAAAACTTCAAAAGGTCTTTGCACTTTCAACAATGGAAGTAGAGTATGTTGTTGCTACAAAGGTTAGTAAAGAGATGATTTGGTTGCAAAGGTTCATGGAGGAATTGGGTAAGAAGCAACAGAATAGGAGGTTGTAAAATGACATCCAAAGTTCCATTCATCTTGCAAAGAACTCAACCTTTCATTCAAATACTAAACATATACAAATCAAGTACCATTTCATAATATCTATTCTGGAAGATGAACTATTAAAGTTGGAAAAGATACATACTTGCCAGAATCCTACATACATGTTAAAAATAGTAGTAACTAGAGAGAAAATGAGTCCATGATCAGTTTCAGTTGACCTTCAAGAATGAAGGTGAAGAATATAAACTTGCCAATTCCAAGGTTCAAAGCATAGTATAGCAAGTGCAACAACGATGTATTTGTTGTGATCAGTCTCCAAGTGGGAGATTGTTGGTTGTGGAGCCCGATCTTCTAGATTCAGAGATGTTATTGTTCAGCCATGTTTGTACCCCATTTTTAATGTACAATCATTTTAGCAGGGGGGTATAGGACCATGGTATTAGGTGACTCGTGGTATTGTCCCATGGTAATTCCCTTATAAAAGGAAATCATTGTAATACGACCGTTTATTGTATTGTAGCATTGTAAAAGCGATCTCTGTGATTATGAGAGAGTGAGTAGGAAGTGCAACACAGTTTTTTTCAAGTTGTATCCCTTCATTTTGTTGGATAGAATAATAATAAAGGATTGTCAATTTTGTGTGTGGACGTATCCCATCTTCGGCGAACCACATTATATCCGTGTCTCTCTCGTAATGTGTTTATTGTTTATTGTTATTTCTCTGTGATCCTATTTTTCTAACATGCCCCCCTAAAAGATATTTTTCCTGCAAGACCATAAAGTCTACTAGATACTCCCATGAATATATGGATATGACTACATCCTCTATAATTCCTTATTGTATAATAATATATTGATCCTCTAATTCCAAGATCATCAGGGTTTCTTTGGAGTGGAGTCCCAGTCGCTCTATGATTTCCTTGGCCATTATGTTTATGGTGGGTCCTAAATAAATTAAGGTGTTTGTGATGTGGACATTCTTGATGTGAACATTAACAATGGAATTTATAGGATCCTTATACCTGGGAGTTAGGGCTCTTCCAAGCATTAGATCTTCTAATTGAAAAAAACACATGTATACAGGGAATATCCTTTGACCCCCCCGAGGTTTCCTAATTTATAGTTCTTTGATAGTCTCAACGTATATTAGAATGTCCTTAATGACCTGCAAAAATGGAATATAAACACACACATAACACACCTCTCCTAGTAAAACAAACTTAGACCATGTAAGGGGACTTGTTAGTCCTAACCTATTAGGGTAAGAAAGAGGCTACACAAACCCTTTAGTGAGTGGTTGATCCAAATTTATGGGGAAAATAGGTTGTGGTGTCTAAGAGGGGTGTTTCTCTTTTTGTTTTTTATCTTGACTTGTTTCTGGTTGTAGAGTCTCCTCATCTTCAGGTTCTATAATGACTAGAGGATATCCTTTATTTAATACTCTCCCTAATCTAATATGGATGTCATGAAATTATACAGGGGAGATGGAACATGTGAGGCAACCACAAATTCAATAAATTAAGTATGTTGCACCATTTTATTATTTAGATTAGGGTTTGGTTTCACAGGTAGTTGTGGTCTCTGAGGGGAATTACTTGTATAGGTTCTTGCATGCAGTTTCAATTGTTGGTGCTGAGGTAGTTTTGGCTACGACACCAATAATTGTTGATTTGTAGGGGATGATACTTGTGACCATTGTGCCCAAGATGCATGAAAACACCATTGAGAGGGGAATTGTAGTTGTTAGGGAGCATACTAAAATCGTGGATTAGCCCAATAAACACATATTTCATTAAATTTGTAATTATTTAGTGGATCTAGAATTTAGAACTTCCGCTAGATTGAGTTCTTTCAAGATGAGGAAAGTCATAGACTTTGAATCCTTACATATTGTCTAGTAATATTATTTATAGTTTGTATTTAATGTTAAGTTGATTAAATTATTTTATGACATAATACTAACATTGTATTTGTTACTACAATTAGAAATATTGTCGTAGTAATTATTTTTGTCTTTGTTGAGTATGTTGTTTTATTTTTGAAAGTTCACACCACTTATAATCAATACAGGAAAATATTTTATGACTTTAA
>LPNX010514778.1:0-47262 GCA_001517045.1 Pseudotsuga menziesii
ATGACCATGATGACGATGACCATGATGATGATGATGACCATGATGACCATGATGATGATGATGGCCATGATGACGATGACCATGATTATGATGATGATGAGGAGGATGAGGGTGTCAATGAAGATAATGATGAGAATGACGATGAGGATGAGGGTGATGATGACCATGATGATGATGATGATTATGATGATGACCATGAGGATGATGAACGTGATGATGATGAGGATGAGGATTATGATGATGATGATGTAAGAAATATGACATTGCAAAAATTCATTAGGAGATCATACACTTTGTTCCCTTAATCATAAATATTAGGAGTGCACTAGCCATGATGCTGGTTGGTATGAAGGACATATATTTTTTTTAAAACAACTTGCACCATAAGATCCTCTATGATGAATGAATGTAATTCTATATATCGCATATGCGATATAACGCATATGCGATAGAGCCTCTCCATAACGCATATGCGTTATATCGCACATGCGATATGGATAGGCTATATCGCATATGCGTTATATCGCATATGCGTTATTGGAAAATTTAAATATTTGGCGGGATTAAGGTTTGCTTTTGGGTTTGGAAGTAGCTTCGGAATACCGAACCCAATGGCTAGGACAAATCAACCAGGGCTATTGCTCAAGTCTTTTAGAACTCTATCAATATGCTCAGATTAGATCCCTATTTTGATATGACATACACAATATTTTTTTATGAAAATGTACGATATTGTAGAGTAAGAAATGACGATTCTGAATATATAATTTTTTCCTACAAAACTATGTTTTATTTATTTATAATTATTTTTGTATATGACACACGTTAGTTTTTGAGAATACATACATCGATTGTTTCTTATATAACTTTCGATTTCCATCACCATTTCCCATAAAAACTATATGGTGCACTAGACGAGATCAAGCTCTGTGATCTTATATTAAGAAATCAAGGATTTCATTAATTTTTGCCCCTAAAGTGTTGCACCCGCACATAAGGTTTTAATTTCAAGCTTTTCTGACTTCAATAATTAATAATAATAAAAAATAATTCATGAAAATTTCAGAATAAATAGTGTTGCACTAGGCCCATATGTCCTTTATATGTCTGCAATATTTTATCTCAAATGGACATCATTTACCTCATATATTGCTGCACCCGCACAGACATATATGTTAAGATGTGCTGAAAATTTGAAAACCCACTTTCACGGAAACTAATTTTATAATCATTTGCACACACTTTCTCTGCATAAACCCTATATATTATGAAAGCTGATTCAATTACCTATCTTTTCTCTTTTTACTTCATCTTGAAATAAGTTAGGGAAGTACCCCTAATTGTCACCTAAAATCAGAGTTTTCCGTTTATTTCAGTATTATGTGGCATCTAAAGTGTCCTTAAAGGAGTCCATGATTGTGCATCAGCCCTTCATATTAATCCAAAATGAGCTCTAAAAGATATTAGCGGTTCTCCTCTATTCTTTGGAGTTCAATCTAAGTCGAGAGTCAATGGCAAAGAAGTCCAATCAAGAAATTAATTTATTGGAAACTTAATATAAGTGATACATGCAAATATTGATTGTTTACACGTTCCTTTTGGATTGGATATAGATGGAATGTAAGTTTAATGCACATAGTTGGATTGGATATAGATGGAAGGTATGTTTAATGCACATATGTTGACTGCCTATCCTAGTTGCTTCCAGATTGCTTTGCAATAATCACCACGCTCGTCAGATTTTAGCATTTACTTGACCAATCTAACATTTAAAATCCTGTAAATTCCACCTGCTACCCATAATTGACGAAGTCATTGATGCATGGATTTGAGAACTGTTTTATTTAAGCCCTGCCTGTGAAAATGGATTTTGATACCAAGTCCTGTAATTTTGCTGGTGTGAGTGATTTGCATTAATTAGTATTGAATCCTAAACGCTTCAGTTTGTGATGACATTGGGTTTGCTTCAGAGGAGGGTAGGTGTGTAGTTTCAGCAATAAAATTATTGGGGTCATCAATGCCATTAGGTTCCCTCTTTTTATTGCCACCCTTCAGGGAGGCAAGATATCGTTGGCCACAAAGAGAGACACAATCTGCGAGAAGTTCTTGCAATGGCCTGTTAAATGCATAAGCGTTCCTGATGTTGTTTTACATAGAGAGATTCGTCAGCATATGCTACAGGGTAAAATTCCTATTGTGGGTCTATCTGATCTTCATGTTTTTGCTCATAATCCTGATCTTCGGCGTTACCGTCTTTGCCTTCGTTGTGACCAACTAGGGCACGGAGAAAGTGGTGTTGAACCAGGGATTCAAATAATACTGGCTGGGGAACTACTCTAAATGGATGCCCGAAGTAAGTTCATAAATACAACAATTGGAACAGGATCCCCAAGAGCTTCATTGCTCTCAACATAAACGAGGTTACACAAGAGATGTATAGAAAGATTTTTTTCTCCTATGGAAGTCATGCGTTTTATGAAAGTGAACTAATATATTGAAAGATTGGAGCGAACTTAGCCTTTTAGTTGTAAAGATGCATAGCCTAATAAATTCCACGGTCAGTGAGAAATTCATCCCTGAGTAAGTTGTAATCAATAATTAATAACACCACTCTCCCATCCTGAGGAAGGGAGCGAAGTCATTCTCGATTCACTTTACTTAGACTTGGCACATGGAGCAAAGAAGTTACGAGTGTACTCAAAATTCAAAATTCAGCTGAGGTGTCCTAATAGATTATACAACACCAAAACCAGAGGTAAATATCATGGGTGAGTGAATATTGTGGGTCACTAATTCTATCCAATGTGACCAACTCAACTACTTAACTAACTAACTAATGCACTATTGATAGTGGTCCATTTAGATTACAATTCTTTATAAACGCGCTTAATCTCAACTAGGAGAATACTTTGAACACTATCAATGCAAAAAGATGCCTGTTGGTCTATGTCTCAACCAGGCTTACATTTTATTCAAAAAACTTCAACTTCACTTTTTTCCTTGAAGTGTACTTGGAATTCTTCTTCTTTGTTTTCTGGATCTTGATGCTAAGTAGTTGTTCTTCATAGTTTTCTTCAGCTTTTGTAACATAGTTCAAGTCTTCTTCTTCTGTTTCAACAAGATTTTTTTGGTTTTCATCTTTACATGCACACTGAAAATTTTTTGTGTAAAAAATATGAATATATATCACGGAGAGCATTCACATCTTGGTGCTGGTCATCAATGGAAACTACTTCATCATTCTCATTGAATTGTTCATTTGCATGTACCCACCTTGCATCCTTCATTGCTTCTTAAAAAATTGTGGGCTGAGAAGAAAACAAAGCAAACTGTAGATGCTCATCACTTAGAGGAGTCTTCTCATAGATGTCCCTCAAGCTTCTAGTTTTCTAGTTTTTGTTTGTTGGTGTTTTTTCTATGCTTCTATCAACTATCTCTTTCTCAGAGAGACTATCACTCACATCATTGGGTACTACTACATTAACAGGTTTATTGCCATAAGCTAAAACAACTGGATAAACAACCTTTGTTGGGATTACATGATCGGCTACCTCATAATAAAAGTCTTATCGGCTGTCTTCCACTTCACTATGGGATTCTTGGTGCTTTGAGTGACTTGCAAGGTCACTTTCTTCTACAACTGGTTCTTCACTAAATACTTCTTTCAGTATATCCCATGATCTTTTTAGAGTATCAACTTCTACAATATAATGAAATAGTGAGTAGTCTATACTCTCTTGTATGAGACATAAGGAAACAACTTTCCCTCTTTCTTTTTGGAACTCGGTTAAAGCCTTAAATGAATTGGGATCTCTAGGATCTTCTTCAACTATCAAATGCCACAAATCATGTAATTTCAACAAAATACTTACTCTAAGTGCCCATACATCTTACTCATCTCCATGAAAGGTCTTCCATAAGCCTTTTGGTGTTAAGCTATTGGTGTTAAGCTATGGGAGCCCAACGATCTTTAATGTTAATGCTAGAGGTAGTAATAAAGGGTACATTACAAGCATGTTATATTTTTAGAGAATTTAATTTTATGAGTGATTTATATTCATTTATAATTTTTTATAATGATTTAAAAAAAGTTATGTTCCATCAAAAGTGTCATATATTAATTAATTCTAAAATGAGATTATTGTATTTTAAAAATTATAATATATATTTTAATTTTCAACAAATTATGTTTAATAATTAAAATTTGGAAAACTTTGAAACACTTTGTGTGAAAAAATAAATTATTAAAAGTCAATCAAATTTGGACATCTCTATCTTGAGAGGGAATAATGAAGCGTTGAAACTTTCTAAAATATTTAGAAATAGAAAATTTTAATTAATATTGAATATATTTTTCCTATAAATCATAATGAAATAGATAAAAAATCCATCTAAGACATTATAATCTATTTTTTGAAATACAACTTAAAATTATTTATATTATTTATACTTAATTCACACAAAATCTTATAAAATTATTTATATTTATATTAAAACTTAAATCATTTTAATATACTTAAACTACATAAGAAGCATATACTTCCAAAAGTTTTAAAAATATTATTCAAATTTAGTTATCATTTATAAACAATGTTAGATTTTCATTGGCAAAATGTTAGTCATAAAATTAGTTTTGTTTTAAAGTAACCATCCAGTAATATAAACTAGAAAACTTTAACCATCAAAATAATATAAACCAATTATCAAAAATTTATATAACTATCAGTATTAATTTTGATTAACAAAATGTTCGTTATAAAATATTTTGCATGTTCAATATAATTTTGGCTTTTGAAATGACCATCAAATAATATAAACACATTGTGAAAAATTGATGTAAACTATGAAAACTTGTTTTCCCTGCCGTGCTCACAAGGAGAACACATTATGAAAACTGGAAGTAAATTATGAAAACTTGTTTTGCCTGCCCTGCTCATAAGGAGACATTGACCAACTTAATGCTGTGGGTTTATTCTATAAACTAAAATGTAAGGAAACAATGATTTCAACTTTGGACAAGCTATAGCAAAGGTTTTTAAAGAAAAATAATACATACCAACAAAATTATCCAGCGGAGCACAAAATGAAACAATATATTATCAATACTATTATTTCTCCAGCGTCTGTGTATATATATGTATGGGGTCCATCCAACAACAATCGAACGAATCTATGATCAAGCAAGAAACAAGAAGCTGAGATAGCGTGATATTAGCTCTTTCTTAAAATAATAGCGAGATTGGCTTCTTAAAAAGACTTTTTTTTCTTTGCTCGAAATCTCCGCGTGAACGAGGACAAGAAAATAACAATGTACGTGGAATTCATCTTTCTCGTTAAGAAAAATTAGATAGAATTAATAGCAGAAGGCGTTGTTGCTCACATGGACTTCTTTGGTACTGAGAACGAGAAGGAGAAGCAAAAAAAGATTGAATTGATGAAGAATGGATCCACCTCAAAGAGCTGGATCCAAGCAAGAGCCAACGAAAGCGCCGCGGATACAAATTACCACAATAACGGCAGCAAAAGTGATCATGGCATTAATATTAAGAATGCTTATTTGGATCCGCGAAACAACTATTTTCGTGAGAAGGGGAGCCAGCTCAGTGCGGAATTGAAACTTGGGATGGCAATTGATCAAGAGAGACTTTACGAGATGAAGGGTTCGTATTCGTCCAGTAAGAGTGTTGGACGTGCTAGGCTAGCAGTTTCAGAGTTTATTCCTCGGCTAGATCTGTCGGTTGTTGGAAGCGGTTCTAATAATCCTATCGATTTATTTCCGAACCAGTCTGGTTTTGGATCACCAATAGAAGTCTTGGGGGAATTCGATCACAGGACTTCATCTGGACAAGAATATGGATTTCTACGGCTTGGGAAAAATTCTAGGTTTTTAATACTAATGGGTAGAAAGAATGTTTTATTTTCAGGTTTTTGAGCTTTAGATGTACCGTGAGGTTAATTAAACAATATGGTTCTGTTTGTTTTTCAATCCAGGCCTAGGCAAGGAAAGGAATCCGGTGCTCAATTGACAATTTTCTACGGTGGAACAGTGAGCGTGTATAACGATATTCCTGCAGATAAGGTATGGGGATTGAAATGGTTTACGGGCTACAGGATTACTCTGACCTGTTTTAGAATATAATGGAACGGATTTGCTTGTACAGGCGCAACACATAATCTTAATTGCCAGTAGCGGAAATAATTCCAGTTATCCACATACTAAAGAACAGAACAACTGTGAACCGCAAACTGAGCAGAAAACATCTCTTCCTGTTCTGCAGTCATCGGAGGGATCAGGGATACACGGCAAACCTTCTAACACAGGTACGACTAAGGCCACCAATTAAAAGAAAACATCCATCATTATTAGTTTTTTTTAAGAAATTGTGAAGCAACCGAAGAATGTTGGCTTACTTGTGTATAACATTTCCAATAATTTTGGTAACCTACAATGGATATTACACATCATTAGATATTGATATAGGACTATCCAAATGAAAAATAAAACTGATTCAACCACCCCACAAATTACTTAATATTAATTTCTTTGGCAATGTCACCATGAGCAGATCTTCCAATAAAGAGGAGGCATTCCCTGCAACGTTTTCTGGAAAAGCGGAAGGAGAGGTACACTAATTCTTCCTTTATTTTTATTGTTATTTTTGGTTCACTGCATCCTTCTCTAATGAAGTTCTACTCTGCCATTGACACCCACAACTCAAAAAAAAATAAAAAAATTGGGGTTTCTGCTGTTCTGAGCAGGATTTATGCAAACCCAAAATGTCCATATACCACAGCTGAAGCAATCAATACTGAGCCTCGACAACATCCATCACCATCGTCATCTCCAATGTCAGTGCAATCGAATTCGCATTCCTAATGATCATGATCCGCTTAGAGAATCCCTCCTAAATCTTCGAAAACATTTGTTGATTACCAATATGACATCGAATCCGACTGTACGATGGCCGACAATTGTAACTGTGCATTTTAGTCTATTCTGAGAAGTCAAATAGATATATTTGCGTTTTTGGATTTATTTCATTTCTCATATTGCGGCAATTTTCATGCTATGAATGTGAAGCACGAACAGTTTTTTTTCCTTGTTCCGTTAATATGAATAACCTTACAAATCTTAAACTTGCACGTTACGTTTAAAATCAATATGTTTTGGAGAGTTCTGTTGAATGGAGTTGATGAACTCAAAGTCTTCCGTTGTTATAAAATTCTTCACGCGGCATGACTCTAAATAGTGCATAATCATATGGCCCAGGAGTCTGGACTCCATAATTTCGCCTGGAAAATGTAATAAACACCGTTTGTGAATTAGTGGTCAGGGTGAGCCTGAGGCTGTGGGCTGAATTGACATGGTGATGGTACGTGTATTATTGTAATGCGTCTTCTTCACGATCATTTGATTTTGTTGTGGAAAACGTCAAATAAAATTGACTTAGTAGCACTATGAGTTTACTTTGTTGACAATAAGGTATTGATGTTCATAATTTGAAGTTTGATTAAAAGAGGTAGACGTCACCATATATATACTTTGAAATTGATTCGGTCTGCCTCACGCCCACGGCTCCCCGACCAGCGTTCGCACCGCCAGTGATCCAGGTCTTCCCCTCCAAAGAGCTTGCATTCGATCCGCCTCATGCCCATGGCTCTGCTTAACAACTCCAAATTTCATAAAATAAAATAAAAAATTATTAAAGGTCTAACTGCAAATACATAAAAAAAAAAAAAAAATCCATACTAACATCTTCATATATCATTTAACTTGAGTTAGCTTTTATTTCTTGAGTTAGCCTTTATTTCTTGAATATTACAACTGAGTTACCACATCCTTTACAATTCAACTTACCTTTATGATGAACTCTTTTATTTGTTGTCAAGTAATGAAAGAGAAGTCAAGTTTATTTAAAGTGAGTTATAGTTATAGTTAGTGTACTTTCTAGTTATGTTTTTAGAATATTGGTTAACCCTATTATGATGCTATTATGATGCTAGGAGGATGGGTTTATAGGTCTTATTTAGCTCTCTGGCTAAGGCAAAACCACTATGTATTCTTTTTGGAGGTGGTAACACTTTAAGAGTTTCTCTTGTGGTGATAACACACAAAAGCCTAGCTAAAGGTAAACAAAGGCCGTAACTATGCTTAAAAGATAGACAAATTATGCCTAAGTCAAAGAACTAAAGAACCAAAGCGCTTGACTATACATTGTTTCTCCTACCATATAAATAAAACAAACATAAAGAAATATATATTATGGCATCCATGGTGAAATTTGATGGGTTTGAAACTATAGAGTTTGGGTTTGAAATATTAAACACCAGGTAGCATTTAAGAGGGCCACCTAATGGCTCACGGTCTCCAGCAGGTAAGCACTTGTAATGTCCCCAAATTTTGAAAAAAAAATAAAAATTTAATAGCCTAATCATTTATTGCCTAAGTTCGACATTATTTAACTCTGCAAAATGTGTCGTATTTTGTTTACACTACTGTAATGTCGTAAGTTGTTCTTACGTCATTCTTTCATATTTCCAGATGTGATTATTAATGTAATACTTATGTTGTTGTAATGTTGATTACTATCTTGATCTAGGGTTACACATTTTATAAGTATGTTAGTTATTTGATTACGTACTCATTGGTTATAAAGTTTGATTACTATCGTAAACACAATTTTGACTAAACTTGTTCTTGAAAAAAGAATGGACTGGTGGGACTTGTTTTCCCTTGTAAACACCTGAGAGGTAACTATTTTCTACTTGTCACTTCGGGGCTTACTTAAAGTTCTTTCGAACTAATACATGTATTTCCTTGTCGCGTGTAGGTGCACTTGACGATGGAATCTGCTTAGAGAAGATGAACATGTCATACTGTTCGCTCGTCACTAATGTTCATCTTGGGCGACGAGGGACATACAGTCCTATCCTTGTAGTTTCTATAACTGTAACTTAGTTGATACTTACACAGGGTCGACGTTTTATTAGCCTAGTAGTACGGGTTACCATTATTGTTTTTACATATTTGTTGACATGGTTGTAATTACTACTGCAATTAATACTTACGTGGTTCACGTTTTATATGGTATCGATACATTATAACTTGGTTGATGTTTTGATCTGGTCTTGGTGTAATATTTAAAACCATATCATTAGCCCTTTCATGGCATATCTCATATGCCATGGAATATGGCTAAGCCTATGTATTCGATGCATATTTTACATGGCACGTTGATTAGGCTTGGCTTTGTGTTAAAGGGTGATATAAACTATACAATGTGGGTTTTCAAAATATGATGTTGGAGGCCAGGGTGGCGACATAAATGTGCATTGGAAAATATGGCCTTCAAGCTTAGGGCTTGGCTCTTTGCGTTAGTTTGGTCATTTGTAGTAGGGCTACGTAAGCTCTACCTCTATGCGATGTGTTGAAGTAGAGCTTGGGAGGCAAGCTGTGATGGAAGGTACATATCCATTCTAGTTTAACAGTGTTATTTATTTGTTTCGGATTGGTTTTACTACGTACTCCTCATCGTGACTTCTATTTCTTTTGGCAAGTTGCAGGGTATGAAGAAGGTTGTGGTCATGGGTCACCTTGAGTCAGCACCATACCCATTCGGGTAAGCCCTACTATGTAATGTTTAAAGCTTGCTCCCCTCTCATGTGGTTGTTTATGACAGAGTTTAACAAACTCGTTGGGGGTTTGGAAGTCTATTTTTAAATGCTGTGAAAATGGAAGGGGTTGTATGTAATATTAATGGGTATAGCATCATATATGCGTTAAGACTTGGGATTTTTCTTATTGGGGTTTAGTACCTTCGGGCCAAAACTTTTAAATGCATTTGGGTTTTGTTTTATAGACTCTGTGTAGAGAATGTGGCCTTGGTGAACATTCCTAGGATCTGTGAAATGTAATTTATGTTTATACTTGGCTACGTCGTTAGCACCATTGCTTGCAATGGTGCAAGGCTGGGGTTATATGACTGTGTAATTCTCATTTAGTTTTAAGAAAGGAAATGTATAGTATTTAAACTCTATGTGTGTTTATTGGTTTCTTATACGCACTGTGTGCATATTGATCGATTTCACGGATATGATTCTTACGCTTGGCATTAGTTTATTCCGTGTGGAAATCGAATTTCTCTTTTAAGTTCTTATATAGAAAATGTTGACAACATTCCTGGGCTTTGGAAGTCATGTCGTAGGTGGCATTGGCATTTCCCGCCATTAGAGTTGTGACTATGTGTTGGATAAATGAATTATCGTCTTTTAAGGTTGAATCTTTCTTATGGTTAATCCTTTATATTAAGCTATAAGAGTCGTGAAAATGGTGAAACCCCTCGATGAGTGTCGTTGCTATTCGAAAAGCGTTGACAGGGTTGCGTTTAATGTTTAAATTCTTTGTTAATGTATAGGACCGAGGGCTGTAGTTATAGTGTGTATTTTTAATTGGTTCTTTTGACCACTGTGTAGAGGTTAGATGTATTTGATTTATAGTCTGGTTTATTGATAATAACATGTCTTAAGTTGAAACGCTACAACATGGGTAGAAACGTAATAATGAATAAAAAGACTCGGTAGGAATCGATCCTAAGTTGCTATGGTTGCAATGTTTATAAATGTATGGGTTTAATTTGGGCATATGCCTATAGGAATGGATCCTGCGACCTCTGTGTATTTATGCTATGTCTTAATGAGTGTTGTACATAGTATTATGGTTGATTTATTTGTTGGGACTTTCGTTATGGAATATGATTCTTGTAACGTAGTTTGTAAGTTATTTAAATTGTTTGGTTTATTATACATGCAATGGATCTATGTGGATTATTGATTATAGACCATTAGATGGTCTCGATAGTTGGGCTGTAGATTTGATTTAAATATTTCTTTAATGTATGAGGAATGATTTGGTTTATGACTTGGTTCTTAATAAATACATACAGACCCTAAGGGGTCTTCAATGGTTTTAATCTAGCTTGTTATTTTGTTTTAATGATTACTCTTTAAGTATAGGATAATGTGTTTATAGTATTGTTTATTTATACAATGGCTTTAGACCTATTAGAGGTCTTGATGCCTTGACTGTTTGGCATTTTAATTTTTTATTTAATTTTAATACTCTTTATACTTAATAAGAGGAATGATTTGTTTCTTAGGTTTATGGTTTTCTATACTGTAATTAATTGTATTTTATAACCAGGTTCTGATTATAGATTTAACCTTAATTAGATTGTTTGTTCCTGAATAGAGGTCTGTTGGCAAATGAAATATGACACTAGAATCTAGAGGTAAAATAAACATATAGACTATGTTTAGAGTAGTCTCTAGGTTTTAGGAAACAGGTATAAGATATGAAATAAAATGCAGAATTTTATGGGAAGAAAATAAGCCCTAAATAATTCTTAAACATAAATTAATTGTAAACAGAGGGTTAGAAATATAACATAAACCCTTAACTATTCTAACAAGATACAATTGCAGATATAGGGTTAAAAGTTACAACATAACCCCTTAACTATTCTAACAAGAATTATACTAGATAATGAAACACAGAATTCAAGAACCTCATACCTGCAATTGAAGCTATTCCAATGGTTAAAACCTGCATACTCAATTACCCAACATTAACAATTCACAGACAGATCTGACCTCTATATATCTGACCGAATCACTTGAGAACTACCACGTTCCACCGAACCATGACCCGAAACCATTCCTAGTTTCAATCTGGATCCCCTCAAGATGGTTCCACCATGAAAGCAGCTTAGAGATCGTAGGGTAACGCTTCCCTAACTAGGATATCAGGTCTGAATCATTTCTCATTTGTCCTTTCAGGAAAATGTTCTCCAAGAACTCTCTTGAGAAATATTAGGCACAAAATAATGATTCCAAAAATGGAAGAGATCCCCAAGCCTCTCTTTGGCTTGGGACTTTATAGACACACTTTTCAGTTAAAGGGGGAGTTAAATCAAGAATCATTTGATTTCTTGATTTAACCCTTTTATTTAACTTTAGGTACTTTTAATAATTAACTTAGGAACTTTTAAGTAGTTCAAAATTGTACTTTTATAGGTATTATAATATTTAATTTGCTTTTAGTAATACTAATAATAGATGGAGTCTTTCCTTCTTTCTTACATTATTAATATTGTTATTATCCTTACCCTTTATACATACCATGTATAAAATATATGGTAATATATATATTATTTGTTAACGTTTTTCTTTAGGTATCATATATTATGATCCATAAACTTATGACACTTTCTTCGTTAAGGCCATCAGTTAGGTGGTTAGGTCTACTAGGGTAGACAACTCTAAACATTCTTGCATGTTGGATTCTCTCGTATAACATGGTAGTTCTTTAGTACTTGATGAGATACAAAAATTCGAGATTTCATTTAATCACTTATAAATAAGTCAGATGAGATCAATATTTTACTCGAGTCATTTTCACTCGGAATCATTAATTCTTTTAAGTAACTCCTAGTGCTTATCCAGAGTCCATACTCAACTCTAAAAAAAGGGAGCTACAAACTTAGTACAATTCCAGAGATCCTTGCTCAACACCAATGCTAGGATGTACTTGTAGGATACACTTAGGGATACAATGACCAAGGATCCGATGCTCCAAATATTATGCTCAACATCAACCTGGAAGGATTTAGGGCTTATGCCCAACACTTCCAATTATATTTTCATGTGCTTCAGAGCTTCCTGCTCAACCCAAAGGTTTTCATAATTCATGTGTTTCGGAGCTCCTTGCTTGACACAACATAAACACACATGTGCTCCAGAGCTTCTCGCTCAACACAACATAAACACTCATGTGCTCCAGAGCTTCTCGCTCAACACAAAACATCTCATCAATCATGTGCTTCAGGGTCCATGCCCAACACATAAAATCATACATAAAACATATGTAACTGGTTTACGCCCAATATATCAAACAAATCATTATGTTCATATGCAATGGGGTCCTAGGCCCAATATATCAAAATAAAACATCAAAGTAACATCATAATCAATGGGGTTTATGCTCGTAAGTGTTAGGTCAAAAGTCAGGATATTACAACACTTAGTTTGTCATTTCATCAACCCTAAGGGTTTAATGTGCCTCGTAAAAAGATGCTAGTCTCATTGTAGAGAATATCTGCCTCTGCACTGTGTAGTTGATGGTGGAAGAGTTGAGGCTCTTAGCCTTCAGGATCTTGACCTTTTTCTAGCCTATGACATTCCCAAACCTTTTTTTTACACCAATCTATTTGTAATGGGTTGGCTCCTTGGCCAACACCTGAGTTTCTCTTCAACATTAGTTTCGTAGGCTTGTCTGCAAGACCATCGTTTCTACGTAGGGTAAGTCCCCTCTAGTCGTGTTGATGTTCTTTGTTGTTTTAGTATATGTTTTTAAATCTAAAGATTTAACCTATGTATTTTTTATTTGTAGGAGGTTTCAATCGGTGGTTGTTGTGTTGGAAACGAGCCTATATGTGCGAAGAAAGGAACCATCGTTTTCATAAGACATGCACACCACACTCCTTGCTCCTTGTGACACTATGGCTTGTGGTTTTGTGGCTCCGTGGCTCTGTGGATCTTGGTTTTGTTGGATTGGAGTCATTTCCACGTTTTCTTTGGTTGAAAATGGTAAACCTTCTTGTGGTTCAACCTATGGAAAAATTTCAGTTGTTTTATAAAAAATCCCTCTGGTCGTGGAGCATGAAAGGGAGTGTTATGTAATGTATTGTTTATCCTTAGCATGGATTCGAGCTCTTATAGATATTTCTGAACAAAACGTTTAAGATTGTTAAATAAATGCAACAGGCTGCTAGCCTGCGTGACAAGATGTAACAAGCATTTTTTAGTTTAATGTATCGTTGTAATGTTAATTATTTTGAACCTTCAGATCTGTCCAATGATGGATATTCTTGGTTTGTTCTATTTACACAGTTATTTTGGTGTTGAAACATTAATATTACTCTATAGATTCTAAATGTTTTGATTTATGTTATAAGAAATCCCGTCAGCATATTTTTTTCACTTTGGTAAATTTAAGGCCGTGGGGCCATTGCTTTGATTACTTCATTTTTAATTTAGGGTAATGCTCCATCAATAGACTTGTGGGATAATTGTCTTAAGCCGTAAGGCTATTGCATTTTTGAAAGGTTTGCGACTGATTTAAAGATTACAATTTTCTTTTGTCTTATATAAACTCTTAATCTGACTGAATAGCCTCTACAGGCTTCGATCTGGTTACCTGTTGATTACTATACATAAATTTTAAACAAAACTTGTTTATATTTGCTACCCATTGCAGATTTTTCTAAGGTTTAGTTACTGTATTTTAAACTAATGTTTAAACCCTACCTTATTCTAAATAAATGGTTTAAGTTGTTCAGCTAGAATTGAGTTGTGGCTTACTAATAACTAAATAAGTTTTTCAGCCATACTATAATAATATTGTGAATATATATATACTCTGAATAATATTTCTATAAAACTGTCGTTCGAGAGAGATCATGTATTTCCATTTTAAAAAGATTTCTTGTTAGTAATAGTGCAGCTGAGATTCTATGGATTATTTTATCATACTTGATAGAGAGACCCTATGGGGTTTTATTCGATTCGTGTGTAAATTTTGTTTGAGCCTTTAAACCCTAATTTAACTTTGGTGAAAACCTAAGCCTTTCGGCTATAATGGAAGTTTTCTTTAAATTGTGATAGACCTTTAGTAAAGGACAATACTACTAGAAACTTTTAGTTGTAACTCTCATTAGAAAAATTAGTAATTTAATTTGTTTTTAAGATCTAACTTAAAGTAAGAACTAGATGAATCAAACTCATTGTTTACTTAACAATGATTATAATAAGCTTTGAATTTAAAAGAAATGAATCTTATCAAAAGTCACTGTAATAAGCTCAGAAACTAGTTATGACATTATATATAAACAGGGACAGATTTTCTCTTACGGAGAATTATAGTAATCTACAATATTCCATTTAACTTCATGAAAAAAAAACTGTAGCATCATTTACAATACTACACAGAAAATAAGATCTTCCTATTCTAATTTAGAAATGATTACTTAGTCTAGAGAATTCCTTAACATTCATAAACCTGCAATTATAGATATGAAGTAGTTTAATAGATAATAAACAAATAACTTAGAACCTGGATAATTGCAGAAGGGGGACAAATACCCAAAGAAGGTCGTTCCTCCCAACCGTTTCCTGAAAGAAGCCAAGATTACTTGTTTTAGGACCTTCTATCTTGTTTACTGAACCATAAGGAAGAAGAGGCTATGTAACATACCACATAGAAATATCTGCAAGTTAGCAAACTGACTAGCAGACTTAACTCTTGGCAATTTCATTTTAGCTATCCCCTCATCAAATTCATCTTGTGTTCTTGACTTTTCTGTTTGCAGCAATTCACAAGGGTCTAATAACTTAGAATAGAATGTAATGAGCCTCTTGTTCAATTCCATGGTATTTATAAGATTTCCTAGCTCTTTGGGTCAGTTTTGTAATTAAATGAGCCACCTACTCAGTTCCTCTTCTCAAGGACCACAATTTTAGGTATTTTTCCTCCTGCAACAACTAGAAAGTAAAATGCTACTACCGCCACTTGTCATTTGGCCTTCTACAACTGTTCATTCCTCCTAGTGGGTCAATGAACACTCTTCAACAGTCTTCTTTGGATATGTGTTCCTCTTTTTAATTATGTAAATAAATAAATATTCAATTACAATCATCCTTGACCATCCTTGGTCATAAAAACTTTACAATAACTTTTAACATAATGTTTTTTTCTCAAATAAATAAAAATAAAAATATTTATTTTTTCAGTTCTAGGTGGGTTACAAACACCCCATCTTAAGTTCAACATCATCCCCGATGTTGCTTAAGTTTCTTTTGAATCTTCTTGGAAGAGAATTGGATATGCCTCCCACATATGACTCTCCATTTTCTAGGTTGCTTCATCAAGACTGAGGTGCTTCCATTGCACTTTTACCCTTCCAATGTTGCGATTCAGGAGAAAAAATTCCCTCTTGTCGAGAATACAGTCTGGTTCCACCTGAAAATATCCTTCAAGTTATACCTGAATAAAATTCCAATCGATCACATGAGTAGTATCGTGCACATACTTTTTCAATATGTAAATATGAAATACATTATGTATTCTAAGATTCCGTGGCAAATTTAACCGATAAGCCACTGGTCCTACTCTTGCCAATATTTTAAACGGTCCTCAATACATGGGAGCTAATTTAGCATAACTTCCCAACTTAAAGGAGCTCTTTCTGGGTTTTATGTCCCTTGTTGTCTAGTTTCTTTCTCAGCTCATGTGGCACATGAGCATATGCAAGACAGCCAAAAAAATTTAAATGAAAAACACTATGATTCATACCCGTTCATGCTTCTTGAGGAACCTTGTTGTTCACGCTCTTTGTCGGACATCAGTTCATAATATATACAGCAATTTTGACTGCTTCAGCCCAATATTCGTTTGGAAAATGCTTGGTTTCCATCACGATGTGTGCCATTTCCATAATGGTTCAGTTCTTTCTCTCTATGACATCGTTCTGCCGAGGTGTATACCACGCAGTGAATTACTTTTGTATGCCATGGTTTTTATAGAAATTTAGAAATTCATTCAAGACGTATTCACCGCCTTTGGTTCTCCATGAGTGCTTTGAACTACTGAGAACAACTAAATGCATCATATTTATGTTTCAGAAAATATACCCATTTTTTATTTAGTAGTCATCCATAAAAGTAAGAAAATAATTGCATCTACTAATGGATGATGTTTCCATTGGACCACAAATATTAGAGTGCACAATCTCAAGTTGTGTGTGTGCACTGTATGACTTTTCAACTGGAAAAGTTTCTCTATGTTGCTTGCCAAGATGCATCCTTCACAAACTCTCTCTCATTTGTCGATCAATGGAAATAATTTCAACATATTCTTTGTGTGCAATAGCTTCATCCCACAAAAAGTTCAGATGTCCAAATATGAGATGCCATAGCGAAGAATCATCCTGAACTTCTATTTGAAACACTGCTTGAATTTCAGCATTGTCATTTTATTTCTTGTCACAGTGCTTGTCTTCTGATTTGCTTTATGCTTTAAACGAAACTCGTGTATTTTCCTTTATTTTCATATATGGAACTATCCTCAATGGAAACAAGCGATTGCTTGTCATTGACACCTTTGCTAGTAGCTAGTTTCTTGGGTGTATGTCTTTAATCACACAGTGATTGCCCTCCATGTAGACTCTACTACCTTTATGTATCAGCTGTCCAATTCTCAACAAATTATGTTTCAAACCTTCGACATGATAAAATTCAGGAAAAACATTTCTCTCCCTTGCTTGGTTAGAATAGAAATAGTACCTTTTCCCAAAACAATGACTTGGGAAATATTTCCAAGTGTAACATCAATTTGAACTGAATTATCTAGACTAGAAAAAAAAAATTAACTGCCAATCATATGATTATTGCAACTTGAATTTAAATACCATATGTCTCATGGAATTTCTTGGACGGTATTACATTCAATTGGGGATGTGCATGTCATCAACATTATGCTCGACGAAGTGCTGGTGTTCATCAATTGGTTCTGGCTTTTCGTTCCTTGGTCATACTACTTATTCATGCATTCATATGCATAATGACCAAATTTCTTACAATAATGACATTGAATTTTTTATTTATCAAACTTGTGACCACTTGGTTGAATTGGGCTCTGATTTTGTCCTCTACCAACGAAATTTGTAGGATTCTTGTTGTGTCCTCCTCTGGAAGAACTTCTTCCTCTTCCTCTAGAATTATTTATTCCCCTGCCTCTTCCACGACTTATGGATGACTGTGTTGCAAATGCACCTTTCAACGATGTATTTGATCTATTGATTTTGTGTTCATGATTGACGAGTGGAAATTGCAACTCATCAATGGTAAACACCATCATGCTTTTTTTTATTCCAAGGTCACAACCAAGGATTCAAATCTTGGGGGAAGGATTCTAATAATTTTGTCATCAACCCTTTGGTATTCTATGTTTTCTCCATGAGATTTCAGTCGATTTATCAAACCAACAACTCTAGTGTAGAATGAGTCTACTGACTCTGTATCTTTCGTTGACATAGATTCAAAATATTCTCTCGGAATCTAAAACTTTGAAGTCTTTACCTTGTCCAAGCCTTGATATCCAGTCTCCAATGTGTCCCATTTTAATATCCTGAATTTTGGACCTACCATTTTAATATCCATGATGATTATATTGATGTTTTATTTTATACTCGATCAAAGACCCCACTGCATATGAACATGCTGATTTGTTTTGTATATTGGGCATAAGCCAATTGTTGATGATATATAGGTATATATATGTTTTGTATTGGGCGTCGACCCTGAAGCACATGATTGATGAAATATTTGTGTTGGACGTGGACCCCGAAGCACATGATCGATGAGATGTTTTGTTTTGAGCGAGAGGCACTGAAGCACATGAGAACTTACATTTTTGTTAAGCATAAAGCTTTGGAACACATGAAAATATAATTGGAAATGTTGGGCATAAGCCTTGGAGCATTCCATGTTGATTTTGAGCATAAGCTCTGGAGCATCGGATCTTTGGCCATTGTATCCCTAGGTGTATCGTACAAGTACATCCTAGCATTTAGTGTTGAGCGAGAGCTCTAGAATTGCACTATGTTTGTAACTCCCTATTATAAGCATTGAGTATGGGCTCTGGTAAGCGCTGGGGGTTACCGAAAAGATCAAAATCACCTTCAAGTGAAAACAACTCGAGGAATAATATTTATCTCATCATACTTATTTTTAAGTGATTAAATGAAATTTCAAATTTCTGTATTCTCATCAAGTACTGAAGAACTACCACGTTATACGAGAGAAATCCAACAGCAAGGATGTTTAGAGTTGCTCAGCCTAGTAAAACTGAGCCATATATCTACTTGACCTTCATAAAGAAGTGTTGTTAAGTCTAAGGGATCATGACACATGATGCCCGAAGACAAGTGTTAACAAGTATTTTAATACTATGTATTTTATACATAGTATGTATAAATAATTAATCACGATTAATTATATAATTGAATAAAGAAAGAAGAGAAGCTCCACCAATTATTATTTATTATTAAAAGATTAATAAATAGTAAAATAACTATGAAAGACTAACTAGGAACTAGTTAAAAGTTCCTAGGTTAAGAATTGAAAATCACCCCAGTAAATTAAAAAGGGTTAAATCAAGAAATCAATGATTTCTTGATTTAACTGCCCCTTTGACTGAAAAGTATGCCTATAAAGCCTCAAGCCAAGCAAAGGCTTGGGGGTACTCATTTTGATCTGGGAGAATTATTATTATGCCTGTTTTTGGCTCTAAAGTGTTTTTCTTGGAGAAATTTCACTTGCAAGGAAAAGAGGACTAATTCAGAACTGAATAACAGTTAGGAAACCCTACCTTAATAGCTCTAAGCTACTTGCATGTTGGAGTCTAGCTTGGGGGGATCCGGATTATGACCAGGAATGGTTTCGGGTCATGGCTGGGAGGAACATGGTAGTTCCCAAGTGATTTGGTCATCAAACAGAGGTCAGATCTGCATTAAATTGTTAACACTGGTTATTTAAGTGTGCAGGCACATCCATTGACAAAGCTTCAATTTTAGGTATGAAACCCTTGAAGGCCTATTCTATTTCTTCCCAAAGTTTCATTACTGTTTATGTTAAGTAATGGATGCAATGAAATTTCTAACCCTAATGGCTATGTTCTATGGTTATAAATCTGCTAGGGTTGTATATGCAATTTACTAATCATAGGCTGGAGAAATTTTATTATATGCTGTGCATTACTAGGGTTTGTACTTTGAGTGGAATTCTGTAATTATTTCCACGTTTAGTTTATGTGCATCATACCTAGTTTTTGTTACCGGTTAGCCTATTCTACAGGTTGCATTACTCTGCTGGCATATTTCATTTGTCAATAGAGGGTTGTTTTTAATTCAAGATTTGTTCAGAAGTACAGGTTAAATATATATATAGAAATACATATATATATATCAGTATTCAAATAGTTTTATAATTAATGCACTATTCAATTTATTTATAAACTAAAGAATAGAACTTAAATATTCTAAAATAAATCAAATAAGTACAGACAAAGAAGACTAAATCTAACATAATAACTCATTAAAGACCTTCGAAGGTCTGCTCTGCTTAATCATGTAAAAACAAATTAAATATCACAACATTCCATTTTAATAAACATAGTCATAATTAACCAAACAGAGAAGGCATCATGACCATCCATGTGGTCCAAGATCAAACATCTATCTTATTATATAAAATCCACAGTCCAAATCGCATCCATTTAGATAACTCAAATGTTTAAATTCACAGTCCTATTATTACAGTCATCCATTATAAAAACATAAAGGGTGTTAAAGGTCCCATTTAAAATCTACAAATAACCAAACGTATCATGTTAAACATTTAAACAACTAAAACCCATTTTGCAACAAGAGGTCGCGACATCGAATCCTATAGATGTCCAGACTCAACACAATAAACTTAAATAAAACCATAAGCATTTTATACTCAAGCTGTAAGCAATTGTATAACCATCTCTATACAGCCCATGCTATACATCTAATATGTGCAGACTCTATGCTTTTAAGCTATGCCACAATCCTTTAACCAAACAATGCATTCACTAATAGTGAGGTCATAAAGACCCTAGTTACGACCATGGCCAAGTTCCATTCTAATCACACAGTCACGCTAATAAACTAAATCAATATTGTGGGTTTTCATAACCCTGGCTATTACAGCCCAATTCTTTCCAAATAAACAATTTACATTATAAAATGCCAACTAAAAGCTATCAAATTCATTGGGAGAGGAACATTCCATTCATGGCATGGCCTACACCCACGCTAAGCCAATATAAAAACTAAGAATACAATACTCTGTTAAAAACACAGATCCGCAGAGCATGTGGTGGCAAGCCAATGGTCTATGGAACCATTGCTACAATGGTGCAGCCCATGGCATAACACCCAAACTCTAGAAGCTCCTGACTTAAAATACAAACCAAGCAAACAAAGTGTTGTGCATACGGCCTTAACCCAAAACAATATTATACGCAGAGTAAATATTCTACATGTTGTAAGGCCATGATTGATTCCATTACAGTCCACATAAAATGCAACATTTAAATAACCATACAAATCCCAAGTTTACACAGTATTTAAAACACTAAATGAAATCGTACGCATTTCATACCCAATTCATTACAGTCTTCATATTAAAAACCAAACGTGTAGTATAATTACAGAGTGAGGCATGAATCCTCTTTATAGACAGTCAAAGTATTAAAACATTAATGGTAAGTTGTGAGCTATGGCACCATTACAAGTAATGGTGTAGCCACGGCCCAAACAAATGTCAAATCTCTCAACGAGGGTCAATTTAAAACTAGAGCAAGTTACATCTTAAACCCCAAAGGCAGAGTCAACAAGAACCATCGAAATCCCAACCCAGTAAAGATTTACAACTCAGGAATTACCCAGAATGAGAGGAGGCAATTAATCTTGCTAGCAGGCTTACCATGGACGTGAAGAAGAAATCCCAAATCGACAAGTGCAGCCTGTGCAAACCTCGGAGCACCTTCGCATTCACCTGTAGACAAACCATGATGGCATGAGAAGCATGACCATGCCATGGAGAAAAACAAATGAAGCAATGCATTTTACACAGAGTTGGTTTAAGCTTACCTGTGAATCGATGGGGTCATCTCCATTTTCGAAATGTGCATAGGCCACACTAAACCAAAATTCCATAACCATAATGCACAAACAACGAATGCCAAGTCCTTTCAAAGTTTTTTCACCAACCCTAATGGCATTAATGGCACCAACTGGTGGCCAGTAACGCCTCCATAAACCCCAGCCATAAGTTTGTGGATTAACGTTAAATCAACCAAGTCATATGTTAAACCCTCTATAAAAGGTTTTGTCGCCCTTTATATGTCAGCGTAGGCTCAATGCTAGTAACATGGTATGTTCACCATAGTCCCAACCTTATGGTATGTGCAACCATTTTAACACTATCATATAGTGTCATAATGTCTTCCCCTTAGCAACAAGCTTCTAGTATTATCACATGCCCTTTATGATAGTTCATATAGGTAGTATATATGCTTAAGTCGTAGTCTAGGTTTGTAGCATTTAGGAATCATGGAAAATGTAGTATACCACGATGCCCTTGCTAGGAAGAACAAGCGTAAGTTTACAAGCTCTCAACCAAGGTAAACCTGCAAAATAGAAACAAGAGACGAGTAAGTAACTAAAACAAGAGATAGACAATAATAATGATAGGGACAGTAATATAATTCATAAGCATCTATTAAATTAACGAATAAAGATAATTAGCAAACATAGGGCATACTTGAGTCGTAAAACAGATCAGTAACAAAAGTGCAAGATGGAACAAGAAGTATAACTGAGAACTAAATTGTGTCAAGTAACCAATAATATCAACCTCACAAGAGTAACCTATGAATCAATGAATAAGGTACCTTAGTTTGAATGAACTAATTAAGCCTACATAACGAAGAATAACCTGACCTCTCAAATCATCATGGGAGAATGAGTCCCGCCACTCCATTACTTTGGTCCCATCAACAAAGTTAAGTTAGTTTTTATTAAATAAACAAAGTATACATGTGCAAGAGCAAAACAATGATCTATATAACTCATTAATTCACTGACAGTAATAACTAAGATATATCAACGGTTTAAATAACCAAATTAAGACATAAGAAGTAAACGAACTAATAATCACTTAATGGATAAGAGATTAACAAGACAGTGGGCAGAATCCGAAGGGTTTGAAACTTTAAGGAGCATTTATGTTTCCGCACGAGTACTAATGATCCATTTTAGGTAGTTTTCACTAGCCTATAATTTTTTTTATTTTCAATTTTTTGGGACATTACACCCATGCATGCTTAGTGGTAATTACCGCTTCTACTCTTGGGAGTATGATTTCATGCATGGCTTGGTGTATGTAGAAAAAAGCTAAGTTTCCATGTTTCTTCCTCTATTATCTCAGGGAATATTTCTCAGCTTGCGTGATATTGTTATATGCCACCTGATCTGCTGGTTCTCTATAACCATTCTGAACTATATCCCAAACATCTTGACCTCTGAACAAAGCCTTCATTGTTAGAGACCAATACTGATAATTCCTTCTTGTAAAAAATGGAGTTTGTAAACTTGACATGTGTGAACTATAAGTGGAAGACATTTTTAATTTTCTTTGGGAAATTAAATTTTCCCTTTTTATGAAAATATTTCTTTACTAAACCTGCTCTAATACCAAATTTTAGGAAAGACGACTACTTCAATGGTAGACTTGAGTTACCACGCAGTCATAAAATTTTATTTTCCCTTTTTTTCTTTAACGGAAAGTCTTGGACTTTTCGACCAAAAATACTTGTGATCGAATTACTATGACTAACTTTTTACCCGACACACTTTTACCGTGACAGACTGATTTGGATTCGACTGACTTTTACTATGACAAGATTTAGGTTGCGACCAAATCATGTCCGACCAACTCTCACTTCAATCGAACAATTTTTAGTCAAACTTTATAACTGTATTGTGACTCACTTACAATATCATAGAACCAAATATTAAATAATACTTCGTCAAATACTCTACAGATAAAAACTAGAATTTTTACAGGGTGAAATAATTATGGATTCTTTGTGTCTTTTACTAAACAGTAAATGTAAACAACATCCACTCAACTAAATCTAGAGAATATGTGCACATAACTAAAGCATGCAATCAACCATAAACTTATGGATTTATATATCTTGTTGCAGCATAACGAAGAACTATAGCCATAAATACAAACTTGGAAATTTACAAGGATGCTTTACCTTTTACAAAGCTTTGGCTCTCAACACTTTCACAAAACACACAAGCTTGAGCTTCAAACTCTTCACAGAGTTTTTCCTTCTTCTTCTCTGCACACTTACTTTGTTCTTCTCTTCTCCTCTTTGTATCTCTGTATGCGCACATTTTGATTTTCATTCATCATCTTCTTATAGAAAAATTATACTGACATATATTAAATATTGTAATAACTATGTACCTAAAAATTTAGCTTAATAAATTTAATTCGACTTTCTTATATATAAGAGACGTGAACTCTTCATCATGTCAGACTATTTGACAGAAACTTCCATGCTACAGACTCTGACAGAGTTGGTTGATTTTCTATGTGGATCAACGAGTAATTAATATTTCCAACAAAACCAAAATTCAATGAATTTTATTGGACCTTAGTGCTGTTTTTTTTCAGCAGAGATGACAGCAAATGTATAATGCTAGAAACACGATTGCATCAAGAAAGAATAAAAAAAGGGACATTGAAGCACCTACGGACATTCTAGAAG
The DNA here is from genome assembly GCA_001517045.1 of Pseudotsuga menziesii. Classification (NCBI taxonomy): domain Eukaryota; kingdom Viridiplantae; phylum Streptophyta; class Pinopsida; order Pinales; family Pinaceae; genus Pseudotsuga; species Pseudotsuga menziesii. Next base: position 24,491 of record LPNX010514778.1, read on the forward strand.
TTAATTTTCACAAATGGTTTCCCACCACTTTTATAAACTTTAATTTTAATCCGATTCTGAGGCCCCAAAAAGAAATGATGTCATCAAACTTTGAGAGGTTCCAAGTGTCATGGGTGAAGGAGAAGTGTCTAGTTTGCTCATTTTCATGTTTCACTTCGAAATTTGTATTTCGAAGCATGAAGTTTGCAAATAGACTAATTTATAATATGATGACTTTCTGTTTTACAAAAGTCTAGGGTATTTCACATCTGCGGTTGTTTAGATGAATGGGAGATACTTGCTTGTCGAGTGATGTTGAAATAAAAAAAAGGCATAATGCCACTTGCATATATTATCTCCTATAGACTCCTATGCAGAGGGTAAACGAATGAACTTTACTGCATGAACAATTTATATGAGGTTATTATGGAAACATATGTGAAGCCACATGGAAGGACCTGAGCTCCTTAAATGCAACACTAGGGTGTAGTGAAGGCATGCCTCCAATAAGAAATAGAGATCGGCATAGAATTGGATATACAAAACTAGAGGAGTAACTGGGAATCATGTTCCTGGGTTGTTCTACCTCTGGACAATTCCTTTTAAAGTCCCATCCCACACATCTCTCTTGGTCAGGAAATCGAATTTGAGATTGAATAAATTATTGACCGTTGCATCGATGGATAAATGTTAAAACTAAGAAAATGGATATGGTCAGCTAGGCCCATGTACCACTGCAACAACCAATTTTACCAGATAGTACTCAATTATGAGAATATAATCAAAACATAGATGAATATATTAATCAATAACAAATGGAAAAGTAGGGAAGAGATTTGAGAGAGATTCAACACCTTTTCCTTTGAGTATCCATGGAAAAATCATGATAGTGGGTAATCGAACACCTAACCTATTGAATTTGAAGAAGAAGAGGTCGACGCCAATGATATTGTTGGGGCTGGGAGCGTCCCTCATGGGCATGGGAATGTGGTCAAAGAATCTGACATGCTCATTGTAAGTAATGATAAACAAGCTTTCATTCCACTTAGTACTGGATCTGAGCGTTTCATACACTTCCTTCACGAATTTTTGGCCCTCTACAACATTGTGTGAAGAATGATCATCATTGGTGGGGAGGAGTGTAGTGTCCAGATACTACTGCTTTGCAACCACATAATTGGGCAAATTTTCTTGTCTTACACAGAGCTTTAATTCCAATAAATAAGAGTAGAATTTACCAATATACTTGAATTTACTGAGATTTATATAGAACAAAGTGGTCGAGATGTTCTGATAGATTAGAGGAAATTTGAGGTCTAAAATGGGCCTACTATGGAAAATGATAAAATAATAGTTAAAATAATAAAATAATAGTTATTAATTTTGGAGGAAGAATGAAAAAAACTACTTTTTTTTGTTCATATTTTTGACATATCTCCCTGTGTTTTTACTCAAATTTCAAGCGGGATAGCTCATTGGATGCGTAATTTCATTCCACATCCAACGAGTACCCACGCTGCATACTTTTGATGGACCCTGCTACCCCAAAAATAAGAAATACCTAAAAAAAAACGTGACGATGATGTCATCATAACATTTTTTAGGTATTTCTTATTTTTGGGGTTGCGGGGTCCATCAAAAGTATGTAGTGTGAGTACTCGTTGTATGCGTAATTAAATTCTACATCCAACGAGCTCTCTCACTTGAAATTTGAGTAAAAAAACACGAAGATATGTCAAAAATACGAACAAAAAAAATAGTTTTCTTTTATGACAAATATGTCAATTCAACCATTATGGTTGACTCATTGTATTGAAATTCTATTGGTTCTTGAAATCCAACTCACACAATTTATTGTTGGCGTGTTTTCTTATAAGGCCCATTTTAGACCCCAAATTTCCTCTAATTATAAATCCTGAAAGACAAAACTAGTTCGTCTATGGATTTAAAGATTTTTTTTTTGGGTATCACTCAATCAATAGGCTAGGGATATTGCTAGTAGCTCCATGTGAAGTAGCAGAATGAACTTACAATCTATTGGGTTGATTTGAATCCAGAACCGAAGCAAACTGACTATCGAATACAAGAGGAAACCATCCAGCCTTTGTTGCATGCCTTCTATTCGCCTAGACGATAATGGAAACTCTGTCAAGATCTCAGAGGGAGCAATATTCTTGTTTTCTTCATTGATGTTGTGAAGTGAGGCATAGGGTCAAGAAGCCATGAGAGGAGGGAGGAAATAGTGTGTCTTCCACTGATACCACTCCAATTTGTCGAGCCCAAAGGTAATGTTCAAGATTTACGTTGAATTTTGAAAATTATTTCATGGACTAAACAATAAATATGTAGAACTAGATTCTCTATAATTCAATATATAATTGTGCAATTCCTCAAGTCCTTCTCGCTAAAGAATGGTGTGTTATCTTTCTAACTTTCCTATAATTGCTTCTACTTGTTTGACTCCAATTTCCTCTACAAATGGTCATTGGAAGCTTGGATGTAACCCTGATTTTAGTCATCATCTACAATCTAACTTCAAATTGACTACTCCTCATCACCGACGTAAAAGTGGTCTTGTAGTAAGAGCAGGAACCATCCAAGAAAACATGGCCAAATTTCAGGAAAATACCACAAGCATTTCTCCATTTGGTAAGCTCACATTACTTCCATCTTATAAGTCTTCAGTTTTAAGTCCCTGTTGTGGTGTGACTAAGGTCGAACATTTATTTACTAATAATAATTCCAGGTTATGCAAACCTAGTTTTGTCATTGAAAATGATGTAGCAGATGCTTATACAATTAAGAGTGGCACATTGTTGGTTTGAATCCCATGGTGCATAATTCAAAACGAGAGTCGGAGCTCTCTACACCACTAAAGAGCCCTGTGGGATTACAAGGCCGTTCTAACAAGAAAGTATATCCTACCCACTCTTCTTGGAAATATCCATGCAGTGAAAATGTTACTATGGTGGCAATTATCCTGGCAAGTCTTGTTGAAAGATCCATACAGAGGAGATGTTACTATGGTGGTGACTGTAGTAGGAATATATGTGTCTTTTGATATAGTGAAAACTGGAGCCAAACGTGTTCGCAAGTTAACCAAGGAAATCGACATAGAATTATGTGGTTCACAAACATTAATGTTAGTTCGAGCTTAACATTTGTTTCAATTTAGTATTTCATTAATCTATCGTTTCCTTCTACCTTTGATAAGATAAGAATTATTCCCAAATAAACTAAAGTTGCCTCTGGTTGAGGCCAAATAAGAGGTCAATATTTTTTATTGGTAAAACTGAACATCAGCATGCATCCACATCATTGAGTAGAGGTAAACTTAGATTAAAACTTAGGATAATTGATGAAAAATTGTCTTGGTTTTTGTGTAGACTGATCAAAATGGAGGAAAGCCTTTTCATAGAGTTCATGCCATCCCGAGGGGAGGGACTAATAATGTATGTCACAAATTACTTTGATAAGATCAATGATAATAGTGAAAAGTTAATGTTGGGAGTTGCAACAATGAAATAATGCATGTTGCAACTTTGATTAATTGTGTGACTATTAATAAGCATGTTGTGTGTTAAATGACTAAGAAAATTAGTCCAAAGTGAAAATAAATCTCATTCCTAATTGAGTTGTTGTTGGTAATGTCACTAAGTTTCGAAGTTTTATTTACTATTTAATCTAATAATTTTGTTTTAAATCTTCCCGCCCAAAATTGGTTGTTAAATATATTACAATGTCTTTTGCAACCCTTGCAAGGAATTAGTCTGTATTTTAAATGATAATTGGAAAGAAAAAAAATTGAATATGTGACATCAAGGTTTAACGATAATTGGAAATAAATACTTCGATCAATTTAATGCATAGACCTCTTTGATGGAACGTTGAGATTTTACATGAATAATGACACTTTATAGATCATTGGATTTTTCTGAATGTTAAGTGAAAATTATAATCCTAATAAATTGGAAACCAAACGATCTCTCAAGTCGGATCAATTGTACCTATCCAATCGAATCAATTTAGTCTCTGATCTCGTGACATGTCTCTATATATAATATATATCATGTGAGGGGACCAGAGAAGGAAAGGGTAAGGACATTTGATTATATTACTCATATATTTTTACTATTTCTCACATCCATTTATTATCTCATCATTATTACCATTACAACATAATTGGAAATTAGGTGAAATTATAACTTTAAAGAAAAAGAAAAAAACCTGTAAATATTTTAATCGTGAACCATCTACATTCTAGAGGCTTGGTTTCCACTCCAAAGCCACTTAAATTGCAATAAATTACTACATTAAAGATAGGTCAACAACATTCTTAGGATCTTTGGTCGTGTCTTTTGTCTTTCCATTGGGATTTCCAACAACTACCAAAGGATGTTAATCATTAACTTACATTTTAAGATGGATTTACAATTTAAAACGGATGGATAATGTATGAAAATCAAATTTAAAAATGTTGAAGTATTCGGTAAATATGCTTTAGGGTGTAAATTGATATGTTACTTATTATGACTTAACACTTTAGAAAACCTAATCGAATTTGTAAATTGATACATTAAAGAATTTGTAAAAAGTTCTTGCAATGGCCTGTTATCTGCATAAGCGTTCCTAATGTTGCTTTACATAGAGAGATTCGGCAGCATATGCTACAGTGTAAAATTCCTACTGTGGGTCTATCTGATCTTCATGTTTTTGCTCATAATCCTGATCTTCGGCGTCACCGTATTTGCCTTCGTTGTGACCAACTACGACACGGAGAAAGTGGTGTCGAACCAGGGATTCAAATAATACTGGCTGGCCGAAGCAAGTTCATAAATACAACAATTGGAAGAGGATCCCCAAGAGCTTCATTGATCTCAATAATTAGTAACACCACTCTCCCATCATGATGGGAAGAAGGGAGCGAACTCATTCTCCATCACGGGTTAAATTTGATGGGCACCCCGCCCATAAGTGAATTTGTTTTTGCGGTTTTGTTTCTAATAGCATATAACTTTCAACAAAAAAAAGTATCCTTCCTCCATATTTTATATTTCATAGAGATCACTTGGACTCATTACCTTGGTTGTTCCAACCCATTTGCATTATCCATGCATATCTAAACCCCACTAAATTATTCAACCTGTCTAGGTGTATAAATACCATTTAACCAATCCATTAAAGGTATTTTCCATGGATGATATATCAAAGAGCAAAACATTTCTTTCAAAAACAGAGGAATTTCATTTGATTTCTCAGGTTAGGGCTAAATTGTTAAGGTCGCAAACTATTTCTATTGGTATATAGTTTCAAATGACTCTCCGATGAACAATTTGAATTTTAGTCTTGATGTTAAATCTAGAAAAAATGTAAAATTTATGTTATATTTTTGGGTTTATTTTTACTACGGTATTTTATGTATCTAGAATTATGTCCACATTCAAGCACTATGGTTTCTTAGAGTATGGGTAGATGGAAAACATCCAACTTGACTTACGTCAATCTTGTCTCCTCTCCTCTTTCCATGATGGGGTAACACCATTTTATAGCTAGATAGCTATTTATTACATTCTATTTCTTTATAGGTTGTATTTATTACTTTTTATTTCTTTATAGGTTGTATTTATAACTTTCTATTTCTTTATAGGGTGTGTAGTTTCTTCTGTACCTAGTCTAATTATATATGTTATATTTGCATCGAGTAAACAAAATGGATAGTTGTTTGGTATCAGGTTATAGTAGGTGTTTGGTAGTGGCTCTATGTTTTTTAACAATAGTAGTTGTTTGGTATTTGGTTATAGCATGATATGATACTCATTTGTTGGATTAACTCATTCAACCATAATTATAAATTTTTGAAGTCAACTCAAACCAACAAGACTCTTTTCTTCCCTCATGGTACTAGAATCATGGCATGATATTGGCCATTGCGAACCACTTCCCCACCCACCGAACTGAAAGAATTCAGTTTACATTGGTTGATAGGAATCTCACAACTTGCAGAGAGACATGTATACACTCAAGTGAGAGAAAATATTGTTCATATCTATGGAAAGGAAGTTTTGAAAAGTCAATATCCACTTTTCGTTCAAATGTTTCTAAAGGTCTCCGGTGTGCAAAATTTCAGAACAAGATATATGAACCCTAAGGTCACAAATCTATACTTTCCTTACCAGGAAAATACCGATGGAATTTGATGGTTAAAAGATTATAATTTTGTGATTTTGGCATCAAAATAGAGGTTTGCTTTTAGAAATTTAAGATCATTGGTGAAGTTTGTTGGAATATTTTTTCTTTCTCTAAATGGCTTATTAGGTTTTTATGAGATCAACATCATAAGGTTTAAATATTATATTTGTTAATTTGGCTACAGGTCAAAATGGTTCCTGACAAGCAATATGGCTGATAAAATGTCTCATCTCTTATTATATTTTCTTTTTGTTAGAAAACAAAAAAAATAACAATCCTGAACCCTGGTTTGTCACATTTTGATCTGCTGAATCATGGGCCTTAGTTTTTCCCATGGTTTGGAATCAGAACAAAGGAGAGGAAGGGGAAGTAAATATTGTGGGAACAAAATGTGAAGGAAAAGGCCATTTTTATGATGAAAAAGAGAAGTGGCATTGTCACAGAAATAAATGCAATACTCCATAGAAACTATGTACCCAATGAGCCTGGCATTTCTGGAAGCTCCTCGAAGCTAAAGTAAGTATCGCAATCTCTTATATCAATTGAATCATCAAAACAATAAAAACAAGATATTGAACATGAGGAAAGCAGTAGAAATGAATGCAGTGCATAAACCGTTTGTTGTGATTTAGATGGCACCTGCATTGTCTCAGGTAATCAAAATAAACAAAATATTAGCTGTGGAAGCAATGCCCATTGCAAGCGGCATATTGTCAATAATAATGAGTGCGAGGGAGACAAGGGAATTTGAAGGACAAGGGCATTTCTGATGGGTTTCTATGCCCAAAAGCATGGATTCGCCTCAAGCAATTTGGAGTTCAGATTAAGTGAGGGTTGAAATAAGGGAAGACATGGTTTTTTTCAAAGAAACCATAGTCCTCTGCAAAATTGAAGATTCCTCTACTCTGAATATGAATTATTGGTCCACTATTTTATTCAAAGAATTTTAAGTATATTTGATGAGTGGTCTGTTTATAATCACAAAGGGTTGGCCCCAAAAGTTCATAACTAGTTTTATAATAAAGAAAATAGAGGAAACTAACCTTGCAAGGTTTGGCATCTCACTAATGAACACTAGGTTGTGGGTTCATGGATTCTTCTATCATGTGCTCTGCTGCTTTGTGTTCTGCCATCCTTGGGCCAAGGTTGTATAGCTACTTCTTCGTTCTCATAGTCATGGTTCAGAATTCACGACCAGCTTGTTTCCAGCCTGTCAAGGTTCTACTTCTCTGGACTCTATGTTCCAGCTTCCCACTCAGGCTCATGGCCATCTTTATATGGCCGCCAAACTATAGAGTTCTACTTTTATGTTCTCTCGAATTTACATTCCAAGTTCCCACTTTATTTTTTCTATTGAATTGATTAGGGGTTGAATGCCAAGGCGAAGAGAACTCAAGAATCAAGGAGGCTGGAAGTAGACTGTTGTGCATTAATTTGTCCATTAATTAAAACCCAACCATTGTTTTAACTTTAGGTTGCTCGCCATGGTCCACTAGCGCAGAGGCCACTGCGCTGCATGTACAATAACTCTACTGTGGAGACTCACTCTTAAGAGTTATATATAAATTTATAATAAATATATAAAATATACATACGGTTAATATTTTTTCCATCCCGTCAATTTAATGGTTCACAAACTAAAAAAAATTGATTGATAGCCTGTATATTCAACATATACCTATATATGATGTGGAAAAAATCCAAAAACGTCCATACGGGCGTCAAATTTAACCCTTTTTATCCATTCACTTAACTTAGACTTCACAAATGGAACCAAGAAGGGCACCCATGTACTCAAAACTCAGCTGACATAATAGAGATTGGAGTTGGGGTTTGTGCACATGAGAAGTTAACATGGAGTCAATCTATCTGTGTACAACTTTATCTAATAATGTGGATATATTAAAAAAAATAACGATCAAATTAAAGTATCTGTAACAATCAAATAAGGTAACCTTGTGAGAGACTAAGCCTTGGGCCTTCGTTTATAGCTCTCGACATCAATAAACATCCTACTGCACAAGTTTTAATGGCAGTACCGCTACATGTGGAACATTTGGATATGTCACAACTTCTGGATCTTTGAGGATTGTATATGGGATACTGACTTTTTAGTATCATAATAATGGAGCAGTTCTAGTCTTACCCGGCGACAAGAACTAAAAGGAAGCTCAGCGCTATCCGATTGCACAAGTTTCTGGAATGCAGGTACGTTGGGTATGCGTGCACGAGTATTCGATACGGCTAGAAGCTTCGCCCAAATTTGTAGGAAATGTAAAGCTGGGAGCGACAATAATATATATTAATTTTTTAAAATATATTAAAAAAATAAAGTTAAAAAAAATAATTGATTAATTTCATAGCTTAAACTATTTTATTATCTTAATCCTCTAGTAGTGTCATGAAATTCATTCTTTTTAAATTTGTTCACTCCTCTAGGTCCACATTATACAAATATCATTGTACTAGTTTGCAAAGGCACCAATAGCTTCATAAATCATTAGATTCAATATTTTTTTAATTCCTAGTTCCAATTCCATCTATATTATTTCTCCTAAGAGTGCTTAGTCTTTGGGTGCCTCTGCATTTTTTTATGGTAACTACTACTTACTTCTAATGTGAATGAACTTGATTGTTTTAAGTTCAACTAACAAACTTTCAAATTTTTTGGTATGTTGAGTTTGATATGATTTATGATCCTAAATTGCTATATCACTTAGTATGAATAACGTAAGCTAGCTATAATCATTTGATATATGAATTAAAGTTGTTAAATATCTTAGTATTGTAAAAGATCCATTTTTATTCACTTAAGTACACTTGCAGGATATATTTCTATTGTGAATGGATCTAAACATTTAAGAGGTGGGCGCTTGCACGAAGTTGGTTCCACTTTTTAGTGCCACTTTAGAAATAAAAAACGCACATCCGAAATGTAAATCTATAAGACATATGCATTATATGTTCGGAAAACCCAAGCCCAAAATAGAAGCTAAGGTTTGTTAGCCAATATCGCATGTGTGATATATCGCACTTGCCTTTTTGAAGAGATACAAATCGCAAGTGCGATATATTGCACTTGCAATTTGTAAAACAAAACAAACAAAAAAATAGATGCCCACAACCTCAATTTCTTATTTGCACAATGAAGGTTGTGATATCAGAACAAAGAAACACCACACCAGTGATTTGAGATTGAGTCTTTAGAGGGTAATTTGCAAGCGCCAATTCAGAACTTGGATGCAATGGAAGGTAAGTACTCATTTCCTTCACAATTGCTTTCAATTTTTGTTTGTTTATGTTAATTTTGTAGTTTTTATATTTGTCAAAATGAATTTAATACAAAAATTTGAATTAAATCAAATAATGATAGATTAAAACAATTTTTAATTTGTTGTTTTAATCTTAATAGATAACATAAATGTTGAAGATAATGTGCAAAATGAACCCACTAATAACCAAAAACAAAACCCAAACACAAACCCAAATACAGACACAAACCCAAACACAGAGGGGGTACAAGATCAGAATTCATAGATTCTGGTTCGTTTGGCTGCATTGAGGGACCTTAGCTCATTGTTTAAATGGGGGACCATTTGAGACAATCATTAGCCGAGGCATTGGATACCATAACAAAGACAATTTCCAATTCCCAGGGAGCACTGTACAACATAATCTCGTACAAAGAATCCATGAGGCAATACTATTCTGATGGTTTGAGGTATAAAGACATCAAAAAACTTAAGATAACCAAAGACCAATTTTTTTCATTATTCCGGGACCCTGGCGCCAGATTGGTTCCACCCACCAGTCGAGCACACATTTCCATAGACTGGTGCATGGAACCAAATGAGAAAGACAATTGGATGGATCGTTGGTACATGGTCTTTGATGAAGACCCTCATGGAAATAGAGACATCCCATTCTATTTCCTGAGGAAGTTGTATGCATAATTTATCTTAGGGAAGCATGTTAAATATTTTGATATTTTAGAGTTCAAGGGTGTGTGTCATGGGATTCCCTAAGATACGAAAGGGGCTATGACTTATCCTAACCATGTGTCACACCCTCAATGCACACCAAAAAACCCTCAGTTATTTCCTCTTGCGGGTCTTGTTATTGATGATACACATGAGGCCTTATTCAACTTGGCAGATACATTGCTTCAACATGGGATTGTTGTCCAAGGAAATGTAGGCCAAGGGGTTGGCACTTCTGAGGCTAGCCCATCCCACACTTAGGATCCACATAATAGGACTCCAAACCATACTAGAAGTACAAATCACACTAGAGACGTAGAGGGTTTAAAGTGTCGTGTTATTCCACACCCTTGCAAAGAATGTGGAGGCATATGCTATGATCCTGCTTCAGAGTTCCAGGATGATGGATTACTTTGATATGTTACTAAAACTCATTATTTTCATATTATATTTTGTTTTATATCACAATTTTAAATTGTTTCATAATTTGTTTCTATTTAATTTTCTAACAAATTATCTGAATAAATATACATTTGGTGTCCCATCACACCCCAGATTCACGTAGTCTGATGATTGATGTTGATAACATTGATGCAGCGGTCAATGCTGCATATCGCTTTGTTGCTTCACCATTAGCTGTAAGAACTTTACTTTTTAATTTTTCATCATTATTTACATATTTATATTAGAGAATCCAATGTTCAATACGTCTTAATATGGATACAATACATTTTATGTAGAGTGTACAAGACGAGTTTGTGGAATCCCAGCCAAGTCCTAATATTTAATTTTTCATCATTATTTACATATTTATATTAGAGAATCCAATGTTCAATACGTCTTAATATGGATACAATACATTTTATGTAGAGTGTACAAGACGAGTTTGTGGAATCCCAGCCAAGTCCTAATATTTAATTTTTCATCATTATTTACATATTTATATTAGAGAATCCAATGTTCAATACGTCTTAATATGGATACAATACATTTTATGTAGAGTGTACAAGACGAGTTTGTGGAATCCCAGCCAAGTCCTAATATTTAATTTTTCATCATTATTTACATATTTATATTAGAGAATCCAATGTTCAATACGTCTTAATATGGATACAATACATTTTATGTAGAGTGTACAAGACGAGTTTGTGGAATCCCAGCCAAGTCCTAATATTTAATTTTTCATCATTATTTACATATTTATATTAGAGAATCCAATGTTCAATACGTCTTAATATGGATACAATACATTTTATGTAGAGTGTACAAGACGAGTTTGTGGAATCCCAGCCAAGTCCTAATATTTAATTTTTCATCATTATTTACATATTTATATTAGAGAATCCAATGTTCAATACGTCTTAATATGGATACAATACATTTTATGTAGAGTGTACAAGACGAGTTTGTGGAATCCCAGCCAAGTCCTCACTTGTAGGGGAAGATTCCTAAACATAAGTATTATTTTAATTATGCTTTTAAGTTTGCTTTTAATAATTCAACATGTATTCTTTTGATTATTTGAAATTTTCTAATTGTATGTTTTTTTTTTAAGTAGCATGATATCGATGACAGTGGAACGACCTTTTTGATTGGGGACCCGCCTCTCCCCCCCAGGTACATGTATGTTTCGCTTTCTTTTAGAAAAACATTTTTTGTCCATCTTGTATATGTCTCGTTTTCTTTGTATTATCTGACATTGACATATGTTACTTTATGCAGACATATATTCAACCATTGGTTCTTGAAAAGCACCAAATCTAGGTTGTTGGTGGCCTACCTCTTCCCCCCAGGTACATGTATGGTTTGCTTTATTTGAAAACATCATTTTATGTTCGTGTAGTATATGTCTCGTTTCATTTGTATTTACTCACATTGACATATGTTACTTTATGCATGCATATAGTGACCCAGTGGTGCTTGAAGAGCACCAAATCCAGGTTGTTGGTGACCCACCTCCCCCCCCCCCCCCCCCCCAAAGTAGATGTATGTTTCGCTTTCTTTGAAAACATCATTTTCCATCCATGTAGTATCTATGAAAATAAGAAAGATATATAGATTCAGAAATCCATCCTTAATGAAATACCAATATCATGGTTCAATTAACAACCCATGCAGGGCTATCATCAACTTTTTAACATCATAACCATACCATACTTTACCTAAATTCCATACGCTAACATTATAACATCATACATGTGTTTCTACTTCTAAGTCATGCATGCATGTGAACTTCCACTTGCAATCCATGTTCAACCCTATCCATTTTGTTTCATGTATGTGAATAGCCTAGGTATATGGCATTTTGGTTTCTACTTAAACGATACTAACCAATATAATGATCTAAACCTAAAGAGTTCATGAAACCCTAGATATATCATAACCATACCATAAAGTACCTAAATTCAATACACTAGCATCATAACATCATACCATACCATACCATACTAACATAACATACATACTAACTCTATACTCATGATTTCAATTGACAATTGGATTAAATTGTTCTCATAAGTATCTTAATTTTTCCCTATTCATTTTGTTTCATGTATGTGCATACCCTAGGTATATGGTCATGAAACCCTAGTTCCATCTCATAATTTCTCAACCCTAGTTATAGCATGCAATTTGTATTTCATGAAACCCTAGTTGGTTTTCAATTTGTACATGTACATGTGTTTATAGTTCCATCTCATAACCTGTAAAGAGGTCATAAAACCCTAGTTCCATCTCATAACTTGTAAATAGGTCATAAAATCAATCTAATGATATAAACCTAAAGAGGTCATAAGCACCTTAGTTTGTTTTTCTTGTTATTCATGTACATGTGTTTCTACTTCTCAGTCATGCATGCATGTGAACTTCCACTTGTGATCCATGTTCAACCCTATTCATTTTATTTCATGCATGTGCTAGGTATATGGCCTTTTGGTTTCTACTTAAAGTATACTAACCAATCTAATTTGATCTTAAAACTTAAAGAGGTCATAAAACGCTAGTTCCATCTCATAACTTCTAAACCCTAGCTATAACATGCAAGTTGTAGTTCATGAAACCCTAGTTGGTTTTCAATTTGTACATGTACATGTGTTTCTAGTTCCATCTCATAACTTGTTAAGAGTTCATAAAACCCTAGTTCAATCTCATGACTTCTAAACCATAGCTATAGCATGCAGTTTGTTGATCATGAAACCCTAGTTGGTTTTCAATTTGTACATGTACATGTGTTTCTATTTACATCTCATAACTTGTAAAGAGGTCATAAAAACCTAGTTCCATCTCATAACTTCTCAACCCTAGCTATAGTATGCAATTTGCAGTTCATGAAACCCTAGTTGGTTTTCAATTTGTACATGTACATGTGTTTCTAGTTCCATCTCATAACTTGTAAAGAGGTTGTAAAACCCTAGTTCCATCTCATAACCTCTAAACCCTAGCTATAACATGCAATTTGTAGTTCATGAAACCCTAGTTGGTTTTCAATTTGTACATGTACATGTGTTTCTAGTTCCATCTCATAACTTGTAAAGAGGGCATAAAACCCTAGCGCCATCTCATAACTTCTCAACCCTAGTTATAGCATGCAATCTGTAGTTCATGAAAGCCTACTTGGTATTCAATTTGTACATGTACATGTGTTTCTACTTCTATCTGAAGTACTCCCATTTTATAACCATTGAGCCAGTTGGGAATTCAATATTTTCATCATCTGTAACAAGTTTGAGAATGGTTTATTTTCCCTCTAAGCAACGTGCCAACCAATAGTCAGAACCCCATTCATTGTTTTTTGGGGAAACCACTGCATATATCTGACCTGTGAAAGGAAATATGCCAAGTTAACAATACATAAATTAAATTTCTAATTTAGGTACTACTAATTTACTTTTTTGTACCTGCTTGTATGAGATCCGATATGTGATCATAGTCTGTAGAAATGTGTGTCTAATCATATTCCAAATGGTCTATTTCATTAACCCACTTGAAATCGATGCCAAGTGTCACTGGATCCTATGTATCAACTGTATCTATATACTCACAATCATCCCATTCATCGATGCTACAGGAACTGCAAAATAAAACCTTTAATCTTGTCCAAATTTGTAAGTCTGAGTTGTCCGAGCTTCTAATTGAATGAAACTATCGATTTCCATGCACTGCATTCACCCGATGTGTTTGGGGTTGGTACACATTTTTCATCTCCCGGAATATTTTATGCACTAGGTGTTTCCTTATTGGTTGTTCTCCCATGACAGATGCACACCATTTCACTATAGATGCAGCGTCTCGAAGGAAAGCACCTGTAAACTTCATCTCTTCCCTTCGAAGGGAAGTTTTTATGCATGCACCAACACCATAGTGCTCTCCTTTTCCATAACTAGTTTCAAAGTAGTTCCATATATGTGGCACCTTGTTTTTAATGTGCAATAAACACAACCATTGAAATACACGTGCATTTTTTAATTGTCCAACACAACCAACTGATCATCTGACTAAATGAAATGATGATAAAATGGTATATCCATAGCTATCACATTATCATAGAATAATTTAAAGCAATGCTGCATGTAATGGATGTCATGGGTCTGATCGTCACTTATGTAGAAGAGACTTTCTTTCAGTATCACACGTTTCTCTTCATTATTATCTGGCCCATGTTGATACGTGATATTGACCATTATGCTCACCTTCTATGAGTGATAGTATTGACTTTGTATTTCATTTAGTGGTTGTAGGCCGTAATTTTCTACAAATTCAACCACTGATAGTATTGTTCCGAGAGGGAAGGTGTCCCGACATATTCTGAAGTGCTCATCTTACAACCATGCCATATCAACATGTTGAATGTACCATTTGATCTTTTTGTGAAACTCTAAAATAAAATCACATACTTGCACCTTTTGTGAGGAAATAAATAGTGTTATAAAATAACATAAAAATATGTACATGTAGTCACGAACTTAATGTACATGAAGTCACCTATGAAGTCACCAATTTAATCGTCCTGTTTTCTTTCCCACCATGTAGCTGATATGTATCATACTGATAGTTCTACTTCTTGACAATTGCATTCCTGAATGCTTGATCTGGCACTCTCATGGATGCAATCAAACCATAATGATAGCCTTCCACAATTGTTGCAAGAACCCTCTACACATTGTTTTAAGTAATTTGTTTTCCCATATTGCCTTGGACGCATTATGCTATGGATGAAATCTATGGATGATGTTGGAGGTACTGTACTTGAGCATTCCTGCACATGGTTAGGATGCAAAAACTGATGTATATGTGAAAATGTATGATAATATAGATCAAACTCAATGTGGTATCTTCAAAAACAAGTGTTTCGGATGGTATTTATTCTAACATACCAAGGATTTCATTTTTCAAAAGATCTTTTCCCGAGCCTTAGCTCTACATGGGAAAATTTAAACATCTCGAACAATTGAGTTTGTGTCATGTCAAGATAATGTTTAACGTGAGGTTCATTGTTCATAGAACCCCTACAATTTCTTAACACATCCTTTGTGTTAGAAAAAGGACTAGTGTTATTGTTCCAAAATGTGTGCACTAGTCCCTTCACTGCTTTGACTAACTTCATGTCTTTGTGGGGAAAACTACCACTAAATGCCCATAATGTTTCCATTTGTCCCTCTACTTCACGGTTGTCTCTTTTTACTGAATATTTTTTAAGTCTCTTTGGATGTAAAGGCATAATTTGTGATGGGCATTTAAGTAAATGACATTGTCTTGTGGATCTACATACAATTGATTGAGCCAATACACGGTGAGCCACATTACAGTCCTGTGAACAAGTTCTTTTACCAATTGATGTGAATGCAGAAACAAGAGATTTAACAATGTGATTACTTGGTTCAATATTCTTCAACATTCTTATGCCTAAATTTCTTCTAACAATTGCCATATTTCTATATTTAAGCAAAGATAAAAGCAATTGGAATTTACTAGCTTCGGATTTGTTATCAAAATATTGTTTCATTATTTGAGAACAATGATGAAGGATAGTCTGTTTAGCCACCTCACCTTCCATGAAATTCAATTCACTCTCATCCACTTGTATGTGTTTAGGAGTTCTCTTTCATTTCGATGCAAGATTTCGTGTCATTTGAAATGCTAGATTGACGTTTACATCCACTACATGATGACAACTTCGATTAGGAGAATGGACCACCTAGCATGGTTGTTGTGGAGTCACATTTGCATCGGGAGTAACACAATTATTGAACTCTTCACAAGATTGTCCATTTAATAATGGACCAAGAATATCATCTCCCCCATAACCAGATTCCTTTAATGTTGCATTATCGTCCCCAACCTCTATGTCAGGTATCTATTGAGTGACAATGGGAACTATTTGCTCATCCAATGAATGCTGACGATTTCTTGAATCTTCCCTTTTCTTTTCTTTTTTATTTTCAGCTTCTTCCAATGTAAGCACCTTCCTCACTGATTTTCAACCTCTATTACGTACATTCCCTGTTGAAATCCACCCAAACTTGTACAAAACCTATGGATTTGTGTAAGAAATGATTAAATTGCAGGTCAAACACTTCTCTATGTGCGGGTTCAGAAGAATTATGTCTTTTTCTACAATAAACTTGGCCCACAACACGCAACCCAACATTTTTTATATAACACATATCGCATATGGAATATAACACATGTATGCTTCATCGCATATGCACTATATCGCATATGCGATATGGATACACTGCTTTTTACTTAACAGGTAGTTTGTATTACGTGAACGCTAAATCGCACACGCGATATATCACATATGCGATTTAGTGCATATCAAATATTTAAACTTGATAACCTCATAATGGAACCCATACCAATGGTTAAGACCTACAGACCTATCCTTGGACCATCATAGTAGTGTCTTAAGAACTATCTCTTGTCTGGAAATATTCATAATGGTTCCTATCTGACCATGGTCAACACCTCCTAGACATTATTCAATGCATAAAATAGTTTAATGGCACATATATCCCATGTTAAGGTTAAATATATCCCCTTTTAAGGGAATGTCACTAGTGTTTTAAGACTTGTTTTTGTTACACTATTGTCCCATTACCATGGTTAAGACCCTCAGACCCATCCTTAGTGCATAAAACCTCATAATGACACCCATATCCCACTAAAGGGCAAATATTCCATCTATAAGGCATGCATGTTGATTTAGGGACTTATTGTATTCTCTTCCATGACTATAGTCAATGTCTAGAGACCCATCCCTCCCATCCAAAAACCTATAATGGAACTCTTATCCCATTATAATACCATTTAGACTCCCAATATTCCATCCAAACGGTCTATGGAGTGGATCATCACCCAACATTACATTGATTTAGAGGGGGGGTGTTATAGCTGATTTTACCACTCCATGTGAATCACACTTTGTATGGCCTTCCCCTATCCCGCTGCAAACTCCTTAGACCCCTTGGACCATTTTTTGTCCTTTGATGTTTCCTTGATCATCCCTAAAAACATGTGAAAAATGATAAACGCGACTTTTAAACCTATAATCGCGTATATATGCGGGTTTGACCACTAAAACTGCGTACATCGGGATGTGTACAAAATCCAAATCCTTTTGGAGTTTTCCTTGACATGGATCCGACTCACTTGACTCCCGGCCTTCCCTATGCCTTGAGATCGCTCGGATTCGACCTTTCATTACCCCTTTGAAAAGCTATATAAGGAACTCTATGATACATTGAAGGCATATGAGAGAATTGAGAGCAAAGAAACTATAGTCCATTGTTGCTGAAACTTATGCTTGAGTCTGCATCCCTTTGTCCCTTGGAGCACTTTTGTGTTTTTCCCAAGATTTTCTTTTGCTTGTGAGCTTGCTATCGAGAGATGGAGAATTGAGGTGGTGGAGGCCCAAGTGGGGGATTCAGTTTATCTGGTTCGCAGACATGCCATCATAGGTTGTATCTATTGTAATCTCTAATTTATATTAATAGAAATATCTTTTCCTGTCCAATAATGTGTGTTTAAATGAATATTTTATCGATGGGATTATGTCAAATGCTTATACATTATTGCTTATATATGCAGGAATAGATCTAACACCATGATATATAGTATGATTGTATTGTTTACTTATTGTTGAGGAAGTAATTTATCAATTCAAGCTGAAGTTGGAAAGCTCAACGGGGATCTACTTCAACCGTCTGGAATAAGGTACGAGGTCTGATCCTTTAGTGTTAGACATTTAATTTCTATTGCATATTGGAAAGGATTGATTTCTGGAGTCAAGTTGTCTGTTGTGGTACCCCAAGCCATAGGAATTTCTCTCTGTAACAGAATTGGTGACTCCGCTGAGGAGTTCCTAGTAGTTGTCCTTTGCAGGTTGTTCTATCGGCATTCAATGACTTTGAATTCCTCTTTCTCTCTTGTTTCTGTGTCGAGTGTGGGGGCATGTTTTCCTGGTAGTTTCTGACTGGTGTGAAGTTTGTCTCAACTTGTGTGTTTGCCTTGATTTTTATGCACCTTTCTTCTAGTACGCGAGTTTTTAACTCACAGTCCCGTATACATGCGGGTTTCTCTGCGATTTCCGCGTATACACGCGGGTTTACTGTGAACAGTCGTGTATGCCCTTAGTTTTTCCTTTTAGTGGAAGTTAAGTGGTTTCTCGGTGAATTTTGATGATTGCTAAGTCTCCTTTGGCACTCCCTAAGTCTTTTTATACCTCTGTTTCTGACCGGAGACGTTTTTTTTACGCTATTTTTTTTTTTTTAAGAAGGCTCTTGTCATGGAATTTTTGATTTTTTTTTTCAGATTAGTGCATTAGATTTCTTTTACCTTAGTGCTTTGCTTGAGTGTTGTTTGAGTGTGCTTGCAAGGTCTGGGGGTTGTAGAATCATTCTTTTTTTTTTGTATCTCATTTTATTTCAAAAAATCCAAAAACATTTGCTTATCATCATGCATTGCATTTTTCATTTTTCATTGTACTTGCACTAGATTTGCTTTGAAGTATTAGTTAGGATTTCATATAGGAAAGATTGCATTCATCATTTGAAGAAAAATCGTGCATTTCACGTAGTAGCATACCTTGTTTTCATGGACACAATGCATTTGCATTGATTGTTAGGTGTGCATTTTACTTCCTGTTGTGTCATAACACCATTAGTTGCACGACCATATCTGTCTTTTGAGTAATAAAGCCAATTAAAAGCAATGCTTAAATTAAAATGAACTACACTCTTTTCTTTTATAGGGTGCACCAACAAGCTTAGGTTTTAGGGTCTTGGAATAGTTCATTGTGAGTAAATTCTCCAAGACCACTAAACAACAACATGTATGTGTCTATCCAGGTGAGTGTGTGAAATCCTTGGTATAACCAGTGTTTCTCAGGATCCTCCTCTTGAAAGGGAGTTAAGCATGAGGCAGTGTGAGCAGTTATTGATTGGGATGACCCCTAGTCATAACTGAGTAGCACCGAAGATATTTCCAGGATTGTATTCTTATATGGGGGCTCTTTCAAGAGTTTCGGGCTTTGCTACCCTGCCCATACAGTCAATTCCACCTACGACTGTCCGCCTGAGCATTGATTATATTGAGGTGACCTTAGTGGCCTTACCTAGGATATCGAGGGGGTACTTTGTAGGGGTTATTCTGTGGGTGTCCTAGCCAGGTTGGGGTCAGACAGCACAGTCGCTTTACACGTTGAAGCTAAGGGCCACAATAATTGGTTACGTACCTCTACTTGTTGTGTATGGGAGTCTCAAGACTCTCCTAGGTGAGACATACCTGCTTCATTCAGGAGCTCACTTATCCTGCCCTTGTTTGCTTACATTTGGATTTATATTTTATTAGTGATTTCTCTGTGCATGATAGCTTGCCTAGGGTTTGTGTAAATAGAGAGTCTTTTCTATTTTTTGAGTCATTGTGAATTTGGGTACGGCTCCTTGCCATTCTCGTCGTTTAGCAGGACTTCTGCCTTCCACTTCTCCTCCTCCTTTGGGAGAGAGACCTAGACAGTCCAGGCAGACTATTTTGCACATTGATTCACACACCATAGGAGAACATATAGAGGATATTCCTGAACCACCTTCTCCCATTCATGTAGATGATGGGGAGTTTACTCCTACTTACAATCCTTCACCCGACTTGGCTGAGTTAGGTCCCATGATTTCTGAGATAGGAACCTTTCATGATAGACCTACTCACTCTAGGGTTGATTCCCCATTGACGCATTACCAGTATGGAATGTCTGAGGATGCCGAGACTCATTTTGAACCCTCCAGCACTAGCTATGGTAGTTATGGTATGTATGGTTTTCCCACACATGATTTGGCATTTCATGTCGAATCAGAGTTAGAGCCTAACACTATGCCTAGGGGCACTCTCATTCCTTACCATGCGGAGAGGTTTGGGAGCACTAGTCACATTGCACCTTCCATCCCGGTGGTGGAAGTTACCTCACATATTCCTCCTAGGTCTAGGGTTAGCGATCCTATTAGGATACCAGACCCGAGATGAGTGACTATAGGGAATAGTACGTACATTATTACTCAAGTCCCTCCGTCCTCTGTCCCTACTTCTTCAAATGTTCACCCTCCACCTTATTCACGTGGTCCTTCGGGCCGAAACGTTGCTACAATTCATGTCCATACTATGGTTACTAGACCGGTTGTGTCTCAGCTTCATGTACAGCCCATTGTTTCGAGAGGTCATGCTCATACTTGTAGAGGTCACATTCCTACTTCCAGGATGTATATTCCTACTTCCGGAGTGTATGTTCCTACTTACGGGGTTTCTCATGGGACATCTCATGCGATGAATTATGGGCCCTATTATGGGACGCAGTATGGACAAGGTTCTTCACCTTATGGGGGCGGGTATAAACAACCTGCTTACTCTCCTAATTATGGCTTTGTAGCTCCTACTAGTCAAGTTCCACCACATTATGGTGCTTCCATGCCACCCTATCTGGGTCATATAGGAGGAGGGCACTATGGCCAAGGCCATGGTGGTAATTAGACCTATACGAATCAGACCTATCAGGGAGCGGTCCATCGACCTCATCATCCTAGGCTCCCTTTTCTTCACGACGGTGAATCTTCCTGACTTGTTGAGATTAACAAACGATCCTGTAGCTCATGACCCAGCTTGGTCGGCTGTCCCTAGTAAGCTTCCCTCGGACATACCTAAATTTGAGGGCAAACCAGGAAAGGATCCGAGCGAACACATTACTACATTTCACTTATGGTGCTCTTCGAATTCCTTACATCAGGACTCCATCTATTTAATGCTATTTCAATGCACCCTTATAGGGCCTGGCACGAAATGGTATATAGATCTACCTAGGGGACCTTTCGCTTTATTCGATGACCTTGCGATGGACTTTTCTTAACCACTTCCAGCTACCAGTGCGTTACGACGTTGGTATTGAACTCTTGTCGACATTTTGGCAAGATAAAGCCACACATATCTCTGATCATATTCAAGAGTGGTGTAGACAGAAGAGGTTAATTAAATCCTTTATACCGCCAAAGTTCCTCCTCAAGTGGTTCCTCAAGTCGTTATTTCCATATACAATGAAGGATGTTTCTACATCCATAGTACAGAATGAGGAACAAGCAATTTTTAGGGCGTAGGAACTGGACTTGATTTATGCTCAGTCCGGTTTGTTATATGAGATTATTCCCAATGGTCCACGTTCTAGTTTCGATCACAAAGTCAAACCTGAACCACATGCCGATGGCATTGTTGGTTGTGCAAGTGCGAAACCTGCGGATTTGGTTGCAAAACAAGTTAGTCAATTGTTACTCAACCAATATGCTTTGGGACAAGCTACGGCTTCATCTCAACCTACCCAAATGGCGAGTGTACTTTCAATGCAATCGTCAGACCATAAGGGTAACCAGCAGCCCGAACGAAATAGAAAAAAGGGTAAAAAATAATCGTAGGGGTGGGAATAAGAATGAGAATGCTAATAGTAATGACAAGAATGGCTGGAATGTTGGGGGGGACAAGCAAGCTAAATGTAATATTAACTTCCCTTGCAAGTTTTGTAAGGGCGATCACCTCACTTACTTGTGCCCTCGTATTGATGAAACCTCGAGGTTCTTGGCACAGGGCCCAGCTGTGCTAACTAACCCTTTACCGCACAATCAAAATATGAACTCGAGGTCCCATGAATAGTCTGGTGGTGATTAGGATCCGCCGGAGGGTAGTGGTGGTGGTTGCATTAACATGGTACGTGCTGCAAAAGTTGTGACCCATGCACAAGATTATGGTTCGTCACAACCCAGCCTAGGCAAAGAGCCTGATCCACCAGGGTCCCCTTTGTGTATTGAGAAACCTATGGATAAACCTAAAACTGCACCTCGCATTCCTAAGGGAGTCCTTAAGCCTTCGGGGTACAATCCAAATGCCCGAGCCACCCAGAACTATTCAGTTGTCAAGAATTTGGGCCACACTCCTTGTGCGATGTCTGCATTAGAAGTGCTTCAGAGTTGTCCTTCGCAAAGGAAGGCGTTTCTTTCTTCCAGGGATGATTTTAAGAACCCCCCCTAAATTTATATGTATAAAAATTGGGCGAATCTCTCCGATATATAGGAAAATTTGAAGGCGATTTTATCAATA
>LPNX010514783.1:3761-60668 GCA_001517045.1 Pseudotsuga menziesii
CGCCTCTGCAGAAATTATTCTCGAAACCCTAGCTTACCATCAAGCTACTTTCGCCATTGAGAACCCTTTTGGCCCATTTCCACCACCGGAAAAGGAAAAGAAGCAGCTTGGAGCTCGAAGCCACCGACATTGGACCAATGCAACGGACTCCACCAACCTCCTCATCGGAGGTAATATCAATAAAATCACCATTATACATTTCTTCACTGTTTTTGCTTCATTTCTTTACTGTTATTTACTTTCCACTGCTTTAGCTTAGTTTTTGTTTCAGTTTATTTTTGTTTACATCATTGAACTGCTACTAAGGATTCCAGATTCCTTAGTAGGTGCTCATCAGCACAAGCTAGGGTGAAAACCCTAGCTACAGTTATTGATTTGAAAAATCTTTGTATTGATTCTCTCTTTTGGTGTCCTTTTAAAAGTATAGTCATATGCCTTCTTAAAAAAACCCTTTCTTTTCATCTTTTGAATGGTTTCAATGATCATTGAGAAACTTTAATCTTATATAATATTACAACTTTCTATTTTCATGATGGTTTAGTTAGTGACTTAAAATATTTGTAATGTAACAACTTTTCGGTTTCTCTTATAATCTATCGATATCCTGTGACACATGTTTCTTTAGCATATTTCAACTATCCCTAATGGTTCATTGGGATATTTTTAAAATTCTAATGATTCATCATTTTCAACCTTGGCTTATTGGGATATTTTTAAATTCTAAGGTTCGTAACTTTCAACCTTGTTGAATGATTCATATGGATAATCTTAACTTTCAAATTCTACATTTCACAGTCATTTCCAGAAGTCATTTAGATGATCCAAAATATATCATGATAACATTTTTTAATATTCCTGTGATTCCAAACATTTGAAAGTGATAATCTTTCCATCTCTCGAAAGTCTATCGAGATTTTAAAACTATATTGGTTAAACTAAGTTTCAATAATTTCAAATGTTCAATGGCATATTCAATGTTTGTCCCAATTGGGATTCATGGAAAGATGGTCTTTATCATCATGTTTAAGCTCCCAATAGTATATTCAAAGATGTGTAGGAAATCATCAAACTTTTGGAACTCTCCTATGGTCCAAAACTTTCAAGAAGTATGGTAAAATCAATTATTTACTGGAGAAGGAAATTTGCAGTGGTAATTTTTGTTCTCGACTGTTTCAGACTTCAAAGCAGGTCTATAGTCAAGAGAGGATTCCTTGGAAGTCTGCATGAAGGTAAGCTTGCTCTTTTAATTTTTACTAATATTTGTTTATTAAGTGGATTAGGGTTTCGACATTGTCGGTGAAATTTGTTTTCTAAGTATTTCCTTCTCCTCTGAAAATACAGTTGTGGAACGATGAACAATTATTTAGTGTTATTTGAATTTCTTTAACTATTATCCTTTTATGGTAACATTTTTGGTTTAAGTTGAAAATGCAAGTCTACAAAATTTATAGCATGATGGTTGTTTTTAGGGTTCTTTATTTTTCATTTACCTTAGTTTGAATTCTAGTATAGACAAACCTCTAACCTCAAAAGGTTATAATTTTATCACTTAGAGCCTAGAACTTATTAATACCACCAAGACAAAATTAGGGTGTCCCTTTTCGAATTTCGCTTACATTTTCTATATGTATGGGATAATGTTTATCGGTGATACGGTGATCTATTAAACAAAGTATTAGAACTGTATTTGATTCAAATGTTGGTATTAAATTATTGCTAAGGAGGGGATGAATCAGTGATTGTGCATATATGTACAAATTATGCAGATTTTCACAGATTTAGAAACTTTATAACAATGACAACAATAAACAGAACAACACACAAATGCTTGAGAACAAATGTATATCTATAAATATGTATGAATATGAATAGTTGTACATCAAGGGGATATTACAGTCTCCGAACATGAGCTACCACTCATTTCAGATGTTAACTTGATCTCAAGTACAATTTGCGATCTGCTGGTACCAACCAGCAACAACTTCCATATATGTAAGATTCAACTCATGATCTCCAGGCACTGATCAGAACAAATATCGGTCTAGTCGCGCAAATCGTGACTTACAGCTTCAAGCTTTGATCTATGGAAGAACTACGCTCTCTAGGTGTGGAAGTTGCAAATTCCTTTTGTTCTCCAGCACCCAATGGAACCTGAATTTTATCTGCACCCATAGAAAGGATGTTGTTACACCCCAACTGTATTTTCCAACACTGACTGGAAGGAGACTACAACCCCATGTTCCTTTCCATGTCTGACCTCCCTAATATGAAAAATATGATTGTATGGCAAGTAGAGAAATGTATTTCCTTCAAATTTTGCAACTCTTGAATTCTTTTGATCTGCGTCAAATAGTACTTTCCCAAAAACAATTCAGATCTATGTCTTCCTTTTTCACATTACGCAACTATTGCAAACATTGATCTGCGTCTTTGCATCTATGTCAAACAGTTTCCCAAAACCATTCATATCTTTGTTTGTGTGTCTGCATCTGAATATCTGCGTCAAACCATTCTTCAAAATATGATGTGTGAATACCACTACTATATGTGTTTGTGTCTTCACTTCGCACATCCAAACTACATGTATCCAATCATCCAGTGTTTCTCATCTCGCACTGCGGATTCACTACAAAAAGATATTCATCTGCGATCAACGAGCCATTGATACCCCAAAACAAAACAAAATCTGAAGCTTGTCAAGCAGTTAGACCTTTATTTTCCACAAGCTTACTTCACCACATCCATCACTTGCTTATTTATAATCTCCTTGACTCAAGAGATATGTCCACTTAGTGAAGTATGTTTACTTCGGATATTGTCCCGCTGAATTGCGTTTTCAATGAGTTAATGTTTGTGTCGGTGTGCCACTTTGTAATTCATCGTTGTAGTTTAAGACACACATATTCCAATGTTCTTGTGGGACTTTCACACACATCTGATGCTAAACAAAACTTTTTACTAACTCCTTTGTGGGACATTTGCACACGCAATTTTCTTAATTCACAAGTTTCACAATTATTATTTGTGTATATGTGTTCTTTTCATTTACTCTTTCAATGTATATTAATATGTGCGCAAATTAGACCGATTTCATAATGGTCCTATATCCTCTTAATCTTTAAAATCTTTTGACTTATTTTTTCCATCATTCAACTTATTCATCTTTGATCTTTCACATCAGTTCATCCTATTCATCTTTGATATTTGACATAAGTTAATCATGTTCATCTTTGATATTTGACATTAATTACAACATATATTCAACAATTTCCCCCTTTGTCATTGATGTCAACACAATTAGGATCCCCTTATCAATATCCCCCTATCATTGGGATCTTCTTCATTTTCATTGTCTCTCCCTTTGTCATCTTTTCTCATGATTTCCTTTTCATTTTTAGCTTCTCTCCCCCTTTGACATCAATAGAAAAGGGAACTTCTGCATAGCTATCTCCCCATGGATTTGTGCTTTCCAGGTCACAGACAACTCTATTTCTACATCAATTGCAGTGAATATTTAATGTATTATGCAAGTTTTCTTGTCTTGGACTGCGAATAAGAGGTGTTTTACTTAATGTAATAAATTCGCACAAATTTCCAACCTTTTTCATGCCTGCACAAGTTGATGTGCCCACTGTGCTTTCCATGTGATGTGATCGTACTATCGCTTTTATTCCAACATCATTCTTCCAAATCACTTTTTTTCCTATGCATTAAATTTTAACTCATTGTAATCTGCTTTGTATTGCACATGACATAAATTCATCAGCTTCGATGTCCTTTCAAATTATCCGAACGTGTTATGACTTATTCCTTTTTCTATAAACTTGTAGTGTTTTTCATTATGTTCACCACCTTGGCTCTTACTCTGTCAAGCTTGTCCTGTTATTTGTGTATTGGTTTATCATTCTTCATTCGTCCTCCATCATATCTTATTTCCAACATTTGAATGGTTCTTTTGACACTCTTCGCATATTGGTTCAATCTCATCAACTAGATCTTAGACAGTTGTGGATGGACATTGAAATTTGGAAGAATCATGTGACAGAATCTAATTTCTTGTCATGGTGAGAATAGTCATGTGTCAATCAGGCTACTTTAGAGACATTGTTCAGTTCGATTACGCAGGTGAAAGTTTTGGAATAGCAACAACAGCACACATTCGATCTTCTGAGTCGTCTTGGGGTTGAGCCTTATCCATCAACATCAACACTATACCTTCTCCCCCTATTGAAGTCGCTTGAACCTGCAAAGTTGGCTTCGGAGGACTTGAATATGAATCTTGCACCTCTGTCTTTTGGCTGTATCGAATACATCGACCTTAAACTACATCTATGACCCAACTTCAGGCGTCTTCGATTTTGCTTCAGATTTTGTCTCATTGCCAAAAAGTGGCATGATGTAATATGAGCTTCGAAGCTCCAAAAATTTGTTATCATAATTTTGAATATAATACAAAAGATTTTCTTTGTGTGCAATCATGGTGTGTTACTTGTATATTTTCTTTCAATGGCTTAATAGTGACAGCACATTCCACACTAAAATAACAATCCATCAAATAATTTTTAATGAGGATCTACTTACTCTGTCAATCCTTGAGTATTTGATTATACATGTTCGTGACTCAAGGATTCTACATACTCCCTTCAGATTAGTGTGAGCAACAATTACTTGCCATGAACAATGCACAATTGTTGTTTTCATATTTTTCCTACTCATGAGATGTCCTTCTTATTCATATATTCTTGTCATTTTCGTTTTTTGTAATTTTGTCATGCTTTTGAGACTTATTCCCTTTTACAACATTCTAGCGCATATTTGTTCTTTGCTCCTGAGTTGGACAATTTTCAACAACCTTGTACCAATCTGATTTCTTTGTTGCTGGATTTTCAGAAAACATTTTGAGGACTTGTGGCCATAATTATCACATACATAGCATTTTACAGTGTGAAAATATTTTGCAATATTATTTCTGACAACATTCGCATACCTAGGATTCAGATTGGATTCTTCTTTGTTGCACAGTCCATTACCATTTTTTTCAAACGCAATACCGCTCGTCTTCTGGAGACCCGATCATTGACGATTTAGAATTTTATCAGGGATTATTATGTTGTTGTTGAGATTATTTTGGGTTTCTACATCAATAGTCACATAAACCTCACCCTGAATTGCATCTGATTCTTTCTGTGCAATCGGTTTCTACAGTAGTTTATTTATCGTTTATGAATCCCTCCAATACTTTTCAAGTGCACATTAGTTTTCCTCTAATTCCTTGATTTTTCCTTTTGCATGGAAACAATTCTTCTTATTTGATCTTCAAATGATCCTTCAAGTCTTCACACATATATTTATTTTGAATGATCATTTTTTCGGTTGCTTCAAGTTGCTCCTTTAGCGCGTTATTTTCTTTCCTTTACTTCTTCAATTCACCCAAAGCACTGATTAATTCTCCTTCCCAGCTGACACCAAGACTGACTTCTTCATCTGACTTTGTGATTCCTTCATAGCAATTAGATTTATCAGGATTTGACGTAGTTCGTATGACCTCTTCCACAGAGTGTTTATTATAAATAATTGTTTCCATCTTGAAGAGTTCCTTTGATCCTTTTGATTTTTTCTTTTCTTTTGATTTAAGAGATGGAAAATAAATTCCATTATGTGTCCATTCCTTCTCCGATTTGGATATGCTTGCAGCAGCTATTTTGGATGAATATTTCCTTTCTAATGCACCTTCACTATGAATTAGGGCCATAAATAATACATCTCTTGGACTGTCACTTTCTTCTTCATCTAAATAATTGTTCTCTTTGACATACAAGCTCTTCTTTTGTTTCTGGATTTTTTTCTTGTTCATGTCCTTGTTCTCTTGATGCTTATCTTTTTGTTCCCGATGCTCTGAGTCTTCCTTACTTTCGCTTTCTCGATTTTCTTCATATGTGCATTTAGAAGCAAAATGACCATTTTTTTAACATTTAAATCACTTAGAAGACAGTTTTCCTTGGTACTTACGAATTTGTCCTCTTCTTCGTCTGAAGGGTCAATTGTTGTTACACTAAAATATTGTCATTTTTCCTAAATCCCTATAGGATATATGCAAAAAGGGACTTTGGAATAGTTTTTCCCTTGACATAAGCTCATTTCTAGAAGCACACACACACATTGATTCTTGACAAAAGGTTTCATCCTAGGTTGACGTTGGTTTCTAATGGAAAAAAGGCATCAGTGACACTCTTTTCCTTTGTGCAAGGAGTGCCGCCTCTTCCTGACGCCACTTGCTAGTGTGCAAAGAGTGTCGACGCTCAATAAAGGGAATAAATAGAAGCTTCAAGATATTTATAGAAGAAATCCCTTATGGATGCTCATCCCAACTGACTATATAAGGTGACAGTCGAGCCCTTAACCCCTAGAGATGATCCCTCAACTTCCTCTAAGTGATCATCAACCCATTTGATCCATTTTTGGCCTATAAATGTAAGCTTACCTTCATGGTTTAGGAAGGACAAAGAAAGCACCTTTATGTTGTTAAAATTCTTCTAGGATTGAGAGGCAAAGAGATTCAAGTTTGAGGAAAAATACTTATGGATAGAAACACAGCACCGAGGCTCTTTGGTTCTAATCTTTCCATGCATTTCATTAATGCAAAATGATTTCCCTTTCCCATAAGCTTTGTATAATTAATTGTTTGCAATTCGGTGTCTTATAACTAGATCTTGTTCTTAGTTTATCTGTTCTTTTTGTCCTAATTTTCAACCGTTGGTTTAAAATGATTTTACATTTTATGTTGATTTTAAGAACTTTTGACATTCAGTGATTTTTGTTGGATTTAATGCTTTTAATGGTTGAATTATTTCATTAATTTAGTTTTAAGATTTGTCTTTTAGGATTATTAGTTAATATGTATATATTTAATATTTCAAAAACTTATAATAAAAGTTTATTCCAAGTTTTCTTTATAATCTAACCCTCATTTTTGAGTCCTTTGTCAAATATTTTCATGAGGAGATTCCTGTAGCAGCTATGTTTTTCCTGTTTTTGTCAGTATCATTGGGAGCATATTATGAGGTGATGGAAATGAATTCTGAAAAACAAAAAGAGGTTTTTTTCCAAAAAAGAATCATTCACAAAAACCTCTCTCAGTTTTGCAACAGATATTATTTTTTGAGATATTCAAATTCATCTTTGTGGCCTATATTCAGGGTTTGAATTATTTAATAATTTCATGTTTTAGTCAAAAATTTCCAGCACGTATTCCGATCAATTGAAGGAGAATTTTTAAAAACCAAGAAAGGTTTTTGTTCACAAAAAACACATTTAAAAAACCTCTCTCAGGTTTTGTACAGGTATCCCAGATCGAGAGATATGAAGGCATCTTTGAGACCCAAATTTTCAAAAATTTGTCAAATTTCCCCAAATCCGATTTGCTATTTTTGGGTTAATTGTATTTAAATATTTTGAGTTATCATGTAACTAATTGATGTAACTATTTCAAATTTCGACCTAGAAGGTAGTTATGGAACTACTTTACCTTTGTAATGATAAAAGGAAGACAAGCATACAGTTTTGTGGTTGGATTTTTCACTCAAGGAGAGGCCTTTGGCGCTTTGATTTCTCAAGCTAGCATTTATAACTCTTATGTAAGTGGATGATTGTTATTGATTATATATAAACTGATAATCCCTTTTACCTATCATGCTTTTTTCATTTCTGATCTGGTTGATTGCTCAGTCTACAATTTCATTTCTTGTTTAAAGGTTTATTCATGTAAATGCTTGTAGCCTGTGGGTGGAATTAGTATTTCATCTGTAATGTTTATGCCTTATTGGGATGTGTTTGATCCCCAGTTTATCCAACTTGCATGATTCAGTTCTGTATTAGCTTGTGGATGTTTATTTCCTCCTTGCTGATAAAGTTTTGAAAACCAAAACCATAAACCAAAACCCTAAAAACCAATTTTATTCTATTTCATTTTGAGATTGTGTTAGCTTGTTCTTGTGGTAGTCTAGGAACAATTTCTAGCACTAACACGGTGTTTGTTATCTTTCTCTTCAATCATTGATATAGATCTGTTAGATTATCTTGAATGTTTACTTCTTTCTTGTTGGTTTTGATCTGTGCAAGTTCTTCAAGCATTAACTGAGCTAAGGATTTCCAGCTAGCAAAGACAACCTTCAGAAAGAAGGTCGGTTTCATTATGATCAAGCAATCATACTAGATCTAGGGAAAATATTTAATGTTTGTTTCTGCTTTGTTCTAAATATATACCATATAGACTAAGGAAACAGTTTTTGTCTGCTGTAACCGCATATTTCCGATAACAAAATTGGTGACTCTACTTGGGAAATCTCTATACATATTATTCTTTGGTTTTGATTTGTGCTTACTATAAAATCTAAGTTTTTATTTTGCTCTTCAAAGGGTGTGAAATTCACTTTCTTTTAGTCATATTTTGCATATCTAGGTCAGTATTTGATCTTAGAAAAAATCAAATTATTTAGTGTTTGTCGAAATTGAGGGTGTTTATTTTTTTTCGATCCTTATCTACGCTGACGGATCGGGTTTTTTTTTCATTCAGCGTCATCCATTATCTGACACTTTCTTCTTTTGTCGACAAAGCATAGCCAATGCTTATTAACAGAATACGAGTGGCATCGTCGATACCTTTTCATAGTGGACAAGGAGCGTCAGACAAGGGAGGACACACTGGAATCAACCTGCAACCAACATCGAGGTAGGTGTTCACTAACTCTTTTTTAATCTTTATATTTTTAATTTTTGAATTGGATTTTTGGAATGATGTATTGTCACTGTATTGTGTGCTATGAAATCTACATTTTTTTATTGGATCTGAGTCAATTTTAACTTGAATCTTGTAGGATAGATCTTGATAAAAGCTAAAGGAATTTGATGGTTTTTTGTGTATGAGGGTTTAATCTTGCATGTCAGTTTGTTTTTTTAGATCTCTTATAATTGCATATATTCATAAAAAGAATTTTTTTTTGTATTTTCTATATGCTCTCATATGAATAACTTTTAAATGTTTCTTTTTATTTCCATTACAAAAAATATACAAAAACAAAAAGAAGATCTAGATTCATTTTTTTTAGTTTTAGTTAGTTTTTGAATCTTGGATTTGATTTATGACTAGTTTTCTCTTTC
This sequence comes from Pseudotsuga menziesii, assembly GCA_001517045.1. Lineage (NCBI taxonomy): Eukaryota > Viridiplantae > Streptophyta > Pinopsida > Pinales > Pinaceae > Pseudotsuga > Pseudotsuga menziesii. The sequence continues at coordinate 12,918 of LPNX010514783.1, forward strand.
CTTTTAATTTTGGGAATTGTGAGAGTGAAGCATTAGTTAGCTTTTTCTTTTTATCTTGTTAGAGATCTCATTTTAGTGAAGTATAAAAAGTTGTGTGTTTGGATTTTTATCGAAAAAATAGAAGGATTTGATTGTGTGATTGGAAAAAATTCTCTACTCTCCTCTTATAATAGGGCATACTTTGAATGAAAAAGTAAAGATTTTCATTTCATATTTGCATGGTTTTTTAGTCAGGTCTTTACATCACATTCTCCACCTAACCGTAACAAGATTAAATCAATCATTAGCTATGGTAAAACTTTTATCAAGACTGTGAGTTAGGTTAGAGACGTGTTCTGGCGTCATTAAGAGTAGGAGCTATCGTTTTTTTCCTGCACTGCATCCCAGGGACTTTGTAGTTCTTCCACGTGCTCGTTGGTATATTGAAATGCCTTTCATGTAATTTTATGGTATATAGAAAGAATCTCTCACGTACTCTATTATCTGATTTGAACGGTTGTGTATTAGACAACACTACTACAAATTTGAGCTCCCACGTACCTTGCATATATTAGGAGATACCATTATAATCCTGGGGCCAACTACGTAAAATATCAGCCATATTTTCGGAGCAATACACTGAGAAAATCACTCGGGGAACTACTTCGCACGTACTTTCCAGGTAGTCGAATATATAGGCAAGGTTACAGTCCCAATCCTCCTTGTCATGCATCACTATTGGACCCTGCAGTATATCACGAGTTGCAGTGACTTTACTGTCTCATGAGGATCTAGACTATTTAACCCGTCCACCACAGGTTTTATTGTTTCCTATTAGAACGATTAGCACTTGTTAAACTAGCAGCAACAAGGAAGGTCTTCCTACATGCATGTGTCCTTGCATGCAGAAGACTTAAATTAGGAAGCCAATTGTATTTAATTATTTCTCCTAAGTTTACTATGGAAAATAAATTAAAGTGATCAATATTAACTTTAGTGGAACACTAGTTAAAGTGGAAGTGAAATTAGGGTTTTCATTTTACCTAAAGTTATAAAAGAAAGGTCAATTGGTGGAGAGGACACAATAACATTCCAATAGAGACGAAGGAAGAAGTGTGAGAGAGAATTTTGACAAAGAAAACGGAGCAGCACTAACTCAAGAAGACAACCCTAAATTGCATAGGAGAGAGACATGAGATTTTGGTGGTGGTACACCATACAACACCAAGATGCCTTGGGAACTGTGCCATCTCACATGTTTTTTCTCATTGATTTGTTGGGTGTTTCGATTTTTTCATCTAGGGTATAAATCGAGTTTCTGATATTGTAAAAGCTCTATATTTTCTTAATAAAAATATCCTCTCATACTTCTGCATCGGTTTTCCCATCTTGGGTTTTGTTCGGGGATTTCTACCCAAAAAGATTGTGTCGTTTCTATTGATGTGATTGATGTTGCAAATGGTTCTCATTTTTATATTATGCTACATATTGTAAACAAGTTCATGTGTGGTTATTTCAGTTAAATTTATTGGTTATTTCAGTTAAATTTATTGTTTTATCCCTAGTTGTTCTTTAAAGGAAAATTTGCATGGTAACGAAGCTTTGGTGAGCTAAAGCTGAGAGATTCGCAGCAGCATTGATAGATCAGGGGAATATCTATTGAAGGCACGAGCCTAGTCTTCCATATCTAGGGTTTGACAAGTAACACTTCACTATGGCTATGAAATTGAGAGTTGAGGATAGACTCCAGGGTGCTCAACACGGATCACAAGGATCCTGGACGTCAGTGATGTAGAGGAGCACATTTACTTCGCGAAGGTTGCACCCACATATCCGACATAGTTAGTAGCATGGAAGAAGATTGATTCCAAATCCATGATGATCATATTCGATGGGGTGAAGGACCACATAGTCCCTCACCTTTCTAGGAAGAAGACCACATTAGAGATGTGGAAGGCTTTGGAAATTCTGTACCAGAGCAAGAATGAGAACCGAAAGATGGTGCTACAAGAGAAGATGTTTAGCACCAAGATGACCAAGGGAGAAGGAGTGGTGCCCTATCTCACAAGGCCCATACAAATCATGGATGAGCATGGAGGTGTTGGCTCTAAGACTGAGGATAAGGAGCTAGTTCGGATATCCCTCAATGGCTTCTCTAAGCTCGGGACACCTTTGTCAAAGGTGTTGTGGCTTGGGAGAAGCTCCCTGATTGGCAAAGACTATGGGATGAATTTTTGCAAGAGGAGACCCGCATGGGTCAAGGATCGGACTCATCCAGCAGTGCCCCACATATTGTGGATGAGGAGGCTCTATCCCTTACAGGGAAGAGCAAGGGTAAGGCAAAGAGGAAGAAGGATGGTAAGAAGAACCTTAATGTGTTAAAAGTTAAGTGTTTTATCTAATACAAGAAAGGACACTTTTCCTCCCAGTGCCCAGAAAGGAAGAAGAAGAGTAACACTCAAATGGTTGGATCTACAGAGATGGAGGAGTTCTGCTTGATAGCTTGCATGGAAAGCACCACACAGAGAAGTATATGGTACATCGAAAGTGGAGAATATAGTCACATGAATATATTGAATGGATTCTTTAGAGACTTGCAGGAGGGTGGAACAGGGATCCACGTTGAGTTGGGTGATGATGCGCGGTATCAGGCACAAGGAGTTGGCATTGTTTCATTTGAGAGGGATTCTAGAAAATCCCCCAGTTTTTTTGATGTGTTATATGTTCCAAGACTAACCAAGAACCTTATATCAGTCTCCACTCTGGAGGAAAAGGGATATCAAGTGAATTTCTGTGACCATAGAGTGTATATATCAGGCCCAAGGGGTCAGATAAGAGCTTGTATCGGGTGATTGGAAGAAGGAGTGAGAAAATGTATGGGCTACAGTTTGAGCTTGTAAAGGATCTAGTTAGTAGCAACAGCAGTCGAGGTGATTTGTGGCATAGGAGGATGGCACACTTAAACCATGGAGCACTGAGGCACTTAAGACAAGTTTTCATTGGAGTTCCTCAGGTACAGGAGGAGAAGCATAACCACTGCAAGGTTTTTTCTTGGGGAATAACATCAAGAAGCCTTTCCCACATAGTGAGCAAAAATCTAAGGAGCCCTTGGACTTGGTACATTCAGATGTATGCAGACCTATAAGTTTCCATTCGTTCAGTGGTTATAGTTACTACATAACCTTCATTGATGACTATTCTAGGAAAACCTGGATCTATTTTCTAAAGGCCAAGTCATAAGTATTTCAAAGGTTCTGAGAGTTCAAGACTCTTGTGGAGAACCAAACATGAAAGAATATTCGAGTGTTGAGAACAAACAACAAGGGTGAGTACACCACCAATGAGTTCATGGAGTGTTGCTCGATAGAGGGGATAAAGAAGGAGCACACTGTGCCCCATACCCCACAACAGAATGGAGTTGCAGAGCGGAAGAACAGGACTATGGTTAGAGCAGCCAAGGCCAGGTTATTTGATCAAGGATTGGCACTATTCCTTTGGGTCGAGGCATACAGGATTGCATTATACATTCAAAACAGGTGTCCCCAAACATATTTGGGAGGAATACACTAGAGGATATCTTCATAGGCACTAGGATAGATGTGATTCATATTCGCATATTCAGCAGTGTCTGATATTGTCATGTTCATGCTGACAATAGGAAGAATCTCGACCCTTCTGGAGAGAAGGGGTTACGTTTTGGTTATAGTGAGACTTCAAAGGAATTTAGAGTTTACATTCATTCTCACAAGAGGATCATTGTGAGCAGGGATTTCCAATTTGATGAGGACAAGGCCTTGCGAAGATCTATGGACTCACCAGCAGAGCAACAGCCAACATAAGACACAAGCATTAAATTGGAGGAGCCAGATGTATAGGTACAGTTACATACACAGGGCACAGGTTCTGGTATTCAGAGGGAGTCAAGTGGACAAGATCCTTCCGCCATTGACTTGGAGGATGAGTTGTAATGGGAGAAGGATATCCAGCAGCCGCAGTAGGTTGACACTAGTCCAAGGCCTCAGTGGTTTAGGTCCATAGTGCAGGATTCCAGGAAGGTAGATCCTCCACAGAGATCCTTTAGACAGAGTATACCACCAAAGAGGCTTAGTTACATGGAAATTATGACAGAGTTTATTAAATTTGAACCTTCTAGCTTCAGGGAGGATGCACAACATGATGTGTGGTGGGAGGCTATGGTTGAGGAGTATGAATCCATTATGAAAAACCATGTAGGGGAGGTTATGTCAAGGCCTTAAGGGAAAAAGGTGGTGGGATCCAGATGGATCTACAAGGTGAAGCATGTAGCAGATGGAAGTGTGGAGAAGTACAAAGCATGCTCACAAAAGGAGGGTATTGACTATGAGGAGACATTCGCCCCTGTAGCCAAGTACTCTTCTATTCATACCATTATCTTACTAGCATCTTATATGGGTTGGAGATTCCATCATATGGAGGTCAAGACTACCTTCCTCATCGGAGTGATAGAGGAGGAGGTATATATTGAGCAGCCAAAGGGGTTTGATGTGGAGAACAAGGAGACGCATGTATGCAAACTGCATAGATCTCTTTATGGGCTCAAGAAGGCTCAAGCATGGTTCTTGAGGATTGATAGCTATCTACAAGAGATGGGATTTCAGTGGACTGACATTGACCACAATGTGTACTTCTTGGAAGGTGAGGTGCCTCTCATACTGGTCCTATATGTGGATGATCTCTTTTTGACAAGAGATGAAAGGTTGATTAGAGATTGCAAGTCCAACCTTGCAGTGGAGTTGGAGATGAAAGACCTTGGCTTGATGCATTACTTTATGGGCTTGGAATTTTGGCAGAGAGATGGATGCTTCTTCATTGGACAGGTGAAGTATGCAGTAGATATCTTGAAGAGATTCAAGATGGAGGATTGCAAGCCTATGACTATGCCTCTAGTCTCCAACTAGAGGAAGATTGATGCATCAGGGTCAGACGGATTTGATCCTACCTTGTATCATCAACTTATCGGATCGCTTATGTATTTGGTCAACACTCAACTAGACATCAGCTTTGCAGTCAACTATTTGAGTTATTTCATGGTGGACCCTCGGAGAGTGCATTGGATAGCTATGAAGCACATACTTCTCTATATCAGAGGTACAATTGAGTATGGATTGGTTTATGAGCGCAGGGGGAGTGTGCAGTTAGCAGGTTTCATAGATGTTGATTGAGAAGGATGTGTAGAGGATAGGAAGAGTACTTCAAGTTTTTGTTTCAGCATTGGATCAGGGGTTGTGTCTTGGTTCAGCAGGAAGCAGAATTTAGTTGCATTGAGCTTAACAGAGGCCGAGTACATGGCAGCCAGCATAGCTTCTTGTGAGGGTAAGTGGTTGAGTAAGTTACTTTTCGGATTGTTTGAGTGTGAGCTAGAGGCTACAGTAGTTCACTGTGACAATAAGAGTGGCATCAGGCTATCTGAAAATAGAGTGTTCCATGACCGAAGCAAACACATAGACATCAGCTACCACTTCTTGAGAGATTGTGTCAAGAGAGGAACCATTCGGTTGGAGTACATATAGACAGATGAGCAGTGGCGGATATTTTCACCAAGGCACTTTGTAGACAGAGTTTTGTGAAGTTCAAGGATAAGTTGGGGTTGCTACTGAATCCCTTCCTCATTGAGAGGGAGTGTTAAACTAGAAGCAACAAGGAAGGTCTTCCTACATGCATGTGTCCTTGCATGCATAAGACTTAAATTAGGAATCCAATTGTATTTAATTATTTTTTCTAAGTTTACTTTGGAAAATAAATTAAAGTGATCTAAATTAACTTTAATGAAATAGTAGTTAAAGTGAAAGTGAAATTAGTTTCCGCTTTACCTAGAGTTATAAAAGAAAGGTCAATTGGTGGAGAGGACATAGTTGCATTCCGACAGAGACGGAGAAAGAAGTGTGAGAGAGAGAATTTTGGCAAAGAAAATAGAGGAGCACTAACTTAGGAAGAAAGCCCTAAATTGCAGAGGAGAGAGACAAGAGAATTTGGTGGAGGTACACCGTACAACAACAAGTTGCCTTAGGAATTGTGCCATCTCACAAGGTTTTCTTCGTGATTTGTTGGATGTTTCGATTTTTCCATATAGGGCATAAATCGAGTTTCTAATATTGTAAAAGATATGTAATTTCTTAATAAAAATATCCTCTATATTTGTTGCACCAGTTTTCCCATCTTGGGTTTTGTCCAGCAGTTTCTACCCAAAATGATTGTGTCATTTCTATTGATGTGATTGAAGTTGTAAGTGGTTCTCAATTTGATATCCCGTTGCATACTGTAAAGAAATTCATGTGTGGTTATTTAAGTTAAATTTAAATATATTTTTTTATCCCTAGTTGGTCTTTAAAGGAAAATTTACAACGCTTGTTTCTTGTATATCTAGTTAGTATTCTTTGAGATAGTAGGTTTTGGTTTTTCATATTGGTGGATCAAAATTTGAGACAAACCCATCATATAAAAGGAGTATTCCCCAAATATCTGCAAAACCTCATATCTCGTTCATATATGGATCAAGAATTCGACGTAACATCCTATGTTGAAACGTGAACTCCACCCAAACAAGGAGTACCTATCACCAAATCGAGGATTTTTTCCTCTTGGGAGCATTCCAATTACTAATCTCTCAGCACCTATAGTGATAGAAAAACCCTCTGCTCGGGATACTTTTTCTACAAGACTTGCGGGTTCAATTTTCGATCTGCCACCACCAAGAGATCCAGTAGCGACCATGTTTGGCCCTTCTGCACTATTCTGGGATTCAACCTTAGGCCAATACATTTATGAGTTTGGATTTCCAAGTACCAATCTAGTTTCTTACATGGAGCTAACACCTCGTTCTGGCACATATACTTGAAGTATATACCTTATTTACTACCGAGAGACATCCTTGGTCATTCCATTGGGATTTCTATTAGTCAAGCCACGAACGTTAACACTTCTTCATCTCATACAATTGCGTGGTTTAGTACTCAAACGAATTCACAAGTCACCACTACAAGTGTTTCACATCCTTCACAAACATCAACCGTTGCTAATTCATTAAGAAGTTATTTTATGTCTTCTGTTAGTTTCCCAAATGTAATAGGGTGTTCTTCTATAACAACACACTATACCCCTACTTTTCATAATATATCGGGTGACATACCAATTGGAGTGAGTGGTCATGTTCAACAACCAACATCTACTTGGGAGAAACAACAACCTACGATTTGGCGTCAACCAACACAACAACCTGTTACAACTAGACAATATTTGGTTGGGTGGGGGATATACCGAGCTTAATCCCCTACTATGCATTCGTATCCTTAGTACCCTACCCAGGAGGTATGACTAATCAATGGTCATAATCTGTTGGGAGTTATAATACCCAACAATAGGTTACCCCAAATCAACCCTTGCAACAAAACCCTCCAGTTTACCAACAACCACAGGTGGGTGGCCAATATGACTATAATATGCAACAACAATATTATGTTCCCACATGTGTTTCTATGCCATATCAATATTACAACTACCTAGAACCAAATAGGCAGTCTCCTTTCTTAGAAACTTTGGATTTAGTATACTTATTCAAACTTATAAACGATCCCATCATGCGTGACCCTTTTTAGCCATCCATACCGACCAAGTTACCATGCGATATACCTAAATTTCATGGAAATCGGGAAGAAGACCCTAAAAAATATGTTATGACCTTCCATATTTGGTGTTCGTCGAACTGTTTGATGGATGATTACATACGTTTAAGTATTTTCCAATGTACTCTTACCTGAACTGCTGCCAAATGGTATATTGAATTACCACAGCATTCCTTTGGCAATTTTAACTCTCTAGCCATCTCCTTTTTAACACATTTTCAGTTACCAATTTGGTATAAAATGGGTACTGATATTTTGACTTCATTTCTCCATGCCACTTCTACTCATATATCTGGTCATATTCATGAGTGGAGACAACAACATAGGTTAATTAAATCTCCCGTCCCCGATCAATTATTGGTTGATTGGTTCACTAAATCACTACTCCCACCCATTGCTAGATATGTCTCCATGGGAGGTGTTGTTACCGAAGAGTAAGCTATGATGATGAACTGTGATAACAAGTACAAAACATCAACAAAATGACAAGTGATGCGGAATATACAAAAGAGAATTATCATTATAATGTATTGTTAAATATAATCCATCCCTGTACCAATTGTTGTTCAAGTACTTCGAAGAAAAATAACTTAAAAGGTTGTGCATGTATGAAATTCTTGTGTCTCATATAATAGGAACATTATATGATACTGGTGCCGAATGGCGGAACGTTGTTTTAAGTACCATTTAACCCATACTTTTACACGTCTTTTCTACACACATGATATAATCTATCAACAAATAGTTTTCCACGTCTTTTCTACACACATGATATAATCTATCAACAAATAGTTTTCCACATCTTTGCTACACACATGATATATTATATCAACAACTTAGAATTCCTATTGATCCTTTTTTCTAGTTTGTCTACAAAAAATCGTATGAAAAACTAGTTTCTCAGTCATTGGGTCAGTCTATTAAGTACAAATATTTCATGCTTATTGCATACAAAGCAAATAAAATGAATGACCCTATAGAGTAGTGGGTTCTTAATATTGTTGGATGCTTTTGATTGACTTCTCATATTTTCAAGTATCTCAACTACATAGATCCACATCCGCAACTTGGATACTATACTTCATATTAGGATCTGTAGAGAGAATAATATGGCAGCAATCTAATTTAAAGCAAAATTCAAATGGAAATATTTATCTCAAAATTTATTTGTCATCATTCTCAAGATACAAACATGTTCTCCACTGTTGGTTTAAGTACAATAAAATATCCATGAAGTCTTGCAAGAATGACAAACTAAAACCATCAAGCAGAGTACAATATTTAGAAGAGATTTAGAAGGATTCAAATCCATATCATGACATCAATAGAATTACAGTCACAAAGCAAGATAGCAAAAATTACAGAAGTAGTAGCATTTCACTTGAGCTTAAGAAAAGTAACCTCGGCTCATACAAGAACATGACCAAATTATTTTGACATAAAATTCAGGACATGTCAACAAAGTATACAACGTAATAAAGTTATTTAATTGCAATGCTAATTGATGTATCTTAGCTCCAATAACACATAATACAACCAAACTACTGCATCTCTAAACATCACATATCAGATTGTATACCAAAATTGAATATTATTAGAGCCATTTTGTATCAGTGTAAAACTCAAATTGACAAAGACAATCACACTGTTCATGAAATGTGCAAGACAAATATCAAGAAAACTATGCAAATTCCGCATTGCCTTGTTAGAAAGCATAACTTTTTTGGATTTTTTACTATTGTATAGTGAACTAATTAGAAATATCCCAGACTCCAAATCCATTTCCTGGTAGATTGACTAGATTTTAGCTAAACTAGCAATAATTCGATGATAAAACTAGTAACAATTCCATTTTATGTAAGACTAACATATTTTATTTGACCATTCAAAGTCATCATACAGACAAAAAAGTTATATGGATACCCCATAAATAATTGAGACACTATTAAATGATAAAGGTTTGCACTGGTGATCTAAAATTCAGTAAACAATAAACTTGGAAACCTGATCTACTTTGAACGCTTTATAGATCTCTTTCCCTGGCCCTTATTTGGAGGCCCTTTTCCTTGTCGTTTCAACATTTGAAGCTTTTCCAGACGCCTGGAAGGACAGAACATTAGAAATGGACCTTATGACCTATTACCATTTCTGAGTGCATCTATTAGATCTTTTCTAGTAGGAGCTCCCTCCTATTAACCAAAATCATTGTAATGGCTTCCAAACAAAATGAGAAATGTAATGTTCCGAGATCTAGAGGCTAGATATAACAATACATTCATTTTAATGGTGGTCGGTTAAGAGAAAAACAATATAGAATAAAGCTAAGAGTAAAGATAGTTAACACTGTAAAGATGAGAAAAAACTAGTGGATCAAAGTAGTTAACACAAATATAGAAAGCAATGCAATACTATAATACCATACAAAACAACATTCTAATATTACAGGAATGGTTGTGAACTACAAGTGTCAAATACCAATTATCTCAAAAGAAGCATGTTTATGGAAAAGGACACTACAAGAAGCAACCCAACCATCATCGATATCTGCATTCCTATAGGAGTGGAAAGCACATTGATTTATGAATTGTACATACTTGAAAAACTATTTCGACTAAAAACTAGAATGGATCATTTCAAGCCTCAAATTGACAAAAATGGTGTAGCTTGTAACCTGTATACTTCAAATTCTAAATGCAGATAATGTGTAATATAACTGAATGATAATTGTTTTCTCCTAAGGAAAACATTGTGGGGAACCCAAGGGATGCTTTCCAAAATTTGTGGGTAGCATCCCCCTGGTAAACCCGACAGCATGGACTAGTGCACCTCACTCAAGGTTGTTTTAGCCGGAAACCTACCGACACGAGACTAGCCAAATGACCAGCAACATTTCCAACAACTGGTTGAGCTAACCCTGTGAGCTATAACAATAATTGAATGTTCCAATATTCTATATTGGCCAGTGGTCTCAATGGCCAATATGTTCACAATCAATTGACAAGAATGAAATAATTTAATTTCACATTAACATTTTTATGAAAAAAATAGCATGTTCTCCATACTGTTTTCAAAAAAAATATTACCCATAATATATGGTTATGCTTAACATAGTTAATTGCAGACTTATATCCGTCAAATTTGATCAGACTCATGCAATTTGGTGAAGAAGTCAAAGGAAATATAGAAATATGTAACATAAACATGTAAAAATAAACCCTATAGGATACTTGAGTCTTGGAGTGATTTGCTTGGAGATCTTGTGATCCAAAATGGATCCATAATATTAATCCCTCATCCAAACTTTGGGTGTAAATTTTTGCAATGTTTGCAATGCAATCAGATTGCAGACAAAAGGCCAAAGGCCTTAAGGTAAAAAAACTCATGTTAATGGTTAGAATTCTAAGATAACTCTATTAAAGAGAACTCTTTTTGAATTAAAAGGAACTAACCACAACCAAGGGAGATGAAGAATAAATGAATATGAAGGGAAGTTGCAGAAGCATGAAGAACATCTGGAAAAAAAAAACTGCTCAAAGATTGAAGGTTGTCCCCAAGTCAAAGCAATCTGCAATAATGCCAATGAATAATAATACACAAAATTTGTGTATAGCTCACCCCTTTATAATTATTTCCTGTGCCTAATAAAATCCCCACCAGATGTAGTTTTTCCTATTTGGGTTTCTAGGGTAAATTATGTGTTCCTTGTGTTTATTATTTTTGTGGGTTTATACGAGTTCCTAGCATAGATCCATTCTCATTCTGTTCATTATAGTGTTGTTAATCAATATATGATTTGTGCACTTCATTAATCGACTACAACAATGTACAATTTCACATATAGCGCTGCATTGTCTCCCAAAAACAATGCACAACTTCACATATAGTTCCCATGCAATGGATTCAATCGCAAGGCGGCTAAATGCAGCAACCACAAACCAATATGGTTTGACTCCCACGACCATGAAATTTGACTGGGCACTTTAATTTATAATCTATTGGATCAGTGGGTTGATCTCTTTGCTTGTGCATGGGATTATCAACCTACATTGATTCAGCCTTCCCCAACTTCCCCCTCGGTTATTGAAGTCGAATTTACCTACAACTGTATTGAGAATTGCTTGAGGGTTGTATTAATGAATTAATCAGCTACAATGCTATGTCCAATTTGTTGATTCACTAAGGGATTATTAACTTATATTTTGCAATTGGGTAGAGATTTAATTGATTTATTACTTGCTTGTATAAAGTGAATGGGAAAATGCATAGTTGCATAAGTAATATGCATGCACATTTGTACAACAGGGTATGCATTCAGTAGTCATAACTAAGTTATAGAGTTGTGACAAAGTATACATTCATCCCATAGTGATTTTGGAGCGCTCCATTATATTTGTCATTTGAGTGGCAATACAAACCGTCAAGCCTTGAAACTAGTAACCAAAACCATGTTGTTGTGCCTTGTCTACTTTAACAACAGAGTTTGATTGGTACCTTTGCTTGAGTCTTGGTCTTCACTGAATTAGAGAGATGACAGTGTTGTTGGAACTGAAGAGTCAACAAAATTTCGAGACAGCAAGAATCAATTGTGAAGTGAAAAGGCACATTGAATTTATTCTGCAGAATATCCATGCTAGTCAGACATGTGGGATATAAATCCTTTGTTTACAAAGCAGTTTCTATGAAAGTCAAGACAAACCTGGAGAAATATCGAGGAAAAATTTGTTGGTGTTTATACTATCTTGCTGTTGATACTTTGAAGTGGCTAGGAGTAGTATGGTGTGATGCCTTGTTAGACCATGTTTTCTGGTTAGGGTTTGTTGTTGATGGTGGATTCCCTAACTGGAGTTGGATGCATTGGAGAGTCCTAGCTTGTGCTAAGCTTGAAGGGCAATCTTGTAGTAGCAACTTGTGATAAGTTGTTGGTATGTGCTTGTAACTTCATTTGTTGTATATATGAAGTGTACTTTGCTATCAAAACATTATGTGCTTGCAGATCTAATTTTCAGCTTATGCTCTCATGGTGATTTGAGTAGTTTTTAGTGTTGATTATGTATGTTGAGTTAACATAAGAGTTAGCATATTTTGTGAGTGATTCAACAAGTAAATTAAAATATAGGCTAACGGTGCAAATTTTTGGTTGTAACAAATCTGTTGTTTATAAGTTATTTTCATATCTATTATATCAATATGTAGGGGACTATGCCCTTAGGGCTAGAAAGTGCCAATGTTCATTTCTTGGATTCCTTTGTGTATTTGGTTGCACAAAAGTGAAATAAATATCTGTTGTTTTGATTTATCTTTCAAAATCATCATTTCAGAATTTGTTTTAAGCATGTTTTTTCGAAATGTCCACATGGTATCAGAAATAATTTGATTGAGAATGCTCTATTGGTGAAGACGGAGTTAGGTATTTTAGTTGTTTCGTTATTGGGAAATATGTTTAACCTATTATATGTTATTGGGTGTGAATCCTTAGTGTGCTTAGGAATAAGCGTTTGAACCTTAAAAGAGTGATCTACTTGATATGTTATTGATTTTGCTTTGAGGTGTGCCTCTAATTTGCAGGGATGATACTCAATCTTGCAAAGTGTGACAGGTTGAAATTGCATGTTGCAAATGCAATTGGAAGGGGTTGAGCTTTGGGAGCATGTTGGGACAAAGATCACTGCAGCAATAAATACAAAACTATTGGTCGAACATAATAAGGAGACCAAGGTAAAGAGAATCATTCTTGATTCAGTGAATTATCATTTGATCAATGAGAGAGGTCGAATACATGGCAGCCAGCATGGCTTCTTGTGAGGGTATGTGGCTGAGGAAGTTACTTTTCAGATTATTCAAGTGTGAGCTAGAGGCTATAGTAGTTCACTGTGACAATCAAAGTGGCATCAGGCTATCTGAAAATCCAATGTTCCATGATCGAAGCAAACACAGAGACATCAGGTACCACTTCTTGAGAGATTGTGTTAAGAGAGGAACCATATGATTGGAGTACATACATACAGATGAGCAAGTGGTGGACATTTTCACCAAGGCACTTTGCAGACAGAGTTTTTTGAAGTTCAAGGATAAGTTGGTATTTCTACTGAATCCCTTCCTCGTTGAGAGGGAGTGTTAAACTAGCAACAACAAGGAAGGTCTTCCTACATGCATGTGCCCTTGCATGCAGAAGACTTAAATTAGGAATCCAATTGTATTTAATTATTTTTACTAAGTTTACTTTGGAAAATAAATTAAATTTATCTAAATTAACTTTAGTGAAACACTAGTTAAAGTGAAAGTCAAACTAGGGTTTTATCTTTACGTAAAGTTACAAAAGAAAGGTCAATTAGTGTAGAGGACATAGTTGCATTCCAACAGAGATGGAGGAAGAAGTGTGAGAGAGAGAACTTTGGAAAAGAAAAGAAAGGAGCACTAACTCAAGAAGACAGCCCTAAATTGCAAAGGACAGAGACAAGAGACTTTGGCGGAGGTACACCGTACATCAACAAATTTCCTTGGGAATCGTACCATCTCACAGGTTTTTCTCAGTGATTTGTTGGGTGTTTTAATTTTTCCATATAGGGAATAAATCAAGTTTCTGATATTGTAAAAGCTCTGTGTTTTCTTAATAAAAATATCCTCTCAATTTGTTGCATTGGTTTTCCCATCTTGGGTTTTGTCCAAGGGTTTCTACCCAAAAAGATTGTGTCGTTTCTATTGATGTGATTGATGTTGTAAATGGTTCTCAGTTTTATATTCCGTTGCATACTGTAAAGAAGTTATGTGTGGTTATTTTAGTTAAATTTAAATATATTGTTTTATCTCTAGTTGGGCTTTAAAGGAAAATTTACAACGCTTGTTTCTTGTATATCTAGTTAGGATTCTTTGAGATAGTAGCTTTTGGTTTTTCATACTAGTGGATCAACATTTGAGACAATCCTGTCATATTCAAGGAGTATTCAATAAATATTTACAAAAACTCGTATCTCATTTAGATATGGACCAAGAATTCGACGTAACATCCTATGTTGAAATGGGAACTCCACTCAAACAAGGAGTACCTATCACCAAAGAGGATTTTCTCCTCCTAGGAGCATTCCAATTACTAATCTCTCACCACCCATAGTGATAGAACAACCTTTTTCTCGGGATACTTTTGCTGCAAGACTTATGGGTTCAATTTTCAATCTGCTACCACCAAGAGATCCAGTAGGGACCATTTTTTACCCTTCTGCACCTTTCTAGGATTCACCCTTAGGTCAATACATTTCTAAGTTTGGATTTCCAAGTACCATTCTAGTTTCTTCAATGGAGCTAAAACCTCGTTCTTGCACATATACTAGAAGGTATACCTTATTTACTACTGAGTGACATCCTTGGTCATTCCATGGGGATTTCTATTAGTCAAGCCAATAACGTTAACACTCCTTCATCTCATGCAATTGCATGGTTTAGTACTCAAACGAATTCACAAGTCACCACTACAAGTGTTTAACAGCCTTCACAAACATCAACTGTTGCTAATTCATTAGGAAGTTATTGTATGTATTTTGTTAGTTTCCCAAATGTAATTGGGTTTTCTCTCATTAGGTGTCATCTCATAAAATTGCGTGGTTTAGTACTCAAATGAATTCGCAAGTCGCCACTACAAGTGTTTAACAGCCTTCACAAACATCAACTGTTGCTAATTCATTAGGAAGTTATTGTATGTATTTTGTTAGTTTCCCAAATGTAATTGGGTGTTCTTCTACAGCAACACACTATACCCCTACTTTTCATAATATATCGGGTGACATACCAAGTGGAGTGAGTGGTAGTTGTCAACAACCAACATCTACTTAGGGAAAACAACAACTAACGGTTTGGGGTCAACCAACACAACAACCTATTACGTGTAGACAATATTCGGTTGGGGGGGATATACCCAACTTAATCCCTCTACTACACATTCGTATCCTGTAGTACCCTACCCAAAATGTATGACTAATCAATGGTCACAATCTGTTGTGAGTTATAATACCCTAAAACATGTTTCCCCAAATCAACTCTTGCAACAAAATCCTCCAATTTACCAACAACCACGGGTGGGTGGCCAATACGGCTATCATATGCAACAACAACAAGCTTATGTGCCCACATGTGTTTATATTCCATATCAATATTACAACTACCCAGAACCAAATAGGCAGTTTCCTTTCATAGAAAATTTGGATTTAGCATACTTATTCAAATTTATAAATGATCCCATCATGCATGACCCTTTTTACCCATCCATACCGACCAAGTTACCATCTGATATACCTAAATTTGATGGAAATTGGGAAGAAGACCCTAAAAACCATGTTATGACCTTCCATATTTGGTGTTCGTCGAACTCTTTGATGGATGATTACATACATTTAAGGATTTTCCAATGTACTCTTACCTGAACCGTTGCCAAATGGTATATCGAATGACCGCAGCATTCCTTTGATGATTTTAACTCTCTAGCCATGTTCTTTTTGACACATTTTCAGTTACCAATTTGGTATGAAATGGGTATTGATATTTTGACTTCATTTCTCCAGGCCACTTCTACTCATATATCTGGTCATATTCATGAGTGGAGACGACAACATAGGTTAATAAAATATCTCGTTGCCGATCAATTATTGGATGATTAGTTCACTAAATCACTACTCCCACCCTTTGCTAGAGATGTCGCCATGGGAGGTTTTGTTACTAAAGAGTAAGCTATGATGATGAACTGTGATAACAAGTACAAAATGTCAATAGAAAGACAAGTGATGCAGAATATACATAAGAGGATTATATTTATAATGTATTGTTAAATCTAATCCATCCTTGTACCAATTGTTGTTCAAGTACTTCAAAGAAAAATAAATTAAAATGTTGTGCATGTATGACATTCTTGTGTCTCATATAATAGGAACATTACTAATGCTGGTGCCGAATTGAGGAACGTTGTTTTAATGACCATTTCACCCATACTTTACACGTCTTTGCTACACACATGATATATTCTATCAGCAACTAGTTTTCCACGTCTTTGCTACACAAATGATATATTCTATCAGCAAATTAAAATTCCTATGGATCCTTTTTTTGGTTTGTCTACAAAAAATCGTATGAAAAACTAGTTTCTCAGTCATTGGATCAATCTATTAAGTACAAATATTTCATGCTTATTCCACACAAGGAAAATAAAATGAATGACCCTATAGAGTAGCAAGTTCTTAATATTGTTGGATTCTTTTGACTGACTTCTCATATTTTCAAGTATCTCAACTAAATGGATCCAAATCCGCAATTTGGATACTATATTTCATATTAGGATCTGTAGAGAGCATATTACGGCAGCAATCTAATTTAAAGCAAAATTCAAATGGAAATATTGATCTCAACATTTATTAGTGATCATTCTCAAGCTACAAACATGCTCTCCACTGTTGGTTTAAGTTCAATAAAATATCCATGAAGTATTGCAAGAATGACAAACTAAAACCATCAAGCAGAGTACAATATTTAGAAAAGATTTAGAAGGATTCAAATCCATAATATGACATCAATAGAATTAGAGTCAAAAAGGAACATACAAAAAATTATGGAAGTAGTAGAATTTCACTTGAGCTTAAGAAAAGTAACCTCGGCGCATACAAGAACATGGGCATATTATTTTGACATAAAAATCCGAACATGTCAACAACGTATACAAAGTATTAAAGTTATTTAATTGCAATGTTAATTGATGTATCTTATCTCCAA
Organism: Pseudotsuga menziesii; assembly: GCA_001517045.1. Classification (NCBI taxonomy): domain Eukaryota; kingdom Viridiplantae; phylum Streptophyta; class Pinopsida; order Pinales; family Pinaceae; genus Pseudotsuga; species Pseudotsuga menziesii. Next base: position 30,302 of record LPNX010514783.1, read on the forward strand.
TAACACATAATCTCAACCAGCCCGCATGGGTGTGGCTCATTGGCAGTTCAGTTGTTGTGAAGTTGTTGTAAATTAGAGGTCTTGAATTCAAATCCCACCCGAATTTACCTGTGTCCTATGTCTTTTGGCGGGTGTGGGGAACCTAGGGGTATAGTGGTAGCAGGAATGGATCCCTGGACCCCGTGTCACATGAATACAATCCCAGCTCCAATTGTTGATTCCCCTAGTTACAAAAAAAAAACACATAATCTCAACCAAAACTACTGTGTCTCTAAACAGCACATATCAAATTGTATACCAAAATTGAAAATTATTATATCCATTTTGTATCAGTCCAAATATTAAATTGACAAAGAGAATCACACTGTTGAGGAAATGTGCAACACACATCTCAAGAAACCTATGCAAATTTCGTATTGCCTTGTTAGAAAGCCTAAATTTTTTGGATTTTTTACTATTGTATACTGAACTTATTAGAATTATCCCGGAATCCAAATCCATTTCCTAGTAGATTGACTAGAATTTAGTTAAACTAGCAATAATTCGATGATAAAACTAGTAACAATTCCACTGTATGTAATACTAACATATTTTATTTGACCATTCAAAGAAGTCATGCAGACAAAAAATTTATATGGATACCCCATAAATAATTGAGACACTATTACATGATAAAGGTTTGCACTGGTGATTTAAAATTCAGTAAAAAGTAAACTTGGCAACCTTATCTACTTTGAATGCTTTATAGCTCTCTTTCCCTGGCCCTTCTTTGGAGACCCTTTTCCTCATCGTTTCAACATTTGAGGCTTTTCCAAACGCCTGGAAGGACAGAACGTTAGAAATGGACCTTATGACCTATTACCATTTCTGAGTGCATCTATTAGATATTTTCTGGTGGGAGCTCCCTCCTATTAACCAAAATCATTGTAATGGCTTCCAAACAAAATGAGAAATGTAATGTCCCCGGATCTAGTGTTTAGATATAACAAAACATTCGTTTTAGTGGTGGATAGTTAAGCGAAAAACAATATAGAATAAAGCTAATAGTAAAGATAGTTAACAATGTAAATATGAGAAAAACTAATGGATCAAAGTAGTTTACACAGATTTAGAAAGAAAGACAATACTATCATACCATACAAAACAACATTCTAATTTTACAGGAATGGTTGTGAACTACAAGTGTCAAATACCAATCAGCTTAAAAGAAGCATGTTTATGGAAAAGGACACTACAAGAAGTGAACCAACCATCATCGATATCTACATTCCTATAGGAGTGGCAAGCACATTGATTTATGAATTGTACATACTTGTAAAAATTGTTTCAACTGCAAACTAGAATGGAAAATTTCAAGCCTCGAATTGATAAAAAGGGTCTAGCTTGTAACCTCTATACTTCAAATTCTAAATGCAGATAATGTGTAATATAGTGAATGATAATTTTTTTTCTCCTAAGGAAAACCTTACGAGGAACCCAAGGGATGCTTTCCCAAATTTGTGGGTAGCATCCCCCTAGTAAACCCGATAGCATAGACTAGTGCACCTCACTCAAGGGGATTTGAACCAAACACCTACCGACACGGAACTAGCCAAATGACCAGCAACATTTCCAACAACTGGTTGAGCTAACCCCGTTGGCTATAACAATAACTGAATTATATATATATATATGGGAATGTTCCAATATTCTATATTGGTCAGTGGTCTCATTGGCCAATATGTTCATAGTCAATTTAAAAGAATGAAATAATTGAATTTCACATTAACATTTTTATGAAAAAAATTGGCATGTTCTCCATACTTTTTTTGAAAAAAATATTACCCATAAAATATGGTTAACATAGTCAATTGCAGACTTATATCCGTCAAATTTGATCAGACTCATACAATTTCTTGAAGAAGTGAAAGGAACTATAGAAATATGTAACATAAACATGTAAGAAGAAACCCCAGAGGATACTTGAGTCTTGGAGTGCTTTGCTAGGAGAGCTTGTGATCCAAAATGGATCCATAATATTAATCCCCCATCCAAAATTGGGGTGTAAATTTTTCCATTACCATGTTGTTGTGTCTTGTCTACTTTAACAGTAGAGTTTGATTGGTACCTTTGCTTGAGCATTGGTATTCACAGAATTAGAGAGATAACAGTGTTGTTGGAACTGAAGAGTGGACCAAATTTGGAGACATCAAGAATCAATTGTGAAGTGCAAAGGCACATTGAATTTTATTGTGCAGAATATTCATGTTGGTCAAACATGTGGGCTATAAATCCTTTGTTTACAAAGTAGTTTCTGTGAAATTCAAGACAAATTTGTTGGTGTTTATACTAGCTTGTTGTTGATCCTTTGAAGTGGCCAGGAGTAGTATGGTATGATGCCTTGCTAGACCATGCTTTCTGGTTAGGGTTTGTTGTTGATGGTGGATTCCCTAACTAGAGTTGGATGCATTGGAGAGTCCTAGCTTGTGCTAAGCCTAAAGGACAATCTTGTTGTACCAAGTTGTGATAAGTTGTTAGTATGTGCTTGTAACTTCATTTGTTGTATATATGAAGTGTACTTTGCTATCCAAACTTTCTATGTTTGAAGATCTAATTTTCAGCTTATGTTCTCATGGTGATTTGAGTAGTTTTAGTGTTGATTATGTATGTTGAGTTAACATAGTAGTCACCAGATTTTGTGAGTGATTCAACAAGTAAATTAAAATATAGGCTAATGGTGCAAATTTGTGGTTGTAACAAATCTTTTGTTTATAAGCTATTGTCAAATCTATTATATCAATATGTAGGGGACTATTCCCTAGGGGATGGAAAGTGCCAATGTTCATTGTCTTGGGTTCCATTGTGTTTTTAGTTGCACATAAGTGAAATAAATATATGTTGTTTTGATTTATCTTTCAGATTCAGAAATTTGGAATTTGTTTTAAGCATGTTTTTTCGAAATGTCTACATGGTATCTGAAATAATTTTATTAAGAATGCTCTATTGGTGAAGAGGGATTTAGGTATTTCAGTTATTCCATTCTTGGGAGAGATATTTGACCTATTATTTGTTGTTGGCTGTGAAGCCTTAGTGCGCTTAGGAATAAGCGTTTGAACCTTAAAAGGGTGATCTACTTAATATGTTAATGGTTTTTCTTTGAGGTGTGCTTCTAGTTTGCAAGGATGATACTCAATCTTACAGAGTGTGACAAGTTGGAAGTGCTTGTTGCAAACGCAATTGGAAGGGGTTGAGCTTTGGGAGCATGTTGGGACAAAGATCACTGCGGCGATAAATCCAAAACAGTTGGTCGAACATAATAAGGAGACCAAGGTAAAGAGAATCACTCTTGATTCGGTGAAGGATCATTTGATCACTCACAAAGGTCGAATACATGGCATCCAGCATGGTTTCTTGTAAGGGTATGTGGCTAAGGAAGTTACTTTTCTGAATGTTTGAGAGTGAGCTAGAGGCTACATTAGTTCACTATGACAATCAGAGTGGAATCACGCTATCTGAAAATCTAGTTTTCCATCACCAAAGCAAACACATAGACATCAGGTAGCACTTCTTGAGAGATTGTGTTCAGAGAGGAACCATCCAGTTGGAGTAAATATAGCCATATGAGTAGGTGGCAGACATTTTCACCAAGGAACTTTGCAGACAAAGTTTTGTGAATTTCAGGGATAAGTTGGGGTTTCTACCGAATCCCTTCCTCATTGAGAGGGAGTGTTAAACTAGTGGCAACAAGGAAGGTCTTCCTACATGCATGTGTGGTTGCATGCAGAACACTTAAATTAGGAAACCAATTATATTTAATTATTTTTCCTAAGTTTACTTTGGAAAATAAATTAAAGTGGTGTAAATTAACTTTAGTGAAACACTAGTTAAAGTGAAAGTGAAATTAGGGTTTTTGCTTTACCTAAAGTTATAAAAGAAAGGTCAATTGGTGGAGAGGACACAATTGCATTCTGACAGAGACAGTGGAAGAAGTGTGAGAGAGAGAATTTTGTCAAATAAAATAGAGGCACACTAACTTAGAAAGAAAGCCCTAAATTGCAGAGGAGAGAGACAAGAGACTTTGGTGGAGGTACATTGTACAGTAGCAAGTTGCATTGGGAACCGTGCCATCTCACAGGTTTTTCTCATTGATTTGTTGGGTGTTTCATTTTTTCCATCTAGGGCATAAATTGATTTTCTGATATTGTAAAAGCTCTGTAATTTCTTAATAAAAATATCCTCTCAATTGTTTCACTAGTTTTCCCATCTTGGGTTTTGTCCAAAGGTTTCTACCCAAAACAATTGTGTCATTTCTATTGATGTGATTGATGTTGTAAATGGTTCTCGGTTTTATATTCCGTTGCATACTGTAAATAATTTCATGTGTGGTTATTTCAGTTAAATTCAAATATATTGTTTTAGCCCTAGTTGGGCTTTAAAGGAAAATTTACAGCACTTGTTTCTTGTATATCTAGTTAGGATTCTTTGAGATAGTAGGTTTTGGTTTTTCATACTGGTGGATCAACATTTGAGACAATCCCATCATATTCAAGGAGTATTCCCTAAATATCTGCAAAGCATCGTATCTCGTTTAGATATGGATCAAGAATTCGACCTAACATCCTATGTTGAAACAGGAACTCCACCCGAAAAATGAGTACTTATCACCATAGGGTGGATTTTCTCCTCCTTGGAGCATTCCAATTACTAATCTCTCAGCACCTGTAGAGATAGAACAACCTTCTGCTTGGGATACTTTTTCTACAAGACTTGAGGGTTCAATTTTCGATCTGCCACCACCAAGAGATCCAGTAGGGACCGTGTTTGGCCCTTCTGTACCTTTCTTGGATTCAACCTTAGGCCAATAAATTTCGGAGTTTGGATTTCCAAGTACCATTCTAGTTTCTTCCATGGATATAACACCTTGTTCTGAAACATATACTAGAAGGTAATTACCTTATTTACTACAAACTGACATCCTTGGTCGTTCCATCGAGCTTTCTATTAGTCAAGCCACAAACGTTAACACTTCTTCATCTCATACAATTGTGCGGTTTAGTACTCAAACGTCTTCACAAGTCACCACTACAAGTGTTTCACAGCCTTCACAAACATCAACTATTGCTAATTCATTAGGAATTTATTTTATGTCTTATGTTAGTTTCCTTGATGTAATTGGGTGTTCTTCTACAACAACACACTATACCCCTACTTTTCATAATATGTTGAGTGACGTACCAAGTGGTGTGAGTGATCATGTTCAACAACCAACATCTACTTGGGGGGAACAACAACCAACGGTTTGGGGTCAACCAACACAACAACCTGTTACAGGTAGACAATATTCGATCGGAGGGGAATATACCCAACTTAATCCCCCTACTACATATTCGTATCCTGTATTACCCTACCCAGGAGGTATGACTAATCAATGGTCACAATACATTGTGAGTTATAATACCCAACAACAGGTTACCCCAAATCAACCCTTGCAACAAAACCCTCCAGTTTACCAACAACCACAAGTGGGTGGCCAATATGGCTATCGTATGCAACAACAACAAGCTTATACTCCCAATGTTTTTCTATGCCATATCAATATTAGAACTACCCAGAACCAAATAGGTAGTTTTCTTTCTTTCTACGGTGTATTGAATTACCGCAACATCGCTTTGGCGGTTTTAACTCTAGCCATGTCCTTTTTTACACATTTTCAGTTAGCAATTTGGTATGTAATGGGTACTGATCTTTTGACTTCAATTCTCTAGGCCACTTCTACTCATATATCTGGTCATATTCATGACTGGAGACGACAACATAGGATAATTAAATCTCTGGTTCCCAATCAATTATTGGTTGATTGGTTCACTAAATCACTACTCCCACCCATTGCTAGAGATGTCTCCATGGGAAGTGTTGTTACCGAAGAGTAAGCTATGGTGATGAACTGTGATAACAAGTACAAAAATTCAACATAATAACAAGTGATGCAGAATATACATAATAAAATTATCATTATAATGAATTGTTAAATCTAATCCATCCCTGTACCAATTGTTGTTCAACTACTTCCAAGAAAAATAACTTAAAATGTTGTGTGTGTATGGCATTCTTTTGTCTCATATAATAGGAACATTATTGATGTTGGTGCTAAATGGCGGAACGTTGTTTTAAACACCATTTCACCCATACTTTTACATGTCTTTTCTACACACATGATGTATTCTATCTGCAACTAGTTTTCCACGTCTTTGCTACACATATGATATATTATATCAGCAACTTAGAATTCCTATGGATCATTTTTTCTGGTTTGTCTACAAAGTATCATATGAAGAACTAGTTTACCAGTCATTGGGTTAGTCTATTACGTACAAATATTTCATGCTTATTCCACACAAAGCAAATAAAGTAAATGACCCTATAGAGTAGTGGGTTCTTAATATTGTTGGATGCTTTTGACTAGCTTCTCATATTTTGAAGTACCTCAACTACATGGATCCACATCCGCAATTTGGATACTATATTTCATATTAGGATCTGTAGAGAAAATATTATGGAAGCAATCTAATTTAAAGCAAAATTCAAATGGAAATTTTTATCTCAACATTTATTTCTCATCATTCTCAAGCTGCAAACATGTTCTCCACTATTGGTTTAAGTTCAATCAAATATCCATGAAGTCTTGCAAGAATGAAAAACTAAAACCATCAAGCAAAGTACATTATTTAGAAAAGCTTTAGAAGGGTTCAAATCCATATCATGACACCAATAGAATTAAAGTCACAAAGAAAGATAGCAAAAATTACAGAAGTAGTAGCATTTCACTTGAGCTTAAGAAAAGTAACCCCGGCTCATACAAGAACATGGCCAGATTATTTTGACATAAAATTCAGGACATGTCAACAAAGTATACAAAGTAATAAATTCATTTAATTGCAATGTTAATTGATGTATCTTAGCTCCAATAACACATAATCTCAACCAAAACTATTGCGTCTCTAAACAGCACATATCAGATTGTATACCAAAATTGAATATTCTTCTAGCCATTTTGTATCAATGCAAAGCTCAAATTGACAAAGACAATCACACTGTTCAGAAAATGTGCAAGACGCATCTCAATAAAACTATGCAAGTTCCGTATTGCCTTGTTAGAAAACATAAGTGTTTCGGATTTTTTACTATTGTATAGTGAACTAATTAGAAATATCCCAGACTCCAAATCCATTTCTTGGGAGATTGACTAGCTTTTAGTTAAACTAGCAATAATTCCATGATAAAACTAGTAACAATTCCATTGTATGTAAGACTAACATATTTTATTTGACCATTGAAAGTAGTCATACAGACAAAAAAGTTATATGGATACCCCATAAATAATTGAGACACTATTACATGATAAAGGTTTGCACTGGTGATCTAAATTTAGATATGGACCTTATGACCTATTACCATTTCTGAGAGCATCTATTAGATCTTTTCTGGTAGGAGCTCCCTCCTATTAACCAAAATTATTGTAATTGCTTCCAAACAAAATGAGAAATGTAATGTTCCCAGATCTACAGGCTAGATATAACAATACATTTGTTTTAATGGTGGTCAGTTAAGAGAAAAACAATATATAGTAAACCTAAGAGTAAATATAGTTAACACTGTAAAGATGAGAAAAAATTGGCAGATCAAAGTAGTTAATACGGATTTAGAAAGAAATCCAATACTATAATACCATACAAAACAACATTCTAATATTACAAGAATGGTTGTGAACTACAAGTGTCAAATACCATTCAGCTCAAAAGAAGCATGTTTATGGAAAAGGACACTACAAGAAGCGAACCAACCATCATCGATATCTACATTCCTATAGGAGTGGCAAGCACATTGAATTATGAATTGTACATACTTGTAAAAATTGTATCAACTGCAAACTAGAATGGAAAATTTCAATCCTCGAATTGATAAAAATGGTCTAGCGTGTAACCTGTATACTTCAAATTCTAAATGCAGATAATGTGTAATATAATTGAATGATAATTTTTATTCTCCTAAGGAAAACCTTGCGAGGAACCCAAGGCATGTTTTCCCAAATTTTTGGGTAGCATCCCCCTAGTAAAACCTGATAGCATAGACTAATGCACCTCACTCAAGGGGGTTTGAACCGGACACCTACTGACACGGAACTAGCCAAATGACCAGCAACATTTCCAACAACTGGTTGAGCTAACCCCGTGGGTTATAACGATAACTGAATTATATATATATATATATATATATATATATATATATAATTAGGAATGTTCCAATATTCTATATTGGCCAGTGGTTTCATTGTCCAATATGTTCACAGTCAATTGACAAGAATGAAATTATTGAATTTCACATTAACATTTTTATGAAAAAAATTGGCATGTTCTCCATACTCTTTTTGAAAAAAATATTACCCATAAAATATGGTTAACATAGTCAATTTAAGATTTATATCCTTCAAATTTTATCAGACTCGTACAATTTGGTGAAGGAGTCAAAGGAACTATAGAAATATGTAACATAAACATGTAAAAAGAAACCCTGGAGGATACTTGAGTCTTGGAGTGCTTTGCTTAGAGAGCTTGTGATCCAAAATGGATCCATAATATTAATCCCTCATCCAAACTTTGGGTGTAAATTTTTGCAATGTTTGCAATGCAATCAGCTTGCAGCCAAAAGGCTAAAGGCCTTAAGGTGAAACAACTCGCTTTAATGGTTAGCATTCTAAGACAACTCTATTAAAGTTAATGCTTATTGAATCGAAAGGAACTAACCACAACCAAGGGAGATGGAGAGGAAATGAAGAAGAATGGCAGTTGCAGAAGCATGAAGGACATCAAAAAAAAAAAACTGCTGGAAGATTGAAGGTTGTCCCCGAGCCAAAGCAATCTGCAATAATGCCAATGAATAATAATACACAAAATCTGTGTATAGCTCACCCCTTTATAACTATTTCCTGAGCCTAATAAAAACCCCACCAAATGCAGGTTTTCCTATTTGGGTTTCCAGGGTAAATTATGTGTTCCTTGTGTTTATTATTTTTGTGGGTTTATATGAGTGCCTAGCATAGATCCATCTCCATTCTGTTCATTGTGATGTTGTTAATTAAGATATGATTTGTGCATTTCATTAATTCACTACAACAATGTGCAATTTCAATATAGCGTTGTATTGTCTCAAAAAAACAATGCACAACTTCACATATAGTTCCCATGCAATGGATTCAATGGCAAGGAAGCTAAATGCAACAGCCACAAACCAATATGTTTTGATTCCCACAACCATGAAATCTGACTGGGTGCTTTAATTAATATTCTATTTGATCATTGGTTTGGTCTCTTTGCTTGTGCATGGGATTATCAACCTACATCCATTCACCCTTCCCCAACGCCCCCTCGGTTATTGAAGTTACCTACAACTGTATTGAGAATTGTTTGAGGGTCGGATTAATCAATTAATTAGCTACAACATTATGTCCAATTTGTTGATTCACTAAGGGAGTATTAACTTATATTTTACAATTGGGTAGAGATTTAATTGATATATTGCTTGCTTGTATAAAGTAAATGGGAAAACGCATAGTTGCAGAAGTGATGTGCATGCACATTTGAAAAACAGGGTATGGATTCAGCAATCATATGTAGAAATAATAGAGCAATGCTATGATAAATCATGCTAATAAGAAGCACAGGAAATAGATCTTGCTACTAAGAATTCTCACAAGCATACACAGGAAAAATAGAGAGAAGAAAAGAGACTGAATCACATAAATGAAGAGATGAATATTGGTGTGTATCCTTTCATTGAATAATGATGAATAATAGTGTACATAAATAGTACATCCCTCGTAGGAAAATCGAGTTGTATGAAGGCAACTCATAAAGCTCAAAAAGGCTGAGTTACCAAAATATAGCAAAACCCCATAGGTGGCTAAAGCACTTCCCAAATCTATCAAGGACCTCACAAATTGGAAAAAACATGAGTGAGTTGTCAAGGAGATGGAAAAAACATGCTAATCCTAGAAAATGGAGGAAAATTCATGAAGGATGGGTTGGGAACAAAAGCACCGAGTTTCCTAGTTTGACTAGCTTTACCTTATCCATAGAAAAGCAAGAAAAGCATAATAAAGCAGAATCTCCTATAAAGTGTTGTATACTAATTCTGGATGGTCAAAATGTGGTCAAGATCAACCCGAAATTAGAAATAAATAATTTCTAGGATATAGATGGCATGTATTGACTTTAAGGTGCAAGTGGATGCCAACTACTTAAGATAGTGGGTGAATAATTAATCAAATAATGATTAATTATTTTATCCTAAGTTATGAGTGGGTTTAATATATTCCAACATCATAACCAAGTTATAGTGTTGTGACAAAGTATACATTTAGCCCATAATCATTTTGGAGTGCTCCATTATATTTGTGATTTGTTGTATATATGAAGTGTGATTCACTATCCAAACTTTCTGTGCTTGCGGATCTAATTTTCAGCTTATGTTTTTATGGTGATTTGAGTAGTTTTTAGTGTTGATTGTGTATGTTGAGTTAACATAGCAGTCAGCATATTTTGTGAGTGATTCAACAAGTAAATTAAAATATAGGGTAATGGTGCAAATTTGTGGCTGTAACAAATCTGTTGTTTATAAGTTATTTTCATATCTATTACATCAATATATAGGGGACTATGCCCTTGGGGATAGAAAGTGCCAATGTTCATTGTCTTCGGTTCCATTGTGTATTTGGTTGCACTGAAGAGAAATAAATATCTGTTGTTTTGATTTATCTTTTAGATTCAGAATTTCATAATTTGTTTTAAGCATGTTTTTTCAAAATGTCCACATGGTATCATAAATAATTTGATTGAGAATGCTCCATTGGTGAAGAGTGATTTAGGTATTTCGGTTGTTCTGTTCTTGGGAGAGATTTTTGATCTATTATATTTTGTTGGGTGTGAAGCCTTGGTACGCTTAGGAATAAGCATTTGAACCTCAAAAGGGTAATCTACTTGATATGTTGTTGATTTTGCTTTGAGGTGTGCTTCTAATTTGCAAGGATGATACTCAATCTTGCAGAGAGTGACATGTTGGAAGTGCATGTTGCAAATGCAATTGGAAGGGGTTGAGATTTGGAAGCATGTTGGGACAAATATCACTGCAACGATAAATACAAAATTGTTGGTCAAACATAATAAGGATACCAAGGTAAAGAGAAACATTCTTGATTCGGTGAAGGATCATTTGATCCCTCACTGAGGCCAACTACATGGCTGCTTGTGATGGTATGTGGTTGAGGAAGTTACATTTCGGATTGTTCAATTGTGAGCTAGAGGCTACATTAGTATGATTGTGACAATCATAGTGGCATCAGGCTATCTAAAAATCCAGTGTTCCATGACCGAAGAAAACACATAGACATCAAGTAGCACTTCTTGAGATATTGTGTTCAAAGAGGAACCATCCGGTTAGAGTACATATAGACAAATGAGCAGGTGGCGGAAATTTTAACCAAGGCGATTTGCAGATGAAGTTTTAAGAGTTTACGGATAAGTTGGGGTTGCTACCACATCCCTTCCTCATTGAGAGGGAGTGTTAAACTAGCAACAACAAGGAAGGTCTTCCTACATGAATGTGTCATTGCATGCAGAAGACTAAAATTAGGAATCCGATTGTATTTCATTATTTTTCCTAAGTTTACTTCGGAAAATAAATTAAAGTGATCTAAATTAACTTTAGTGAAACACTAGTTAAAGTGAAAGTGAAATTAGGGTTTTCGGTTTACCTAAAGTTATAAAAGAAAGGTCGACTGGTGGAGAGGACATAGTTACATTCCGATAGAGATTGAGCAAGAAGTGTGAGAGAGAGAATTTTTACAAAGAAAATAGAGGAGCACTAACTCAAGAAGACAACCCTAAATTGTAGAACAGAGAGACAAGAGACTTTGGCAAAAGTACACCGTACAACAACAAGTTTCCTTGGGAATCGTGCCATCTCACATGTTTTTCTCAGTGATTTGTTGGGTGTTTTGATTTTTCCATCTAGGGCATAAATCGAGTTTCTGATATTGTAAAAGCTCTGTATTTTCTTAATAAAAATATCCTCTCAATTTGTTGCACCAGTGTTCCCATCTTGGGTTTTGTTCAGGGGTTTCTACCCAAAAATATTGTGTCATTTCTATTGATGTGATTGATGTTGTAAATGGTTCTTAGTTTTATATTCCACTGTATACTATAAATAATTTCATCTGTGGTTATTTCTGTTAAATTTAAATATATTGTTTTATCCCAAGTTGGGATGTAAAGGAAAATTTACAGCGCTTATTTCTTGTACATCTAGTTAGGATTCTTAGAGATGGTAGGTTTTAGTTTTTCATACTTGTAGATCAACATTTGAGACAATCCTGTCATATTCAAGGAGTATTCCCTAAATATCTGCAAAACCCTATATCTCGTTTAGACATGGATCAAGAATTCGACGTAACAACCTATGTTGAAACATGAAATCCACCCGAAAAAGCAGTACCTATCACCAAAGGGGGGATTTTCTCCTCCTCGGAGCATTCCAATTACATTAGAGGAAATTTGGGGTCTAAAATGGGCATTATAAGAAAATGTGCCAACAATAAATTTTGTGAGTTGGAATTCAAGAACCAATAGAATTTCAATAAAATGAGTCAACCATAATGGTTGAATTGACATATTTGTCATAAAAGAAAACTACTTTTTTTGTTCTTATTTTCAACATATCTCCCTGTGATTTTACTCAAATTCCAAGTGGGAAAGCTCATTAGATGCAGAATTTAATTTCATATCCAATGAGTGCCCACACTGCATACTTTTGACAGACCCTGCTACATCATCATCACATTTTTTCAGGTATTCTTGTTTTTCGGGTAGCAGGGTCTGTCAAAAGTATGTAGTGTGGGCACTCGTTGGACGTGGAATTAAATTATGCATCAAACGAGCTTTCCCGCTTAGAATTTGAGTAAAAACACAGGGAGATATGTTGAAAACACGAACAAAAAAAGTAGTTTTTTTCATTCTTCGTCCAAAGTTAATAACTATTATTTTATTATTTTAACTATTATTTTATTATTTTCCTTAGGAGGCCCATTTTAGACCTCAAATTTCCTCTAATGTTGATCTCTCGGCACTCGTAGTGATAGAACAACCTTTTGCTCGGGATACTTTTGCTACAAGACTTGCGGGTTCAATTTTTGATCTGCCACCACCAAGAGATCCCGTAGGGACCGTGTTTGGCCCTTCTGCACCTTTCTGGGATTCAACCTTAGGCCAATACATTTATGAGTTTGGATTTCCAAGTACCATTCTAGTTTCTTCCATGGAGCTAACACCTCATTCTAGCACGTATACTAGAAGGTATTTACCATATTTACTACCGAGTGACATCCTTTCTCATTCCATCGGGATTTCTATTAGTCAAGCCACGAACGTTAACACTCCTTCATCTCATAAAATTGTGTGGTTTAGTACTCAAATGACTTCACAAGTCACCACTACAAGTGTTTCACATACTTCACAAACATCAACTGTTGCTAATTCATTAGGAAGTTATTTTATGTCTTTTGTTAGTTTCACAGATTTAATTGGGTGTTCTTCTACAGCAACACACTATACCCCTACTTTTCATAATATATCAGGTGACATACCAAGTGGACTGAGTGGTTGTGTTCAACAACCAACATCTACTTGGGGGCAACAAAAAACAACGATTTGGGGTCAACCAACACAACAACCTGTTACAGGTAGACAATATTCGGTTGGGGGGACTGTACCCAAATTAATCCCCCTACTACGCATCTGTATCCTGTAGCACCCTACCCAGGAGGTATGACTAATCAATGGTCACAATATATTGTGAGTTATAATACCCAACAACAGGTTACCCTAAATCAACCCTTGCAACAAAACCCTCCAGTTTACCAACAACCATAGGTGGGTGGCCAATATGGCTATCATATGCAACAAAAACAAGCGTATGCTCCCACATGTGTTGTTGTGCCATATCAATATTACAACTACCCAAAACCAAATAGGCAGTTTCCTTTCATAGAAACTTTGGATTTAGTAGACTTATTCAAACTTATAAGAGATCCCATCATGCATGACCCTTTTTATCAATCCATACCGGCCAATTTACCATCCGATATACCTAATTTTGATGGAAATCAAGAAGAAGACCCTAAAAACCATGTTATGACCTTCCATATTTGGTGTTCGTCAAACTATTTGATGGATGATTACATAAGTTTAAGGATTTTCCAATGTTATCTTACCTAAACCGCTGCCAAATAGTATATCGAATTACTGCAGCATTCCTGTGGCGATTTTAACTCTTTAGCCATGTCCTTTTTGACACATTTTCAGTTACCAATTTGGTATGAAATGGGTACTAATATTTTGACTTCATTTCTCCAAGCCAGTTCTACTCATATATATGGTCATATTCATGAGTGGAGACGACAACATAGGTTAATTAAATCTCTCGTTCCCAATCAATGATTGGTTGATTACTTCACTAAATCACTACTCCCACCCATTGCTAAAGTTGTCTCCATAGGAGGTATTGTTACTAAAGAGTAAGCTATGATGATTAACTGTGATAACATGTACAAAACGTCAACAGAATGACAAGTGATGCGGAATATATAGAAGAGAATTATCATTATAATGTATTGGTAAATCTAATCCATCCATGTACCAATTGTTGTTCAAGTACTTCAAATAAAAATAACTTAAAATGTTGTGCATGTATGACATTCTTGTGTCTCATGTAATAGGAACATTACTAATGCTGGTGCTGAATGGCGAAACTTTGTTTTAATCACCATTTCACCCATACTTTTACATGTCTTTGCTACACACATGATATATTCTATCAGCAACTAGTTTTCCACCTCTTTGCTACACACATGATATATTCTATCAGCAACTTAGAATTCCTATGGATACTTTTTTCTGGTTTGTCTACAAAAAATCGTATGGAAAACTAGTTTCTCAATCGTTCAGTCCGTCTATTAAGTACAAATATTTCATTCTTATTCCACACAAATCAAATAAAATGAATGACCCTATAGAGTAGTGGGTTATTAATATTGTGGGATGCTTTTGACTGACTTCTAGTATTTTCAAGTATCTCAACTACATGGATCCACATCCGCAATTTGGATACTATATTTCATATTAGTATCTGTAGAGAGCATATTATGGCAGAAATCTAATTTAAAGCAAAATTGAAATGGAAATATTTATCTCAACATTTATTTGTCATCATTCTCAAGCAGCAAACATGTTCTCCACATTTGGTGTAAGTTCAATAAAATATCCATGAAGTCTTGCAAGAATGACAAACTAAAACCATCAAGTAGAGTAAAATATCTAGAAAATTTTTAGAAGGATTCAAATCCATATCATGAGATCAATAGAATGAGAGTCACAAATCAAGACAGCAAAAATTACAGAAATAGTAGCATTTCACTTTAGCTTAAAAAAAGTAACCCCGGCTCATACAAGAACATGGCCAGATTATTTTGACATAAAATTCAGGACATGTCAACAAAGTATACAAAGCAATCAATTTATTTAATTGCAATGTTCATTGATGTATCTTAGCTCCAATAACACATAATCTTAACCAAAATTGTTGCGTCTCTAAACAGCACATATCAGATTGTATACCAAATTGAATATTCTTATAGCCATTTTGTATCAGTGCAAAGCTCAAATTGACAAAGACAATCATACTGTTGAGGAAATGTGCAAGACTCATCTCAAGAAAACTATGCAAATTCAGTATTGCCTTGTTAGAAAGAATAACTTCTTTGGATTTTTTACTATTGTATAGAGAACTAATTCGAAATATTATGGACTCCAAATCCATTTCTTGTAGATTGACTAGGTTTTAGTTAAACTAGCAATAATTCCATGATAAAACTAGTAACAATTATATTGTATGTAATACTAACATATTTTATTTGACCATTTAAAGTAGTCATACAGACAAAAAAGTCCTATGGATACCCCATAAATAATTGAGACACTATTACATGATAAAGGTTTGATCTAAAATTCAGTAAAAAGTAAACTTGGCAGCCTGATCTACTTTGAATGCTTGATAGCTCTCTTTCCCTGGCCCTTCTTTGGAGGCCCTTTTCCTATTGTATAGTGAACTAATTAAGATATCCCATACTCCAAATGCATTTCCTGGTAGATTGACTAGCTTTTAGTTAAACTAGCAATAATTCCATGGTAAAACTAGTAACAATTCCATTGTATGTAAGACTAACATATTTTATTTGACCATTCAAAGTAGTCATAAAGACAAAAAATTTATATGGGTACCCCATAAATAATTGAGACACTATTACATGATAAAGGTTTGATCTAAAGTTTAATAAAAAGTAAACTTGGCAGCCTGATCTACTTTGAACGCTTGATAGCTCTCTTTCCCTGGCCCTTTTCCTCGTCGTTTCAACATTGGAAGCTTTTCCAGATGCCTGGAAGGACAAAACGTTAGAAATGGACCTTATGACCTATTACCATTTCTAAGTGCATCTATTAGATATTTTATGGTAGGAGCTCCCTCCTAATAACCAAAATCATTGTAATGGCTTCCAAACATATTGAGAAATGTAATGTTCCCAAATCTAGAGGCTAGATATAACAATAAATTCTTTTTAGTGGTGGTCAGTTAAGAGAAAAACAATATAGAATAAAGCTAAGAGTAAAGATAGTTAACACTGTAAAGATGAGAAAAAACTAGCGGATCAAAGTAGTTAACACAGATTTAGAAAGAAAGCCAATACTATAATACCATACAAAACAACATTCTAATATTACAGGAATGGTTGTGAACTACAAGTGTCAAATACCAATCAACTCAAAAGAAGCATGTTTATGGAAAATGACACTACAAGAAGTGAACCAACCATCATCGATATCTACATTCCTATAGGAGTGGCAAGCATATTGATTTATGAATTGTACATACTTGTAAAAATTGTTTCAACTACAAACTAGAATGGAAAACTTCAAGCCTCGAATTGATAAAAATGGTCTAGCTTGTAACATGTATACTTCAAATTCTAAATCCAGATAATGTGTAATATAATTGAATGATATGTTTTTTCTCCTAAGGAAAACCTTGCGGGGAACCCAAGGGATTCTTTCCCAAACTTGTGGGTAGCATCACCCTGGTAAACCCAACAGTATAGACTAGTTCACCTCACTCAAGGGGGTTTGAATCGGACACCTACCAACACGGAACTAGCCAAATGACCAACAACATTTCCAACAACTGGTTGAGTTAATCTCGTGGGCTATAACAATAACTGAATTATATATATATATATATATAAGTGGGAATGTTCCAATATTCTATATTGGTCAGTGGTCTCATTGTACAATATGTTCACAGTCAATTGACAAGAATGAAATAATTGAATTTCACATTAACATTTTTATATAAAAAATTGGCGTGTTCTCCATACTTTTTTCAAAAACAATATTACCCGTAAAATATGGTTAATGTAGTCAATTGCAGACTTATATTCGTCAAATTTGATCATACTTGTAGAATTTGGTGAAGAATTCAAAGGAACTATAGAAGTATGTAACATAAACCTTTAAAAAGAAACTTGGAGGATACTTGAGTCTTGGAGAACTTGTGATCCAAATGGATCCATTATTTTAATCCATCATCCAAAATTTGGGTGTAAATTTTTGCAATGTTTTCAATGCAATCAGCTTGCAGACAAAAGGCCAAAGGCCTTAAGGTGAAACAACTCACTTTAATGGTTAGCATTCTAAGACAAGACGATTAAAGAGAATGCTTGGTGAATCGAAAGGAACTAACCACAACCAAGGGAGATGGAGAGGAAATGAAGAACAAGGGCGTTTGCAGAAGCATGAAGGACATCGAGAAGAAAAATTGCTCGAAGATTGAAGGTTGTCCCTGAGCCAAAGAAATCTACAATAATGCCTATGAATAATAATTGACAAAATCTATGTATAGCTCACCCATTTATAACTATTTCTTGAGCCTAATAAAATCCCCACCAAATGCAGGTTTTCTTGTTTGGGTTTCTAGGGTAATTTATGTGTTCCTTGTGTTTATTATTTTTGTGGGTTTATATGAGTGCCTAGCATAGATCCATCTCCTTTTCGTTCATTGTGGTGTTGTTAATTAAGATATGATTTGTGCACTTCATTAATTGACTACAACAATGTACAATTTCACATATAGCGTTTCATTGTCTCACAAAAACAATGCACAACTTCACATATAGTTTCCATGCAATGGATTCAATGGCAAGGTAGCTAACTGCAGCAACCACAAACCAATATGTTTTGACTCCCACAACCATGAAATTTGACTCGGAGCTTTAATTGATAATCTATTGGATCACTGGGTTGGTCTCTTTGCTTATGCATGGGATTATCAACCAACATCCATTGACCCTTCCCCAACGCCCCCTTGGTTATTGAAGTCGAATTTATCTACGACTGTATTGAGAATTGTTTGAGGGTTGGATTAATGAATTAATCAGCTATAGAACTATGTCCAATTTGTTGATTCACTATGGGAGTATTAACTTATATTTTGCAATCAAGTAGAGATTTAATTGATATATTGCTTGCTTGTATAAAGTAAATGGGAAAACTAATAGTTGCAAAGGTGATGTGCATGCACATTTGTACAACAGTGTATTCATTCAGCAATCATAACCAAGTTATAGTGTTGTGACAAAGTATACATTCAGACCATGTTTGCTAGTTAGGGTTTGTTGTTGATGGTGGATGCCCTAACTAGAGTTGGATGCATTAAAGTGTCCTAGCTTGTGCTAATCCTGAAAGACAATCTTGTAGTACCCGGTTGTGATAAGTTGTCGGTATGAGCTTGTAACTTCATTTGTTGTATATATGAAGTGTACTTTGTTATCCAAACTTTTTGTGCTTGCAGATCTAATTTTCATTTTATGTTATCATGGTGATTTGAGTAGTTTTTAGTGTTGATTATGTATGTTGAGTTAACATAGCAGTCAGCAGATTTTGTGGGTGATTCAACAAGTAACTTAAAATATAGGCTAATGGTGCAAATTTGTGGTTGTAACAAATCTGTTGTTTATAATCTATTTTTAGATCTATTACATCAATATGTAGGGGACTATGCCCTTGGGGCTGGAAAGTGCCAATGTTCATTGTCTTGGGTTCCATTGTGTATTTGGTCACACAAAAGTGAAATAAATATCTGTTGTTTTGATTTCTCTTTCAGATTCGGAAATTTCATAATATGTTTTAAGCATGTTTTTTTGAAATGTCCACATGGTATCATAAATAATTTAATTGAGAATGCTCTATTGGTGAAGAGGGACTTAGGTATTTCAGTTGTTCTGTTCTTGGGAGATATGTTTGACCTATTACATGATGTTGGGTGTGAAGCCTTAGTGCACTTAGGAATAAGCGTTTGAACCTTAAAAGGGTGATCTACTTGATATGTTATTGATTTTTCTTTGAGGTGTGCTTCTAATTTTCAAGGATGATACTCAATCTTGCAGAGTGTGACAGGTTGGAAGTGCATGTTGCAAATGCAATTGGAAGGGGTTGAGCTTTGGGAGCATGTTGGGACAAAGATCACTGCAGAAATAAATCCAAATCTGTTGGTTGAACATAATAAGGAGACCAAGTTAAAGAAAATCATTCATGATTTGGTTAAGGATCATTTGATCACTCACAGAGGCCGAGTACGTGGCAGCCAGCATGGCTGCTTGTGAGGGTATGTGGCTGAGGAAGTTACTTTTCGGATTGTTCGAGTGTGAGCTAAAGGCTATAGTAGTTCACTGTGACACTCGGAGTGGCATCAGTCTATCTGAAAATCCAGTGTCCCATGACGGAAGCAAACACATATGTAAGTTTTCCTTTAATATTCAAACTAGGGATAAACAGTGCATGCAAATCTCTAGTGATAACCACACATGAATATCTTTTACAGTATGCAGGAAAATATAAAACTGAGAAATAAATCACAACATCACATCACAATATTGACACTATTATTTTGGGTATGGAAACCCCCGGAAAAACTCTAAGATGGGAAAACCGGTGCAGCAGTCAAATATAGATTTTATTATGAGAAAATATGCAACCTTTACAATCACTACAAATTCACCCAAACCTATCGAATGAAGTACCCAACAGAATCACTGGGAAAATCCCAGCTAAACCTCGACACCCTCCTTTGTGAGTGTACGTCCCAGATGTATGAAGCTTGTTGATCCTGCTGCTCGCTCCTCCATCTTCTCGGCTAAATCCTCTGTGTGACCTTCTATCCCTGTCTGTATCATGTCTCTATCGAAATACACATGTGTGTGTCCTCTCCACCAATTGATCTCTCTTTTATAACTTTTGGTAAAGCGAAAACCCTAATTTCACTTTCACTTTAACTAGTGGTAAAAAAAAAACCTAATTTCACTTTCACTTTAACTAGTGTTTCACTAAAGTTAATTTAGATCACTTTAATTTATTTTCCAAATTAAACTTAGGAAAAGTAAATTATTACAACCGGTTTCCTAATTTAAGTCATTTGCATGCAAGAACACATGCATGCAGGAAGACCTTCCTTGTTGCCACTAGTTTAACACTCCTTCTCAATGAGGAAGGGATTCTATAGCAACCCCAACTTATCCCTAAACTTCACAAAACTCTGTCTGCAAAGTGCCTTGGTTAAAATGTCTGCCACCTACTCATCTATGTGTATGTACTCCAACCGACCGAATGATTCCCCTCTAAACGCAATCTCTCAAGAAGTGGTACCTGATTTCTATGTGTTTGCTTCGGTCATGGAACAATGGATTTTCAAATATTCTGATGCCACTTTAATTTTCATGGTGAACTAATGTAGCCTCTAGATCACACTCGAGCAACCCTGAAAGTAACTTCCTCAGCCACATACCCTCACAAGAAGCCATGCTGGATTCCATGTACTGAGCCTCTGTCGAGCTCAATGCAACTGACTTCTACTTCCTGCTGAACCAAGAGACAACCCCTCATCCAATGTTGAAACAACAACCTAAAGTACTCTTCTGGTCCTCTACACATCCTGCCCAGTCAGCATCTGTGAAACCCGCTAACTGTACACTCCCCATGTTCTCATAAACCAATCCATACTTCATTGTACCTCTGATGAAGCGAAGTATGTGCTTCGCAGCCGTCCAATGCACTCTTCGAGGGTCCACCATGAACTTACTCAAAGAGTTGACTGCAAAGCTAATGCCTGGTCTAGTGTTGAACATATACATAAATGATCTGATAAGCTGATGATCCAAGGTAAGATCAAATCCATCTAACCCTGATGCATCAATATTTCTCCAGTTGGAAACGAGAGGTATTGCCATAGGCTTGCAATCCTCCATCCTGAATCTCTTCAAGATCTCTCTGTCCACTGAAGAAGCATCCATCTCTCTGCCAACCCTCCAAGCCCAAAAATTAATGCATCATCCCAAGGTCTTTCATCTCAAACTCCACTGCAAGGTTGGACTTGCAATCTCCAATCAGCATCTCATCTCCTGTCAAAAATAGATCATCCACATATAGGACCAGTATGAGAGGCACATCACCTATCAACAAGTACAGGTTATGGTCAGCCTCACTTCGTTGAAATCCCATCTCCTGTAGATAGCTATCAATCCTCTAGTACCATGCTCGAGGTTCATGCTTGAGCCCGTAAAGAGCTCGATGCCATATGCATACATAGTTCTCCCTATTCTCCACATCAAACCCCTATGGTTTCTCAATAGACACCTCCTCCTCTATCAGTCCATTGAGGAAGGGAGTATTGGCGTCCATCTAATCGACACTCCAACCCATCTGAGGTGCTAGTGAGATAATGATCTGAATGGAAGAATACATGGAAATAGGAGCGAAGGTCTCCTCATAATCAATGTCCTCCTTCTGTGAAAACCCCTTTGCCACAAAGCGCTCCTTGTACTTCTCCATGCTTCCATCTGTTGCATGCTTCACCTTGTAGATCCCACCACCTTTTTCCCTTGTGGCCTCAACACAACCTCCCATACCTGGTTTTTCATAATGGAGTCATACTCCTCAACCATAGCCTCCTGCCACACATCATGTTGTGCAGCCTCCCCGAAGCTTGAAGGATCAGATTTAATCAACTATGTCATCAGTGCCATGTAACTAAGCCTCTCTGGTGGCACACTCCATCTGAAATATCTCTGTGGAGGATCAACCTTCCTGGAATCATGTACTATGGACCTAACCCACTTAGGCCTTGGCCTAGTTTCAACATGTTGCGACTGCTGGATATCCATCTCCTACTGCAACTCATCCTCCAATTCAATGATTGTAGGATCTTGTCCACCTGACTCCCTCTGACCACCAAAACCTGTGCTCTGTGTCTATACATGTACATGTACATCTGGCTCCTCCAACTTGACCCCCGATTCCTGTGCTGGTTGTTTCTCTGCTGGTAAGTCCAGAGATCTCTACAAGGCCCTGTCCTCATCAAGCTGGACATCCCTACTCACAATGATCCTCTTTCGAGCAGGAATGTAAACTCTATATGTCTTCAAAATATCATTGTAACCAACAAGTAACCCCTTCTCTCCAGAAGGGTCCAGCTTCTTTCTATTTTCAACATGAACATGACAATAGCAGACACTACCGAATATGTGAATGTGACTCACATCTAGCCTGATACCTGTGAAGACCTCCTTTGGTATCTTCCTCTCCAAATTTGTGTGGGGACACCTATTCTAAATATATACTGCAGTCTTGTATGCCTCGACCCAAAGGAATAGTGATAATCCCTAATCCAATAGCATGGCCTTGGCTACTCCAACCATCGTCCTATTCTTTCGCTCTACAACTCCATTCTGCTGTGGGGTATGGGGCACAGTGTGCTCCTTATTAATCCCCTCTGTCGAACAATACTCCATGAACTCATTGGAGGTGTACTCACCCCTATTTTTTGTTCTCAACACTCGAATCTTATTTCTTCTTTGGTTCTCCACAAGAGTCTTGAACTCTCAAAACATCTCAAAGACCTCTCACTTGGCCTTCAGGAAATAGATCTAGGTTTTCTTGGAATAGTCATCAATGAAGGTTACGTACTAACTGTAACCACTGAATGAATGGACAGTCATAGGTCTGCATACATCAGAATGCACCAATTCCAAGGGCTCCTTAGACTTGTGCTCACTCTGTGGGAAAGGCTTCCTGATGTTCTTCCCCAAAGCACAACCCTTGCAGTGGTTATGTTTTTCCTCCTATACCTGAGGAACTCCAATGACTTCCTATCTCAAATGCTTCAGTGCTCCATGGTGTAAGTGTGCCATCCTCCTATACCACAACTCACCCTAACTGTTGTTTTTGTTGCTGACTAGAGCCTTTGCAGGCTCAAAGTGTAATATGTAGACTTTATCACTCCTTCTTCCAATCACCCGATCCAAGCTCCTATCTGACCCCTTGGGCCTGATATAAACTCTATGGTCACGGAACTTCACCTGATATCACTTCTCCTCCAAAGTGGAGACTGATATAAGGTTCTTGGTCAGTCCTGGAACATATAACACATCAGCAAAACTGAGGGGTTTTCCAAACTCCCTCTCCAATGAAACAATGCCAACTCCCTGCGCCTAATACAGCGCATAATCACCCAGCTCAACGTGGATCCATATTCCACCCTCCAGCAAGTCTCTGAAGAATCTCTTATGTCCAGTCATGTGACTAGATTCTCCATTGTCAATGTCCCATATGTTGCTCCATGTGGTGCTTTCCATGCAAGCTATCAAGCAAAACTCTTCATCGAAGTTCCTACTGAACTCATCCACCTCTGTAGATCCAGCCATCTGAGTGTTACTCTTCTTCTTCCTGTCTGGGCACTGGGAGGCAAAGTATCCCTGCTTGTGGCAGATAAAACACTTGACCTTTGGCACATGAAGGTTCTTCTTACCATCACAAATTCACCCAAACCTAGCGAATCCAATACCCGACAGAATCACTAGGCAAATCCCAGCTAAACCTCAACACCATCATGTGTGAGTGTACAACCAGCTGCATGAAACTCGGTGATCGTCTTGCTTGCTCCTCCACCTTCTCAGCTAAATCCTCTGTCGAACATTCTCTCCCTGTCTGTATCTTGTCTCTATCGGAATAAAAGTGTGTGCTTCCTCTCCACCAATTGATCTCTCTTTTAAAACTTTAGGTAAAGCGAAAACCCTAATTTCACTTTCGCTTTAACTAGTGGTAAAGCAAAAACCCTAATTTCACTTTCACTTTAACTAGTGTTTCACTAAATTTAATTTAGACCACTTTAATTTATTTTCCAAAGAAAACTTAGGAAAGGTAAATTAAAAACAACTGGTTTCCTAATTTAAGTCTTTTGCATGCAAGAACACATGCATGCAGGAAGACCTTCCTTGTTGCTACTAGTTTAACAACATAGACATCAGGTAGCACTTCTTGAGAGATTGTGTTCAGAGAAGAACCATCCGGTTGGAGTACATACAAACAAATGAGCAAGTGGCGGACATTTTTACCAAGGCACATTGCAGACAGGGTTTTGTGAATTTCAGGGATAAGTTGGGGTTGCTACTGAATCCCTTCCTCGTTGAGAATGAGTGTTACACTAGCACGAATAAGGAAGGTCTTCCTACATGCATGTGTCCTTCCATGCAGAAGACTTGAATTAGGAATCCAATTATATTTAATTATTTTTCTTAAGTTTACTTTGGAAAATAAATTAAAGTGGTCTAAATTAACTTTAGTGAAACACTAGTTAAACTAAAAGTGAAATTAGGGTTTTCGCTTTACCTAAAGTTACAAAAGAAAGGTCAATTGATGGAGATGACATAGTTGCATTCAGACAGAGACGGAGAAAGAAGTGTGAGAGAGATAATTTTTGCAAAGAAAACAGAGGAGCACTAACTCAAGAAGATAGCCCTAAATTGCAGAGGAGAGACACAATAGACATTGGCGGAGGTACACCGTACAGCAGCAAGTTGCCTTGGGAACCGTTCCATCTCACAGGTTTTTCTCAGTGATTTGTTGGTTGTTTTGATTTTTCCATCTAGGGCATAAATCGAGTTTCAGATATTGTAAAATCTCTATATTTTCTTAATAAAAATATCCTCTCAATTTATTACACCGGTTTTCCCATCTTGGGTTTTGTCTGGGGGGGGCTTCTACCCAAAAAAATTGTGTCCTTTCTAGTGATGTGATTGATGTTGTAAATGGTTCTCAGTTTTATATTCCGATGCATACTGTAAAGAATTTCATGTGTGGTTATTTCAATTAAATTTAAATATATTGTTTTAGCCCCAGTTGAGCTTTAAAGGAAAATTTACAACGCTTGTTTCTTGTACATCTAGTTACAATTCTTTGAGATAGTAGGTTTTGGTTTTTCATACTGATGGATCAACATTTGAGACAATCCCGTCATATTCAAAGAGTATTCCCTAAATATCTACAAAACCCCATATTTTGTTCAGATATGGATCAAGAATTCAAAGTAACATCCTATGTTAAAACGGGAACTCCACCCAAACAAGGAGTACCTATCACCAAAGGGGGGATTTTCTCCTCCTGGGAGCATTCCAATTACTAATCTCGCAACACTCGTAGTGATCGGGATACTTTTGCTAGAAGACTTGCGGGTTCAATTTTCGATCTGCCACCACCAAGAGATCCAGTAGGGACCGTGTTTGGCCCTTTTGCACCTTTCTGGGATTCAAACTTAGGCCAATACATTTTTGAGTTTTGATTTCCAAGTACCATTCTAATTTATTCCATGGAGCTAACACCTCGTTATGGCACATATACTAGAAGTTATTTACCTTATTTACTACTAAGTGACATGCTTGGTCGTTCCATCGGGCTTTCTATTCGTCAAGCCACAAACATTAACACTCCTTCATCTCATACAATTGCGCGGTTTAGTACTCAAACGACTTCACAAGTCACCACTACAAGTGTTTCATAGCCTTCACAAACATCAACTGTTGATAATTCATTAGGAAGTTATTTTATGTCTTCTGTTAATTTCCCAAATGTAATTGGGTGTTCTTCTATAGCAACACGCTATACCCCTTCTTTTCTTAATATATCGAGTGACATACCAAGTGGAGTGAGTGATCATGTTCAACAACTAACATCTACTTGGGGGAAACAACAACCAACGGTTTGGGGTCAACCAACACAACCTGTTACGGGTAGACAATATTTGGTTCCGGGGGAATATACCCAACTTAATCCCCCTACTACGCATTTGTATCCTGTAGTACCCTACCCAGGCGGTATGACTAATCAATGGTCACAATCTGTTGTGAGTTATAATACCCAACAAAAGGTTACCCCAAATCAACCCTTGCCACAAAACCCTCCAATTTACCAACAACCACATGTGGGTGGCCAATACGGCTATCATATGCAACAACAACAAGCTTATGCTCCCACATGTGTTGTTTCCATATCAATATTACAACTACCCATAACAAAATAGGCAGTTTCCTTTCTCAGAAACTTTGGATTTAGCAGTATTATTCAAACTTATAAACGATCCCATCATGCATGAACCTTTTTACCCATCCATACTCGCCAAGTTACCATCTGATATACATAATTTTGATAGCAATCAGGAAGAAGACCCTAAAACCATGTTATGACCTTCCATCTTTGGTGTTCGTCAAACTCTTTGATGGATGATTACATACATTTAAGGATTTTCCAATGTACTCTTACCTGAACCGCTGCCAAATGGTATATCGACTTACCGCAAGATTCATTTGGCGATTTTAACTCTCTAACCATGTCCTTTTTGACAAATTTTCAGTTACCAATTTGGTATGAAATGGGTACTGATCTTTTAACTTCATTTCTCCAGGCCACTTCGATAATATATCTAGTCATATTCATGAGTGGAGACGACAACATAAGTTAATTAAATCTCCCATTTCCAATCAATTATTGGTTGATTGGTTCACTAAATCACTACTCCCACCCATTGCTAGAGATGTCGCCATGGGAGGTGTTGTTACCAAAAACTAAGCTTTGATGATGAATTGCGATAACAAGTACAAAATGTCAACAGAATGACAAGTGATGGGGAATATAGAGAAGAGATTTATCATTATAATGTATTGTTAAATCTAATCCATCCTTGTACCAATTGTTGTTCAAGTACTTCAAAGAAAAATCACTTAAAATGTTGTGCATGTATGACATTCTTGTGTCTCATATAATAGGAACATCGCTGATGTTGGTGTTGAATGGCGGAACGTTGTTTTAATCACTATTTCACCCATACTTTACACGTCTTTGCTACACATGATATATTCTATCAGCAACTAGTTTTCCACGTCTTTGCTACACACATGATATATTCTATCAGCAACTTAGAATTCCTATGGATCCTTTTTTCTGGTTTGTCTACAAAAAATCATATGAAAAACTAGTTTCTCAGTCATTGGGTCAATCTATTAAGTACAAATATTTCAAGCTTATTCCACACAAAGAAAATAAAATGAATGACCCTATGGAGTAGTGGGTTCTTAATATTGTTGGATGCTTTTGACTGATTTCTCATATTTTCAAGTATCTCAACTACTTGGATCCACATCCACAATTTGGATACTATATTTCATATTAGGATCTGTAGAGAGCATATTATGGCAACAATCTAATTTAAAGCAAAATTCAAATGGAAATATTTATCTCAACATTTATTTGTCATCATTCTCAACCTGTAAACATGTTCTCCACTGTTGGTTTAAGTTCAATAAAATATCCATGAAGTCTTGCAAGAATGACAAACTAAAACCATCAAGCAGAGTAGAATATTTAGAAAAGCTAGAAGGATTCAAATCCATATCATGACATCAATAGAATTAGAGTCACAAAGAAAGATAGCAAAAATTACAGAAGTAGTAGTATTTCACTTGAGGTTAAGAAAAGTAACCTCGGTCATACAAGAACATGGCCAGATTATTTTGACATAAAATTCAGGACATGTCAGCAAAGTATAGAAAGTAATAAAGTTATTTAATTGCAATGTTAGTTGATGTATCTTAGCTCCAATAACACATAATCTCAACCAAAATTGTTGCATCTCTAAACAACACATATCAAATTGTATACCAAAATTGAATATTCTTATAGCCATTTTGTATCAGTGCGAAGCTCAAATTGACAAAGACAATCACACTGTTCAAGAAATGTGCAATACACATCTCAAGAAAACTATGCAAATTATGTATTGCCTTGTTAGAAAGCATAACTTTTTTGGATTTTTTACTATTGTATAGTGAACTAATTAGAAATATCCGAGACTCCAAATCCATTTACTGGTAGATTGACTAGATTTTAGTTAAACTAGCAATAATTCCATGATAAAACTAGTAACAATTCCATTGTATGTAAGACTAACATATTTTATTTGATCATTCAAAGTATTCATACAGACAAAAAAATTATATGGATACCCCATAAATAATTGAGACATTATTACATGATAAAGGTTTGCAGTAATGATCTAAAATTCAGTAAAAAGTAAACTTGGCTACCTGATCTACTTTGAACGCTTTATAGCTCTCTTTCCCTGTAAACTTGGCTACCTGATCTACTTTGAACGCTTTATAGCTCTCTTTCCCATAAATAATTGAGACATTATTACATCTGAAGCTTTTCCAGACTCCTGGAAGGACAAAACATTAGAAATGGTCCTTATGACCTATTACCATTTATGAGTGCATCTATTAGACCTTTTATGGTAGGAGCTCCCTCCTATTAACCAAAATCATTGTAATGGCTTCCAAAAAAAATGAGAAATGTAATGTTCCTAGATCGAGAGGCTAGACATAACAATACATTCGTTTTAGTGGTGGTCAGTTAAGAGAAAAACAATATAGAATAAAGCTAAGAGTAAAGATAGTTAACATTGTAAAGATGAGAAAAAACTAGTGGATCAAAGTAGTTAACACAGATTTAGAAAGAAGGCCAATACTATAATACCATACAAAACATCATTCTAATATTACAGGAATGGTTGTGAACTACAAGTGTCAAATACCAATCAGCTCAAAAAAAGCAAGTTTATGGAAAAGGACACTCCAAGAAGCGAACCAACCATCATCGATATCTACATTCATATAGGAGTGGCAAGCACATTGATTTATGAATTGTACATACTTGTAAAAATTGTTTCAACTACAAACTAGAATGGAAAACTTCAAGACTCAAATTGATAAAACTACCCTAGGTTGTAACCTGTATACTTCAAATTCTAAATGCAGATAATGTGTAATATAATTGAATGATAATTTTTTTTCTCCTAAGGAAAACCTTGCGGGTAACCCAAGGGATGCTTTCCCAAATTTGTGGGCAGCATTCCCCTAATAAACCCGGCAGCATAGACTAGTGCACCTCACTCAAGGGGGTTTGAACCGGACACCTACCGACACGGAACTAGCCAAATGAACAGCAACATTTCCAACAACTAGTTGGGTTGACCCCGTGGGCTATAATAATAACCGAATTATATATGTGGGGGGGGAGGGGGGGAATGTTGCAATATTCTATATTGGCCAATGGTCTCAATGGGCAATATGTTCACAATCAATTGACAAGAATGAAATAATTGAATTTCACATTAACATTTTTATGAAAGAATTGGGATGTTCTCCATACTTTTTTCAAAAAACATATTACCCATAAAATATGGTTAACATAGTCAATTGCAAACTTATATCCATCAAATTTGATCACACTCGTACAATTTGGTGAAGAAGTCAAAGAAATTATAGAAATATGTAACATAAACATGTAAAAAGAAACCGTGGAGGATACTTGAGTCTTGGAGTGCTTTGCTTTGAGAGCTTGTGATCCAAAATGGATGCATAATATTAATCCCTCATCCAAAATTTGGGTGTAAATTTTTGCAATGTTTGCAATGCAATCAGCTTGCACCAAACAAAAGGCCAAAGGCCTTAAGGTGTAACAACTCACTTTAATGGTTAGCATTCTAAGACAACTCTATTAAAGAGAATGCTTGTTGAATCGAAAGGAGTTAGTTAAGATATTTAGACACTTAGGAGTTAGTTAAGATCAACTTGTGTAATATATCCGCTAGGTAAAACTGTGTTTCTTTAGTATACATTAGTATGCATTTGTAAATATTATAATCCGACGGTCACGATATGTTCTAGACATAGAATGATCCGACAGTTCAACTTCTCTTAGATCATACCTACCATTGATCTGTGGCTTAACACCCGATTGGTCTATGATCTCTATTTAAAGAACATAGAGGGTCCTTGGCTAGTTGATCGATTATG
>LPNX010514783.1:60701-107234 GCA_001517045.1 Pseudotsuga menziesii
TCTCCAAGTAGCTATTTGGCTCGGGCCGTGGATTGTTTCCCTCTCGAGGGTTTTAACCACGTGACAAACATCGATGTGTTGATCTGTGATCTATTTGTGTGAAGCGGTTGCTGAAGGTGTTCGATCTTTTGGGAGTACCCTGTCTACCCGAACATGGTATCAGAGCTTTTATGAAGAGCCACTTTCGGTTTTGATCAAGATCTGGAATCGGTGTTGCCGAAAGTTTGAAATGGTTTTTTCTGGATTTTATGTGCATTTTTGGCCTGTGGGAGCTATTCCATTGCATCTAGAGTGTCGTTTCCATTGGAAAATAGTTTTCGTTTCATCGAAAACCATTTCTGTTTGCTCCAGAAACACCCATTTCGGCAAATCTGAAGGTATAATGTTACAGTGACGGATTTTTTTAAATCTCTCATATTTTATCAGTTTATTATTAGATATTTTTTGTTTTAGTCTTGGACTGTTGCCTTCCCTGACTGCGTATGCTCTTTGCCGTACACCTTGCGCGATCACAACGAATCAGAAACAGTAAGGGAAAAAAAAATTCTTGTCTTCTCAGCTACATATTCTCTTTGTCATGCACCTTGTTCGATCACGGCAAATCAGAAACAGCGAAAAAACTTGAAAACGTAGACTTTCCGGGTAAGCTAACCAAGATCTAACCCCATTGTGTGGAAGAAAAAAAATGTTTTTGTTTTTCGTTTTTTTGTGATTTGCAGGAAAAGAAAACAAGCACGAAGAACGAGAGAGAAAAGTTTAAAATAAAATAAAAACCCTTCCTCTTTCCATTATTTTACGTACCTTTTAAACTTAGCTCACTTGGTTAAAAGTTGTTTTATTACTTAATAGGTCTTGCGTTCAAGTCTTATTAAGCTACTTTTTAGTGCATGCAATTTCTATTTTCAAGTGATTTTATTGTAAAAGTGCATCTTACATAAATAAAATAAAATAAAAGTGAGTCACTTAAGTCTTTTAATTTATTGCCGCACTATTTAAAAGTCATATTATTGTAAAAGTGAACATCACTTATTTTACAAAAGTGATTCACTTAAAGCAAATTTATTGTAAAAGTGATTGTCAAAGGTTGATCTTGGGAAGAAGGGGCTTCTTTTTTTTAGTTGATCAAGTTAATATTTGCCACGTCACTATTGGGGACATCTTCAACATTTTCTTTCATCAAGCATAACTTCATCATCCAGAATCCGTTTTAAGTGCATTTTTTTTAAAACCGCATATTTTTTCGAGCTCTTTGCATCCAGACAGTTAGTTTATATTCTTTCAGCCATTATTTTATAGTATGGCCACCCCTTGTGATATTATACTTACAAGTTCTAACTATTTCTCTTGGAAATCTCGTATGGAGGATGTTCTGCGAAGTAGGGGACTTTTCAGGATAACCTCAGAGAAAGAAACAGAACCTACTAATGATGATAAAAAAATTAAATGGGCAAATAGATGTGATGAAGCTCGTGGATTGATTGGGATGTCAATCTCTACTGATTTGCGATTCCACATATCTAGAATTGATGAACCTAATCTCGCTTGGGAAAAGTTGGAATCTGTGTTTGGTAAACACAATGAAATTCGAGGTCATCAACTTGAGAATGAGTTGCTTTCCTTGAATCCAAATGATTTTTCATGCATTCAAAACTATTTATCTAAGTATAAAACTCTTAGACTATTATGTGCAAAATGCAAGATTAAAAAAGAAAACAAACAATGTATTTATCATATTCTTTCAAAACTTAGACCTGCATATTCTGTTTTTGTATCTACATTCTACTCCATGAAAGAATCCTTGACTGCAGCTAGCTATCAAGATCCTAGCCTTGAATCCTTTTGCGATTCCTTAATTAGAGAGCAAGATAAGCTCATTCATCTTGGAATAATTAACAATGCAGATACATCTGGGAAAGCCTTATTGTCCCAAGAGAAAGAAAAATCCAAGCCTTCCAAAAAACAGAATTTTCGCAATAATAAGCAAAACAACAAGGGGCCCAAACCCTCTCAGTCACCTCCTTTAAAAAATGGCAAAGGATCCAAGCAAAAAGGAAAGAAGACAGAGCGTCATTGCAATTTTTGTGGGAAAGATAATCATGATGAATCTAAGTGTTTTAAGAAGATGGCAGCCTTGAAAGCAGCAATAAAGAAGCACCACATCAGCGTAGATTTGTCTTCAGAATCTACCTCTCATGGACATGCACTTTGTGCTTGTGGTTACTCTTATACTGCATCTTCTTCTTCTACTTCAATTGAATGGCTCATTGATTCTGGAGCATCTTATCATATGGCTAAAGATAAAGCCATCTTTTCTACTATGCATGAATGTAACACCAAACAAATATTTGTTGGTGATGATAGATCTCTAAGTGTTGTAGGATCTGGAACAGTTCTAGTAGAAAAATGGTCATTTCAGTGATGTACTATGTGTTCCAAAAAATTTCTGCAATTTGTTATTAGTCTATCAAATTACTCATTCAGGTGAAAATAAAACTATGACGTTTACACCTCACCAAGTTGTAATCAAGGATTTGAAAAATCCTCAAAATATCATTGCTACTGGAATCGTTGATAATATTACTAGGTTGTACAAATTTAACAACTTTGGGTCATCACCTTTTCCTTCAGTTTTTGTTGCTCATAGTGATAACTTGAGCAAACTTTGGCATGAGCGATTTGGTCACTTAAATTATCGCTCATTGCAACAACTATGTAAAGAAAATATGGCGACTGGTCTTCCACTGGTATCTTGCAAGGATGGTGTTTGTTCCGGTTGTGTACTAGGAAAACATCATTGGGACAGTTTTGACAAAATGTCTCTTGGCACGCCTCGGTTCCCTTGGAGCTTGTACATAGTGACTTGTGTGGCCCTCTTCCATCTGCTTCCTTTTCTAGTTTCAAATATTTCTTAACTTTCATTGATGACTACTCCAGACACACTTGGGTTTACTTTCTAAAACTTAAGATCGAAATATTTAACATATTCTTGGCCTACAAGGCCCTTGTTGAAAAACAATCTGGTCATCAAATTATTAAGTTAAGATCTGACAATGGAGGAGAATATGTTAAACATGGGCTTACATTCTGGATGAAAAACGGAAAGCATTGCAGCCTAAAAGTGAAAAGTGCATATTTGTTGGATATTCTGAAGATGTAAAAGGTTATAGACTTCTTCAGCCACATTCTCATGATATAATCATTAGAAGAAATGTTGAATTTGATGAAAATCTCTTGGCCTGCGAGCCTAACTTTGCGAGTGTGCCATCTTTGGCCTGCGAACCTAATTCGGCGATTGTGCCTCCTTCTTCTTCTTCTTCTTCCAGCTTCCTTGATAGGTTTTCAACTCCAGTTTCTGATGATGACAGTGAGAATGAAAATCCACCTCCGCCTGTTCATGTTCCTCCAATTGCACCAGCACCAATACTTCCTCGATGGGTCCGTTCAACATGTGAAGCCGCTGGCGATCTTGCCGATGATCCTAGGGATCAACGTCGAACACGTTCTCAGTTTCAGCAAGCCTCTTCTCTTTTAGCTCAAGTTTCCGAGAATCATGATCCAGAAACTTTTACAGAAGCTTCAGGAAATCCAGATTGGGATGCAGCTATGGATGAAGAATATCGTTCCTTAATGGCGAACGATACTTGGGATCTTGTTCCTCTTCCAAAAGGAAGAAAACTTGTTAGATGTAAATGGGTCTACAGAACTAAGTATGCATTAGATGGAAGTGTTGAAAGACTTAAGGCAAGGTTAGTTGCCAAAGGTTTTTTCCAAGTTGAAGGGATTGACTACAATGAAACATTTGCCCCTGCAGCAAAAATGAACTCCATCTGCCTTGTTCTTTCCCTTGTAGCCTTACATAACTAGGAATCTCATCAAATGGATGTCAAGTCTGTCTTCTTACATGGTGATTTACATGAGGAAATTTACATGGAACAACCTCCTGGATATGTTCAGAATAACTCTAGCCTTGTTTGTCTCCTTAAAAAATCCTTATATGGCCTTAAGCAAGCTCCTAGAGCTTGGTATGCCAAAATGGATAGCTTTCTCCTTGACACTGGTTTTTCTAGATGCCATTCTGACCCCAATGTCTATACCAAGAAAGTAGGAAACCATCTCATCATACTTGTTCTTTATGTTGATGATCTTATCCTTACTAGTAGTGACCCTAAACTTATAACCCATGTGAAATCCAATCTTAAGCAAAATTTTGAAATGTATGACTTAGGACATTTGCATTATTTTCTTGGTCTCCAAGTCTTGCAAACCAAAGAATGAATATTTCTTTCCCAGTCTAAGTATGCCTGTGACCTTCTTTGTCGCTTCCACATGGAAGATTGTAAACCAGCCCCTTCTCCCTTCCAGTCTGGAGTCAAACTTTCTGCCACTTGTACTTCCCCTGAAGTAGATGCCACCTTGGATCGTTAGCTTGTTGGTAGTCTTTTATACTTGACTCATTCCCGTCCTGATACTTGACTCATTCTCGTCCTGACCTTTCCTTTGTCATTGGTCCTGTTGTGCGTTATATGCAAACTCCTCATGAAAGTCACTGGAAAGCAGCAAAAAGAATACTTCGATATATTCGAGGTACAATTCAGTTTGGGATTCATTACAGTACAGGGGGGAAACCTTTGTTGGTTGGTTTCACTGATTCAGATTGGGCCGGCGATCCTGATGATCGAAAGTCTACTGCAGGTTATGTTTTCAGTCTGGGATCTGGACCTGTCAATTGGGCTTGTAAGAAACAACAAGCTCTTGCTCTTTCTTCAACAGAAGCAGAATATCAAGCCGCAGTTAATGCTAGTCAGGAAGCTTTATGGCTTCGACAGATCCTTTCAGAGTTTGGATTCGAGCAACAGCAGCCTACTCCATTTTGGTGCGACAATCAAAGTGCCATCAAGCTTGCCAGAGATCCAATTCTACATCAGTGCAGCAAACACATTGAGCTACACATGCACTTCATCAGAAATCTTGTTCATGATCATGTTATTAAAGTGCTCTATTGCCCTACAGATGATCAAGTTGCAGACATCTTCACCAAGTCTCTTACAGAAGCAAAGTTCTCTAAACTTTGGTCTATGCTAGGAGTTCAGGAATGTGTCCTTAAGGGAGGATAGGCTCTAATGCCTCCTTCCTTCTCCTAATAGTGTCACTTTTGTAAATCCTTCAATCCTATCCCAAGTTGTTCTTAAGGGGGGATGTTAAGATATTTAGACACTTAGGAGTTAATTAAGATCAACTTGTGTAATATATCCGTTAGGTAAAAGTGTGTTTCTTTAGTATGCATTAGTATGTATTTGTAAATATTCTAATCCGACGGTCACGATATGTTCTAGACAGAGAGTGATCCGACGGTTCAACTTCTCTTAGATCATACCTACCATTGATCCGTGGCTTAACACCCGATTGGTCTATGATCTCTATTTAAAGAGCATAGAGGGTCCTTAGCTAATTGGTTGATTATGAGAAGCTCATATGTAACTTTCTTTCTTTTGCATAATAAATTGCTCCAAGTAGCTATTTGGCTGGGGCCGTGGACTGTTTCCCTCTCGAGGGTTTTAACCACGTGACAAACATTGGTGTGTTGATCTGTGATCTATTTGTGTGAAGCGGTTGCTGAAGGTGTTCAGTATTTTGGGAGTACCCTGTGTACCCGAATAGCATTAAGAGGTAACAACTCACTTTAATGGTTAGCATTCTAAGACAACTCTATTAAAGAGAATGCTTGTTGAATCGAAAGGAACTAACCACAACCAAGGCAGATGGAGAGGAAATGAAGATGAAGGGTAGCTGCAGAAGCATGAAGGACATAAAAAAAAAACAGATAAACAAAAAAAAAAAACCTGCTCGAAGATTGAAGGTTGTCCCCTAGCCAAAGCAATCTGCAATAATGCCAATGAATAATAACACAAAATCTATGTAAAGCTCACCCCTTTATAACTATTTCCTGAGCCTAATAAAATACCCACCAAATGTAGGTTGTACTGTTTGGGTTTCTAGGGTAAATTTTGTGTTCCTTGTGTTTATTATTTGTGTGGCTTTATACGAGTGCCTAGCATAGAGCCATCTCCATTATGTTCATTGTGGAGTTGTGGAGTTGTTAATTAAGATATGATTTGTGCACTTCATTAATTGACTACAACAATATACAATTTCACATATAGCTTTGCATTGTCTCCCAAAAACAATGCACAACTTCACATATAGTTCCCATGCAATGGATTCAATGGCAAGGAAGCTAAATGCAGCAGCCACAAACCAATATGTTTTGACTCCCACAACCATGAAATTTGACTGGGCGCTTTAAGTGATAATCTATTGGATCGCTAAGTTGGTCTATTTGCTTGTTCATGGGGTTATCAACCTATAACCATTCGCCCTTCCCCAACGCCCCCTTGGTTATTGAAGTCGAATTTACCTACAACTGTATTGAGAATTTTTTTAGTGTTGGATTAATGAATTAATCAGCTACAACACTATGTCCAATTTGTTGATTCACTAAGGGAGTATTAACTTATATTTTGCAATTGGGTAGAGATTTAAATAATATATTGCGTGCTTATATAAAGTAAATGGGAAAAAGCATAGTTGCAGAAGTGATGTGCATGCACATTTGAACAACAGGGTATGCATTCAGCAGTCATAACCAAGTTATAGTGTTGTAACAAAGTATACATTCATCCCATAGTCATTTTGGAGTGCTCCATTATATTTGTCATTTGAGTGGCAATACAAGTCGTCAAGCCTTGAAGCTAGTAAGCAGAACCATGTTGTTGTGCCTTGTCTACTTTAACGGCAAAGTTTGATTGGTACCTTTGCTTGAGCATTGGTATTCACAGAATTAGAGAGCTGACAGTGTTGTTGGAACTGAAGAGTGAACCAAATCTGGAGACAACAAAAATCAATTGTGAAGTGCAAAGGCGAATTGAATTTTATTCTGCAAAATATACGTGTTGGTCAAACATGTGGGCTATAAATCATTTGTTTACATAGCAGTTTCTGTGAAAGTCAAGGCAAACTTGGAAAAATATCGAGGACAAAATTGTTGGTGTTTATACTAGCTTACTGTTGAGCCTTTGAAGTGGCCAGGTAGTATGTTGTGATGCCTTGCTAGACCATGTTTGATGGTTAGGGTTTGTTGGTTAGGGTTTGTTGTTGATGGTGGATTCCCTAACTAGAGTTGGATGCATTGGAGAGTCCTAGCTTGTGCTAAGCGCGATGGACAATCTTGTAGTACCAACTTGTGATAAGTTGTTGGTATGTGCTTGTAACTTCATTTGTTCTATATATGAAGTGTACTTTGTTATCAAAACTTTATGTGCTTGCAGATCTAATTTTCAGCTTATGTTCTCATGGTGATTTGAGTAGTTTTTAGTGTTGATTATGTATGTTGACTTAACATAGCAGTCAGCAGATTTTGTGAGTAATACAACAAGTAAATTAAAATATAGGCTAATGGTGCAAATTTGTGGCTGTAACAAATCTATTGTTTATAAGCTAATTTCATATCTATTATATCAATATGTAGGGGACTATTCCCTTGGGGCTGGAAAGTGCCAATGTTCATAGTCTTGGGTTCCATTGTGTATTTGGTTGCACAGAAGTGAAATAAATATCTGCTGTTTAGATTTATCTTTCAGATTCAGAATTTCAGAATTTGTTTTAAGCATGTTTTTTCGAAA
Source organism: Pseudotsuga menziesii (assembly GCA_001517045.1). NCBI lineage: Eukaryota > Viridiplantae > Streptophyta > Pinopsida > Pinales > Pinaceae > Pseudotsuga > Pseudotsuga menziesii. The sequence continues at coordinate 68,381 of LPNX010514783.1, forward strand.
TGTCCACATGGTATCAAACATAATTTGATTGAGAATGCTCTATTGGTGAAGAGGGAGTTAGGTATTTCAATTGTTCCGTTCTTGGGAGAGATGTTTGACCTATTATATGTTGTTGGGTGTGAAGCCTTAGTGCGCTTAGGAATAAGAGTTTGAACCTTAAAAGGGTGATATATTTGATATGTTATTGATTTTGCTTCGATGTGTGCTTCTAATTTGCAAGGATGATACTCAATGTTGCAGAGTGTGATAGGTTGGAAGTGCATGTTGCAAATGCAATTGGAAGGGGCTAAGCTTTGGGAGCATGTTGGGACAAATATCACTGCAGCGATAAATCCAAAACAGTTGGTCGAACATAATAAGGAGACCAAGGTAAAGAGAATCATTCTCGATTCGGTGAAGGATCATTTGATCACTCACAGAGGTCAAATACATCGCAGCCAGCATGGTTGCTTGTGAGGGTCTGTGGCTGAGGAAGCTACTTTTCGGATTGTTCGAGTGTGAGCTAGAGGCTACAGTGGTTCACTGTGACAATCAAAGTGGCATTAGGCTATCTGAAAATCCAGTGTTCCATGACTGAAGCAAACACATAGACATCAGGTAGCACTTCTTGAGAGATTGTGTTCAGAGAGGAACCATCCAGTTGGAGTACATACAGACATATGAGCAGGTAGCAGACATTTTCACCAGGGCACTTTGCAGACAGAGTTTTGTGAAATTTAGGGATAAGTTGGGGTTCCTACCGAAAGTCTTCCTCATTGAAAGAGAGTGTTAAACTAGCAGCAACAAAGAAGGTCTTCCTACATGCATGTGTCATTGCATGCAGAAGACTTAAATTAGGAAGCCAATTGTATTTAAGTATTTTTCCAAAGTTTACTTTGGAAAATAAATTAAAGTGATGTAAATTAACTTTAGTGAAACACTAGTTAAAGTGAAAGTGAAATTAGGGTTTTCACTTTACCTAAAGTTATAAAAGAAAGGTCAATTGGTGGAGTGGACACAATTGCATTCCGACAGAGACAGTGGAAGAAGTGTGAGAGAGAATTTTGGCAAAGAAAACAGAGGAGCACTAACTTAGGAAGACAGCCCTAAACTGCAGAGGAGAGAGACAAGAGACTTTGGCGGAGGTACACCGTACAGCAGGGAGTTACCTTTGGAACGGGGCCATCTCACAGGTTTTTCTCAGTGAGTTGTTGGATGTTTCGATTTTTCCATCTAGAGCATAAATCGAGTTTCTGATATTGTAAAAGCGTTGTATTTTCTTAATAAAAATATCCTTAATTTTTTTCACCAGTTTTCCCATCTTGGGTTTTGTCCAAGGATTTCTACCGAAAAAGATTGTGTCGTTTCTATTGATGTGATTGATGTTGTAAATGGTTCTCAGTTTTATATTCCGTTGCATATTGTAAAGAAGTTCATGTGTTGTTATTTCAGTTAAATTTAAATATATTGTTTTAGCCCTAGTTGAGCTTTAAAGGAAAATTTACAGCACTTGTTTCTTGTATATCTAGTTAGGATTCTTTGAGATAGTAGGTTTTGTTTTTCATACTGGTGGATCAACATTTGAGACAATCCCGTCATATTCAAGGAATATTCCCTAAATATCCGCAAAACCTCGTATCTCATTCAGATATGGATCAAGAATTCAATGTAACATCCTATGTTGAAACGAGAACTCCACCCAAACAAAGAGTACCTATCACCAAAGGGGGGATTTTCTCCTCCTGGGAGCATTCCAATTACTAATCTCTCAACACCCATAGCGAAAGAACAACCATCTGCTCGGGATACTTTTGCTACAAGACTTGTGGGTTCAATTTTCAATCTGCCACCACCAATTGATCCAGTAGGGACCATGTTTGGCCCTTCTGCACCTTTCTGGGATTCAACCTTAGGCCAATACATTTCTGAGTTTGGATTTCCAAGTACCATTCTAGTTTCTTCCATGGAGCTAACACCTTGTTCTGGCATATATACTAGAAGGTATTTACCTTATTTACTACCAAGTGACATCCTTGGTCATTCCATCGGGCATTCTATTAGTCAAACCACAAATGTTAACACTCCTTCATCTCATACAATTGTGCGGTTTAGTACTCAAACGACTTCACAAGTCACCACTACAAGTGTTTCATAGCCTTCACAAACATCAATTGTTGCTAATTCATTAGGAAGTTATTTTATGTCTTCTATTAGTTTCCCAAATGTAATTGGGTGTTCTTCTACAGCAACACATTATACCCCTACTTTTCAAAATATATCGGGTGACATACCAAGTGGAGTGAGTGGTCGTGTTCAACAACCAACATCTACTTGGGGGAAACAACAACCAACGGTTTGGGATCAGCCAACACAACAACCTGTTACGGGTAGACAATATTCAGTTGGGGGGGGGGGATATACCCAACTTAATCCCCCTACTATGCATTCGTATCCTGTAGTACCCTACCCAGGAGGTATGACTAATCAATGGGCACAATCTGCTGTGAGTTATAATACCCAACAACAGGTTACCACAAATCAACCCTTGAAACAAAACCTTCCAGTTTACCAACAACCACAAGTGGGAGGCCAATACGGCTATCATATGCAACAACAACAAGCTTATGCTCCCATATGTGTTGCTATGCCATATCAATATTACAACTACCTAGAACGAAATAAGCAGTGTCCTTTCTTAGTAACTTTGGATTTAGCAGACTTATTCAAACTTATAAACGATCCCATCATGCATGACCCTTTTTAGCCATCCATACCGGCCAAGTTACCATCTGATATACCCAAATTTGATGGCAATCAGGAAGAAGACCCTAAAATCCATGTTATGACCTTCCATATTTGGTGTTCGTCAAACTCTTTGATGGATGATTACATACATTTAAAGATTTTCCAATGTAGTCTTACCTGAACCGCTGCCAAATGGTATATCGAATTACCGCATCATCCCTTTGGCAATTTTAACTCTAGCCATGTCCTTTTTGACACATTTTCAATTACCAATTTGGTATGAAATGGGTAATGATCTTTTGACTTCATTTCTCCAAGCCACTTCTACTCATATATTTGGTCATATTCATGAGTGGAGACGACAACATAGGTTAATTAAATCTCCTGTTCCCGATCAATTATTGGTTCATTGGTTCACTAAATCACTACTCCCACTGATTGCTAGAGATGTCGCCATGGGAGGTGTTGTTACCAAAGAGTAAGCTATGATGATGAACTGTGATAACAAGTACAAACGTCTACAGAATGACAAGTGATGTGGAATATACACAAGAGAATTATCATTATAATGTATTGTTAAATCTAATCCATCCCTATACCAATTGTTGTTCAAGTACGTCAAAGAAAAATAACTTAAAATGTTGTGCATGTATGGCATTCTTGTGTCTCATATAATAGGAACATCAATGATGCTGGTGCTGAATGGCGGAACGTTGTTTTAATCACCATTTCACCCATACTTTTACACATCTTTGCTACACACATGATATATTCTATCAGCAACTAGTTTTCCACGTCTTTGCTACACACATGATATATTCTATCAGCAACTTAGAATTCCTATGGATCCTTTTTTCTGGTTTGTCTACAAAAAATCGTATGAAAAACTAGTTTCTCAATCATTGGGTCAGTCTATTAAGTACAAATATTTCATGCTTATTCCACACAAAGCAAATAAAATGAATGACCCTATAGAGTAGTGGGTTCTCAATATTGTCGGATGCTTTTGACTGACTTCTCATATTTTCAAGTATCTCAACTACACGGATCCACATCTGCAATTTGGATACTATATTTCATAGTAGGATCTGTAGAGAGCATATTATGGCAGCAATCTAATTTAAAGCAAAATTCAAATGGAAATATTTATCTCAACATTTATTTGTCATCATTCTCAAGCTGCAAACATATTCTCCACTGTTGGTTTAAGTTCAATAAAATATCCATAAAGTCTTGCAAGAATGACAAACTAAAACCATCAAGCAGAGTACAATATTTAGAAAAGATTTATAAGGATTCAAATCCATATAATGACATCAATAGAATTAGAGTCACAAAGCAAGATATCAAAAATTACAGTAGTAGCATTTCACCTGAGCTTAAGAAAAGTAACCCCGGCTCATACAAGAACATGGGCAGATTATTTTGTCATAAAATTGAGGACATGTCAACAAAGTATACAAAGTAATAAAGTTATTTTATTGCAATGTTAATTGATGTGTCTTAGCTCCAATAACACGTAATCTCAACCAAAACTACTGCGTCTCTAAACAGCACATATCAGATTGTATAACAAAATTGAATGTTCTTAAAGCCATTTTGTATCAGTGCAAAGCTCAAATTGACAAAGACAATCACACTATTCAGGAAATGTGCAGGACACATCTCAATAAAACTAGGCAAATTCCATATTGCCTTGTTAGAAAGCATAACTTTTTTGGATTTTTTACTATTGTATAGTGAACTAATTAAGATATCCCAGACTCCAAATGCATTTCCTGGTAGATTGACTAGCTTTTAGTTAAACTAGCGATAATTCCATGATAAAACTAGTAACAATGCCATTGTATGTAAGACTAACATATTTTATTTGACCATTCAAAGTAGTCATACAGACAAAAAAGTTATATGGGTACCCCATAAATAATTGGGACACTATTACATGATAAAGGTTTGATCTAAAATTCAGTAAAAAGTAAACTTTTGGCAGCCTGATCTACTTTGAACGCTTGATAGCTCTCTTTCCCTGGCCCTTCTTTGGAGGCCCCTTTCCTCGCCGTTTCAACATTTGAAGCTTTTCCAGACGCCTGGAAGGACAGAACGTTAGAAATGGACCTTATGACCTATTACCATTTCTAAGTGCATCTATTAGATCTTTTATGGTAGGAGCTCCCTCCTAATAACCAAAATCATTATAATGGCTTCCAAACATAATGAGAAATGTAATGTTCCCAAATCTAGAGGCTAGATATAACAATAAATTCTTTTTAGTGGTGGTCAGTTAAGAGAAAAACAATATAGAATAAAGCTAAGAGTAAACATAGTTAACACTGTAAAGATGAGAAAAAACTAGCAGATCAAAGTAGTTAACACAGATTTAGAAAGAAAGCCAATACTATAATACCATACAAAACAACATTCTAATATTACAAGAATGGTTGTGAACTACAAGTGTCAAATACCAATCAGCTCAAAAGAAGCATGTTTATGGAAAATGACACTACAAGAAGTGAACCAACCATCATCGATATCTGCATTCCTATAGGAGTGGCAAGCACATTGATTTATGAATTGTACATACTTGTAAAAACTGTTTCAAATGCAAACTAGAATGGAATATTTCAAGCCTCGAATTGATAAAAATGCTCTAGCTTGTAACCTGTATACTTCAAATTCAAATGCAGATAATGTGTAATATAATTGAATTTCTCCTAAGGAAAACCTTGTGGGGAACCCAAGGGATGCTTTCCCAAATTTGTGGGTAGCATCCCCCTGGTAAACCCGACAGCATAGACTAGTGCACCTCACTCAAGGGGGTTTGAACCAGACACCTACCGACACGGAACTAGCCAAATGACCAGCAACATTTCCAACAACTGGTTGAGCTAACCCTGTAGCTACAACAATAACTGAGTTATATATATATAATTGGGAATGTTCCAATATTCTATATTGGTCAGTGGTCTCATTGGCCAATATGTTCACAGTCAAATGACAAGAATGAAATAATTGAATTTCACATTAACAATTTTATGAAAAAAATTGGCATGTTCTCCATACTTTTTTCAAAAAAATATTACCCATAAAATATGGTTAACATAGTCAATTGCAGACATATATCCGTCAAATTTGATCAGACTCGTACAATTTGGTGAAGAAGTGAAAGGAACTATAGAAATATGTAACGTAAACATGTAAAAAGAAACCGTGGAGGATACTTGAGTCTTGGAGTGCTTTGCTTGGAGAGCTTGTGATCCAAAATGGATCCATATTATTAATCCCTCATCCAAACTTTGGGTGTAAATTTTTGCAATGTTTGCAATGCAATCAGCTTGCAGACAAAAGGCCAAAGGCCTTAAGGTGAAACAACTCACTTTAATGTTTAGCATTCTAAGCCGACTCTATTAAAGAGAATGCTTGTTGAATCGAAAGGAACTAACCACAACCAAGGGAGCTGGAGAGGAAATGAAGAAAAAGAGCAGCTGCAGAAGCATGAAGGATATCGGAAAATAAAAACTGCTCGAAGATTGAAGGTTGTCCCCGAGCCAAAGCAATCTGCAATAATGCCAATGAATAATAATACACAAAATCTGTGTATAGCTCACCCCTTTATAACTATTTCCTGAGCCTAATAAAATCCCCACAAAATGCAGGCTTTCCTGTTTGGGTTTCCAGGGTAAATTATGTGTTACTTGTGTTTATTATTTTTGTGGGTTTATATGAGTGCCTAGCATAGAGCCATCTCCATTCTGTTCATTGTGGTGTTGTTAATTAAGATATGATTTGTGCACTTCATTAATTGACTACAGCAATGTACAACTTCACATATAGCGCTGCATTGTCTCCCAAAAACAATGCATAATTTCACATATAGTTCCCATGCAATGGATTCAATGGCAAGGCAGCTAAATGCAGCAGCCACAAACCAATATGTTTTGACTCCCACAACCATGAAATTTGACTGGGCGCTTAATTGATAATCTATTGGATCACTGGGTTGGTCCCTTTGCTTGTGCATGGGATTATCAACCTACATCCATTCGCCCTTCCCCACCGCCCCCTCGGTTATTGAAGTCGAATTTACCTACAACGGTATTGAGAATTGTTTGAGGGTTGGATTAATGAATTAATCAGCTACAACACTATGTCCAATTTGTTGATTCACTAAGGGAGTATTAACTTACATTTTGCAATTGGGTAGAGATTTAACTGATATATTGCTTGCTTGTATAAAGTAAATGGGAAAACGCATAGTTGCAGAAGTGATGTGCATGCACATTTGAACAACAGGGTATGCATTCAGCAGTCATAACCAAGTTATAGTGTTGTGACAAAGTATACATTCAGCCCATAGTCATTTTGGAGTGCTCCATTATATTTGTCATTTGAGTGGCAATACAAGCTGTCAAGCCTTGAAGCTAGTAAGCAGAACCATGTTGTTGTGCCTTGTCTACTTTAACAGCAGAATTTGATTGGTACCTTTGCTTGAGCATTGGTCTTCACAGAATTAGAGAGCTGACAGTGTTGTTGGAACTGGAGAGTGAACCAAATCTGGAGACAGCAAGAATCAATTGTGAAGTGCAAAGGCACATTGAATTTTATTCTGCAGAATATCCGTGTTGGTCAGACATGTGGGCTATAAATCCTTTGTTTACAAAGCAGTTTCTGTAAAAGTCAAGACAAACTTGGAGAAATATCGAGGACAAATTTGTTGGTGTTTATACTAGCTTGTTGTTGAGCCTTTGAAGTGGCCAGGAGTAGTATGGTGTGATGCCTTGCTAAACCATGTTTTGCTGGTTAGGGTTTGTTGTTGATGGTGGATGCCCAAACTAGAGTTGGATGCATTGGAGAGTCCTGGCTTGTGCTAAGCCCGAAGGACAATCTTGTAGTACCAACTTGTGATAAGTTGTTGGTATGTGCTTGTAACTTCATTTGTTGTATATATGAAGTGTACTTTGCTATCCAAACTTTCTGTGCTTGCAGATCTAATTTTCGGCTTATGTTCTCATGGTGATTTGAGTAGTTTTTAGTGCTTATTATGTATGTTGAGTTAACATAGAAGTCAGCAGATTTTGTGAGTGATTCAACAAGTAAATTAAACTATAGGCTAATGGTGCAAATTTGTGGCTGTAACAAATCTGTTGTTTATAAGCTATTTTCAGATCTATTATATCCATATGTAGGGGACTATGCCCTTGGGCCTGGAAAGTGCCAATGTTCATTGTCTTGGGTTCCATTGTGTATTTGGTTGCACAGAAGTGAAATAAATATCTGCTGTTTAGATTTATCTTTCAGATTCAGAATTTCAGAATCTGTTTTAAGCATGTTTTTTCGAAATGTCCACATGGTATCAGAAATAATTTGATTGAGAATACTCTATTGGTGAAGAGGGAGTTAGGTAATTCAGTTGTTCCGTTCTTGGGAGAGATGTTTGACCTATTATATGCTGTTGGGTGTGAAGCCTTAGTGCGCTTAGGAATAAGCATTTGAACCTTAAAAGGGTGATTTACTTGATATGTTATTGATTTTGCTTTGAGGTGTGCTTCTAATTTGCAAGGATGATACTCAATCTTGCAGAGTGTGACAGGTTAGAAGTGCATGTTGCAAATGCAATTTGAAGGGGTTGAGCTTTGGGAGCATGTTGGGACAAAGATCACTGCAGCGATAAATCCAAAACTGTTGGCCGAACATAATAAGGAGACCAAGGTAAAGAGAATCATTCTTGATTCGGTGAAGGATCATTTGATCACTCACATTGTAGAGAAAAAGACTAGCAAGGAAACATATGATGTTTTGGTTGCATTATACCAAAAAGTGGGTGTCTCTAGGAAGATGCCCTTAAGAAACAAGCTTTTCCACCATTCAATGAGTGGCACAAACATAGTGGTTAGTTATTTGGCAAGGATCACAAAGTTGAGAGATATTTTGGCTGCAATAGGGACACAAGTGGTTGATGAGCAGTTGGTGCCCAGTGCTTCATCAAGGAAACCCTTTGTCCAAGGTGTTTGAGCAGGTGAGAAGTTACCATCTTTAGAGAAGCTTCGGCTTGACTTTGTGCAAGAAGAGATGGGATTAGAATCCCATTCAAGTAAACAAATTGAAGTAGAAAACCTAGCCCTCATCAAAAGGATGAGGAAGAGAAATAAGAAAGGACATAGGGTAAGAAGGAAAAATCAAGCCAAGGTAAGAAGGATTTGAGCAATGTAAAATGTTTTAGGTGACACCAAAAGGGACATTATTACTAAAATTACCAACCCTAGATGACTGCTGTCCTTTTGTTCTTAAATTAAACAAATCAAACGAGTTTATTTAAATGCAGAAAATTAATTTATGAACATAGCATCAACCACACAATAGCTAGAAAAATAAACAGCCGAAATACAAATGAGATACACACTTGCACAAATGATTTCTCCTTTTAATCAACTTCTCATTTCTTCAATCAAAGCTTACAAGGTGACCTCTGTAACTTGCTTAAACCAGCAGTTGTAGGGTCAATTAAAACCACCCTAAATAGAGGTGTACCGTATATGGCCTGTGTAAGAGGGGAAAAGCTACAGCAGTACAGCCTGCTCATTTCCTGCATGTTTTGGACAACAGATCACTCTTCCTCCATCCTCAACAGCTGAAACACACTCAAGCAACCACAGAAAACAGTGCACAACCTGCTCTGAAGATGTATGGCCAGCACATGAAGGAAAACAACAGCTACAGCAACGTACAGCCTGCTAAACAGCTAGCTCTTCTCCTGTTTGTTTTCTCATAAATTGCACAAAACATGGTATTGTGTACAAGTTTCCGAAACAAGAACGCCTGGAAACATGGCCTCCCAAAATGGGTACACAGGGAAAGTACTGTCTGCCCTAATCTCTGAATCTCAAAACATTGCCTCTACCAATCTCTGGAAGAAGTATTGTCTCTCTAACCTCTGAAGAAGTGCTCCCTCTTCCAATAGGAACCCGATGGGTCAAAGTCCTAGATCTACATGCAGCTGCAACTGCTGCTCTTGGGAAATGCGCCCCCAATTATCTGCCGTAATCTCTGAATCCCAAATCATTGCTTCTTTGTCAATCTCTGGAAGAAGTATTGTCTCTCTAACCTCTAAAGAAGAGCTCCCTCTGCTCTTCTTAACTGCTATGCTCTGCCAAATGAAGAACCTGTGACCTCAATCTTTGAATGACACCCCCATCCATACAGTTGCGCCCTCTCTGCTCAGAAGTGCACCCCTCTCACTCTTCCTCAGTCAATCTCTGACTAAGATCTCTGTGAGCCCTCCTCAATTAATAATGGAAGACCCTCAACTCCTCTTTGCCCTCCTGGCCTCAATACGTGTGCCTCTACTTTCACATGTGTGCCCTAACTGGAGAGATACACCCCACTATCTCAATGAATGCACCCCAGCTTCTCTGCTCTTGGATCAGTGATGCTCTACTGCTGAAAGATTTGAATCTGAAGGCTCTCTCATCCCCTAATCTAATCTCTCTCTAACTCTGATATGGAATGTCAAATCTATCTCAAATCTGTGTCACACTCCTTAGAAGGTGCACCTCCCTCTCTCTGGAATGCGCCCCTCTCTTTAAGATGATGAATGGCTCTCCTGTGAAGATAATCTCACTGCAATCTAAAAAAGGCTCGATAACAATTACCCCCTGACAGCCTTTTAAAAGTCACTATGAAATTAGGTCACCAAAACCCTAATTTCACACTCATGCAAAATTACACTTCTGCATCTTTCCTTGTTAACTTTTCAACACTCCCTCTTAACGAAGAAAGTGCTCTGCACCATTCCCATCTTGTCCCTAAAATATACAAACTTATTTTTCACAAGTGACTTTGTGAGAATGTTTGCTCTTTGCTCATCTTTAAACAAATATTGAACTTGAACTACTCCCTTCTGAACATGATCTCGAATTAAATGATATCTGGTCTCAATGTGTTGGGACCTGTAGTGAAAAACTGGATTCTCCGTGAGTTTCATACAACTTTGATTATCATAGTAGATCACACTTGGCTCCAACTATGGATCAAATAAACTCACTAGCATCTTACAAAGCCAAATAGCTTCACAACTAGCCAAACTCGCTGCCATATATTTTGCCTCTACAAAACTAAGTGCCACTGACTTTTGTTTCCTTCTAAACCACGACACAACTGCCAAACCCAAGTTGAAACAACACCCAGAGGTGCTTTTCTTGTCCACTACACTCCCTGCCCAGTCAGAAGTCGTATAGTCAATCAACACTATTCCACCCCTTCTCTCATAGTTCAAACCATAGTCTACGTACTGTAGACTATAGACTGACTCAAAGTACTGAAAGCATAGCACACTCCTAAGCTACACTATACACTGACTCAAAGTATTGACAGCATAGCACAGATCCGGCCTAGTGTTGACCAAATACATTAGCGATCTGATTCGCTGACAATACCTAGTTGGATCAACCAACTCTCACTCGGAAGCCACTAGCTTCTTCTAGTTGGTTGTCATAGGTATGGTCATAGGTCTATAGTCCTCCATCTTAAATCTCTTCAAAATGTCAACTACATATTTTCCTTTGAAAGTTTTTGAAAGTTTCCCCAACTCGGTTTCAATCCTTTTGGCTTCTCTGCATGGTTTAATGCCCAACCCTTCAATGCATAAATTTTATCAAAATTTAACTAGACTGAAACAAATGTGAAACTTTTTTCTCAATTTCAAACAATTCAAGAATTTTTTTTTGATTGGAAAATTTAAATACTCGGAAAAATTTCAGACATTCACACACATGAAATTAACACGCTTGTTTTTTACGAATGGTCTAGGACAAAACCCCAAGGGAAAACCTATTTTCTGAGTGAGAGATTTTAATTTTCTTCAGTAAAAAAACAAGAATAAAATTCAGCAATACTTATCAATTTTCAATCTCGAAATTTGAACCCCACCGCTGAAAATCCTTTCTCGAAAAACGTGCCAGACAGCCTCGAAATGTGTGTTGGTTAACTATTGTATGGACAACAATTAATACTCTGATTTTTACCTCGAAAAACGTGCCCACCGTACTACTGTACTGAATTCTTAAAACTATGCAGACCGTACTGTATGGCCACCTCGAGAAGCGTGCAAACCGTACTGCTATACAGATATCTTGGGAAATGTGTAGTCCGTACACAGTACGAAATCCTCAAATTCTGTGCAAGAAAAACAGCCTCGATTTCTGTGCCAAAACTCTGTTGTACGGTCCCTCGATTTTTGTGCCCACTCTGCTCTTCTCCTTCCTCGAAATTTGTGTAAAACTCTTCTCGAAATTTGTGCCCAAATGCAATCTTCAGATTTTCTCTCTTGGTTCAAAATTCTTCAAACCCTCACTCTTTCTTCTTCTCTCTCTCTCTCCAAAAATCTCTTTTGGAAATGATCACAATGAATGAACTTTTGCCTTGCCCTAGCCTTTTTGTTTATGGTAACTTTCCCTATCAATATAACAGTCAAGATTAGATTAGATGAGAGGTCCACATTAAATGCTCCATTAAATAATAATTAAATGACATTTAGTGCATTAATGTCATTTAATAAAGTTGAGCAACCCCCTTTTTTCTATTTAATCACTCACTTAACTTTTGAATGTGAACTTAGGAAAATACCCACTTAACTTTTTAATAAAGTCACTTTAAAAATATAAAGTGCATCTCACTTTATTAAATGCACAAAATGACTAGGAGTCGCATTTAAGTGTCCTTGTCCACCCCAAGGCAAATCGAGGTGGACAAACACTTCCTAGGTAGCTTTTCAACACTACCTCTTACCGAGGAAAGTGTTTTTCAGCACTCCCAACTTATCTCTGAAGTAGACATGCTTCCCTCTACCCAAAGCCTTTGTGAGAATGTCAACCACCTGCTCATCTGTCGGAACATACTACAATCTAACAGCCCCTCTCTAAACATAGTCCCTGATAAAGTGATATCTAATCTCAACGTGCTTCGACCTGTCATGAAATACCGGATTCTCAAACAGCTTGTTGCAACTCTGATTATCACACTGTATAACTGTGGGACTCAGCTCCATATCAAACAAATCCACCATCAACTTGCGAAGCCACAAGACCTCACAATTGGCCTGACTGGCTGCCATATACTCAACCGCAGCAGAACTCAATACCACGGACTTTTGCTTCTTGCTGAACCATGACACAACTGTCGAACCCAAGCTGAAGCAACAACCGAATGTGCCCTTCCGGTCTGAAACACTACCTACCCAATCTGAATCTGTATAGCCAACCAACCCCACTCCACCAAATCTCCTATAATCCAATCCATAATCAATTGTACCTGCAAGATATCTCAAGATGTGTTTTGCAGCAGTCCAATGCACTCTCTTGGGCTCCACCATGAACTGACTGAGAGTGTTCATTGCAAAACTCATATCCGATCTGGTGTTGACCAGATACATCAACGAACCAATCAACTGACGACATAAGGTAGAGTCCACCAACTCTCCATTTTAAGCATGGAGCTTCGTCCAGTTGGTGATCATGGGTGTCGACATAGGTCTGCAATCTGTCATCTAAAATCTCTTCAGAACATCTGCAGCATATTTTTCTTGCCCCAGGAAAACATGTCCATCCTCCTGCCAAACCTCCATCCCCAAATAATAATGCATCAGTCCAAGGTCTATCATCTCGAACTCTGAAGCAAGATCCTTCTTGCACACATCAATCAGGTGCTCTCCCCCAGTAATGAACGAGTCATCAACATACAGCAGAAGAATAATTGGAACACCACCAACCACAATGCAGTATAGGTTGGGATCCACTTCACTCTTCTGAAACCCAATCGAAAGCAAGCAGGTGTCGATCCTAGAATACCAAGCCCGAGGGGCTTGCTTCAAACCATATAAGGCTTTTTTAAGCCTGCAAACATGAGTGTCTATCTCACATACCTCAAAGCCCTATGACTGGTCCAAATATACCTCCTCCTGTAGAAAACCGTTGAGGAAAGCGGTTTTCACATCCATCTGATGGATCTTCCAACCCATCTCTGCAACGACGGAGATCACTGCTCTGATCGAAGAAAATTTGGCCACTGGTGCAAATGTCTCATCATAATCAACTCCCTCGACCTGTAAGAAACCACGTTCAACAAAACGAGCTTTGAACTTCTCAATACTGCCATCTGCAGCATGCTTTATCTTGTAAATCCATTTGGAAGTCACAACTGACTTCCCCTCTGGTCTCGGAACCACTTCCCACACCCCTTTCTTCATGATGGAGTTGTACTCCTCCATCGTGGCATCTCTCCATACCTGGTGTGCGGAAGCCTCCTCATAAGTGTTAGGAACAGTATCACGCAAGCTAGTCACATGTGCCATATAGCTCAAAAATCTCTCGGGTGTCTTGCTCTCCCTGACCTCCCTCTTGGGCAGTCCAACTGACTCCTCTGCTTCCTTCATCAACTCCTTAAGCCAACTTGGCTTTCTCTTTATGGAGGAAGCATCCTATCTTAGACTCTTCCCAACCTCCTCATCAAACGCATGTCTCCCTAAAGAAGTCCCAACAACCTGAGAACTTGTCCTTGGTGAACCTGTACCTGTACCACTCGAACCCGAATCACCAGAAGGTGTCATCTGTGAACATGTGATCCGTGAACCCATCCCTGTACCAAATGTACCTGTGGACTGCGCCCCTGCAACTGAAGGACCTGCAACCTGTGACCCAGTCACACCTGAAACCAATGACCCTGAACTCTAACTCGTTGAACTCTGTGCTGTCACCTGTGTAGTACCCTACAGATCCTCCATCTTGGAATCAAGAGACCTCCTGAAGGCTTTCTCCTCCTCAAACTTCACCTCCCTTCTCAGCACAACTTTCCTCTGTGTAGGAAGGTATATGCAAAAAGCCTTCGATGTCTCATCGTAACCAACAAAAATACCACGCTCACCTGTAGCCCCCAACTTTGTCCTCTTCTCAGAAGGGACATGAGAGTATGTAAGGCAACCAAAAATCCGAAAGTGACCTATCTCATGCACTTTCCCTATGAATGTCTCTTCAAGAGTTTTACTCCCCAATGCACAGTGCAGACTCTTGTTGAGAACATAAACAGCAGTACTACAAGCCTCTGCCCATAGAAAGAAAGGAAGACTCTGATCATGCAGCATGGCTCTAGCTGCACCCACTATAGAACGGTTCTTCCTTNACTACCTCTTTATCCCCTACTGTCAACAATACTCATCAAAAGCACGAGAAGTATACTCACCTCCATTGTCTGACCGAAGTACCTTGATCTTCTTTCCTATCTGGTTCTCCACAAGAGCTTTGAACTCTTGGAACTGAAGCAAGACTTCCTATGATCTCTTGCTTCAAAGGAAATAAATCTAGGTCTTCCTAGAAATGTCATCAATAAAAGTGATGTAATACTCATATCTTGTCAAAGAGGCAGATGACATGGGACCACACAGATCTGAATGAATCAACTGAAGCACTCCCTCTAATCTGGAATCACTGCTTGAAAAAACAGTCTTGGTGTACTTTCCCAAAGCACACCCTCTACATACACCACTCGACTCTGTGTTGAAATTTGGCATACCTGTGGTCATGTCTCTCAGTATCCGCAAAGCTGGATGGTGAAGATGGGCCATCCTCCTGTGCCAAAGCTCACACAACTCACTATTGCTCTAAGTGTGTAACAATGCGTGATGTGGCTTGAAGAGAAGCTTGTACAATTTCCCGCATCTGACTCCAATCACTCGCGAATCAGATGGACCTACTGCCTTGGGAAAGATGTGAACTTTCCCATCAAGAACATATACACCGAAGCCTTTGTCCTCAATCATGGAAATTGAAACAAGGTTCTTCTTGAGCCCAAGGACATACAACACATCCCTCAGATACATAGGTTACATGGACTACAGTCCCTCGCCCAACTGCACTCACCATTGTGTCATCTCCCAATACAACCTCCATCTCCAATTCCAACTCTGACATCTCTGTGAACATATCACGATCACCTGTCATATGACTGGAAGCTCCACTATCAATGTACCAAGTGGAGGAAGTAGTGGTGGCACTCAACAAATGCCCAACAACCATGGAATCCTCCATGCAGTCCTCAAAATCCCTGCCGGTGATAGAAGATGCTCTCTCAACACCAACACCTGCAAAGAGAGAAAAGTCTCTCTCAAATCTCACTGCAAACTCATTGATGTCCGTTATAGCTGCAGTCTGCTGCTTCTTCTTCTTCTTGTTAGGACATTGTCCAGCATAGTGTCCCATTTTCTGACATGAAAAGCATTTCACTTTGTTCATGTCCTTCTCTCCATCATGTTGTTTGGATCCCTCCTTGGAACCCTACTTGAACTTCTTCTTCTTCTTACCCGTCGCTGCTAAAGCAACATTCTCCTCATCATCCCTCTGATGTGATGAGCTTCCCTGTATGAAGCCTCTCCGTATCTCCTCCTGTGTGAGATCACCCCACAATCGATCCCATGTGAGTATGTTCTCCCTCCCAATAATGGTATGAACAAATATGGTCCACTGTTGTGACACTCCATTTAGTGTTGTACGCACCATCTTAGTAATGTCAACCACCTCTCCTACAGCTGCTAGCTCATCTCTTACCTGTGTGATCTTGGTAAGATATGATGCCATGCCTTCTCCTTTACCCATGCGCACACTCTTCAACTTCTCTCTCAATACCATTTTCCTGTTTTCATTGGAACTCTGATAAAGATTTGTCAAAGTTGTCCACATCTCAAATGTATGGTCTTTGGTTGAAATGTGAGGAATCACATGATCCTTCACTACATCAAGAATGACTCTTCTTGCCCTCACATCCTTCTTCATGAAAGCTGCCTTATCTGTTGCATCAATAGGTACTACTACAGGATTTGTTGTTGTCCCATGAACTATATCCCATAGTTCATTTTCTTCAAGAATCAAACTAATTCTAGCCTTCCAAGGGCTAAAATTTCCAGCCCCATCTATCTTGCACTCTAAGACCGAAAACCATGGTTGCAACCTGTAACCTCAAGCAAGCTGTTCAAGATTTCTTTTCTTCAAACCCCAGTTTCTGAATGTTTAAAATTCTGAATCTTTAATGCCGCTCTGATACCATGAAAGTTTCCCCAACCCAGTTTCAAGCCTTTTGGCTTCTCTGCATGGTTTAATGCCCAACCCTTCAATGCATAAATTTTATCAAAATTTAACTTCACTGAAACACATGTGAAACTTTTTCTCAATTTCAAACAATTCAGGAATTTTCTTTTGACTCGAAAATTTAAATACTCAGAAAAATTTCAGACATTCACACATGAAATTAACACGCTTGTTTTTAACTTTTTTACCAATGATCCAGGACAAAACCCCCGAGGGAAAACCTGTTTTCTAAGTGAGATTTTATTTTTCTTCAGTAAAAAAACAAGAATAAAATTCAGCAGTACTTATCAATTTCCAGTCTCGAAATTTGAACCCCAAAGTTGAAAATCCTTTCTCGAAAAACGTGCCAGACAGCCTCAAAATTCGTGTTGGTTAACTGTTGTACAGACAACAATTAATACTCTGATTTTTACCTCAAAAAACGTGCCCACCGTACTACTGTACTGAATTCTGAAAACTGTGCAGACTGTACTGTATGACCACCTCGAGAAGCATGCAGACCGTACTGCTGTACGGAAATCTTGGGAAATGTGCAGTTCGTACACAATACGAAATCCTCGAATTATGTGCAAGAAAACAGCCTCGATTTCTATGCCAAAACTCTGCTGTACAGTTCCTCGATTTTTGTGCCCACTCTGCTCTTCTCCTTCCTCGAAATTTGTGCCAAAGTCTTCTCAAAATTTGTGCCCAAATGCAATCTTCAGATTCTCTCTCCTAGTTCAAAATTCTTCAAACCCTCACTCTTTCCTCTCCTCTCTCTCTCCAAAAATCTCTTTTGGAAATGATCACAATGAATGAACTTTTTCCTTGCCCTAGCCTTTTTGTTCATAGTAACTTCATCTGTCAATCTAATGGTCAAGATTAGATTAGATGAGAGGTTCACATTAAATGCTCCATTAAATAATAATTAAATGACATTTAGTGCACTCATGTCATTTAATAAAGTTAAGCAACCCCCTTTTTCTATTTAATCGCTCACTTAACTTTTAAATCTGAAGTTAGAAAAATACCCACTTAACTTTTTAATAAAGTCACTTTAAAAATATAAAGTGCATCTCACTTCATTAAATGCACAAAATGACTAGAAGTCACATTTAAGTGTCATTTTCCACCCAAGGCAAATCTAGGTGGACAAACACTTCTTAGGTAACTTTTCAACATCCTTGTCCCAAAAAGACATGCCCATCCTCCTACCATCCTTCCATACCGAAAAAAAAATGCATCGTCTCAAGGTTTTTCATCTCAAACTCTAAAGCAAGGTCTTTCTTGCAGCTAGCTATGAATCTTTCTACTCATGTAATAAACAAGTCATCCACATAGAAAACTAGAATGAGAAAGTGATTTCGTTGCAAGGTGGGGTGACGAGAAAGAAGACATGCATTTGTTGGCTGCTCTTAATAATATGAAGAAAAATGAAATTGAGACCATGGAGGAGTTCAACAAAAAGTTTAATGATCTTGTCTCAAGCCTTCATACAAACATTAAACCTCTAGGTGGCTCTATCCTAGTATACTACAATAATCCTTTAATGAAGAAATGAGATATCAATTAAGGGATAAAGAGCCACCTAATTTGAAGCGTGCCTAGGGGCTTGCCGAAAAA
The DNA here is from genome assembly GCA_001517045.1 of Pseudotsuga menziesii. Taxonomy (NCBI): domain Eukaryota; kingdom Viridiplantae; phylum Streptophyta; class Pinopsida; order Pinales; family Pinaceae; genus Pseudotsuga; species Pseudotsuga menziesii. The sequence continues at coordinate 86,830 of LPNX010514783.1, forward strand.
ATTGATAGAAATATGCAAGCTTCTGGGAAATCAAATCTTCTTGGTTTCATAAGAGGCAGCACATCGTCTTCCAAGCATCAAGACAGAAAAGAGAAAGCACTGGTGACAGACAACAAAGACCTTTGTAAGGACCCTTTGAGAGAACTCATTGATGTGATCAAGGCCATGGAGGCAAATCATGCTGCCCAGATAAACGCCATGCAAAACAGACTAATAGCTATGGAGAGATCTTAAGTTCCAATTCAAAGAGTTCTGCCTAGACCTAACCTAGAATGGAAAAAGAAATTTACTCCCCATGATCAGAGGCCCCCGAATCAACTTGAAACAGCAAACATGGTAATTGATGAAGTTCCCCCTTCTTGCAGAGCTTGTCATGAATTTCATGAAGAAGCAACCTGTCCAAAGTTTGAGTACATAAATGAACAAGGTCCTCCTAAGACTAAAAATTTTGTAAATTACGCAAAGCATCCAGAATACATAAATGTAGTAGGCAAGAGTCAAGACTCACCTCATCTCCAAAGAAAGCTGGAATCAAGCCAAAGAGATAGCTAAGGAAAAAGATAATGTAACCAAACTATATGGGGAAAAGCCTACTCTAAAGCAGATCATAGAGATGGCCAAGTTCAAGGGGATCACCTATCAGAGAAGAGGCAATACAATTCCAACCAAGTCAAATCAGCACATTCCAAAGGTAATTGAGCTTCCTTTCTCAAACTTAAACGTCGATGTGGTTAGTTGGATGGCTAATGCAAAAATGCTTGTGCCTGTAACTGAAATCCTTAAGATCCCAAGTCAAAGGATAAATTAATGAAAGCATTAGAAGAGCCTAAAGAAAAAATATTTGATAAGTCTAAGGAAGAGATACCTGAGAAGCCTAAAAAATGTAATCCTGATAACCAGAAAATTATGAATCAAGACACCCCAGTCATCTTACATAGTATGGACCCTAATAAAGAAGACCATCCACCATTCTATGTATCCCTCATAGTAAATGGCATGTTGCTCCATAATTGTATGCTTGACTTGGGAGCCTCATCCAACATTATGACCAAAAAGGTTATGGAACAATTGGACCTGAAAATCACAAGGCCATATCAGAATGTATGTGCAATAGATTCTAGAGAAATTGAGGTTGTGGGCATAATCATGAATTTACAAGTGAAGTTGGCAGCCTATCCAGATATAAATTTGGTCATGGATGTGTTAGAACTTAGTAATTGATGTGCCATAATTGTATGCTTGACTTGGGAGCCTCATCCAACATCATGACCAAAAAGGTTATGGAACAATTGGACTAAAAATCACAAGGCCATATCAAAATGTATGTGCAATAGACTTGAATTTGCCTTTAGATTTGAATTTGATGCATCCAATAATGTAGTTGAATATGAGGCGCTTTTGCAAGGACTTGAGATTGCTAAGGATATGGGGGTCGAAATTTGAAGTATAAAAGGTGATTCTGACTTGATTGTTTTCCAGGTTAAGAATAAATTTGCATGCAAAAGTGAAAGATTGAAAAAATATAGAAATGTGGTGTGGGACACCATGGAGTGGTTTGATGCCTTGAATATCATAGTTGTTCCCTGTGAAGAAAATAGTGAAGTAGATAAGCTAGCAGTAGCAGCATCAACCCTTCAGCCTACAAAAGAATTGATACAAGGAAATGGCATAATTGAAATCAACTTTAGACCCTAAATTCCGGACAATTTAGATCACTTGCAAGTTTTTAAAGATGATAAGCAAATTCTAAGATTTATCCATAATGTCCAGGAATTCTCTGATTTTAAAATAAGTTATAAGGAAGAAGGATATGACTATTTTGAAAAGGAGGATCAGGATAGGAATTGTGTTCCTAAGGGCATCATCCAACTAGAGCATGCTTTTGACAGACCAGACAGGCACAAGAAAGAAAAAGAAACATTGAAATTTGGGGACTATATAGAAATAAATATTGGAACTGACAAAGAGCCCAGATTAATAAAGATTGGAAAAGGCACATCAAAAAAGGAAAGAAAAGATCTGATCAATCTGGTCCAAGAATTTAGGGATGTTTTAGCTTTTACATATGATGAACTAAAAAGCTTATCAAGAGAATGTTTTCAACACACCATCCCTTTAAAAGAAGATGCAAATCCTTTCCGCCAGAAGCTTAGGCAAATCCAAGTTAGCACCCATGGTTTACAAAGAGCTGCAAAAGACTTCTCATAAAAGTCTGCTCCAATTTTTTATTCAAACTGCCTCTAACCATCAGTCAAATGTAGACCTTTTTCAATGTATCAAAAGTCCACTTATGCCATTCTTCCAAACTGTCCTTTCAACTGTTTATAGATGGCTCAAATACAATTTTCGGTCTGTCATTTCAGACCTCCAAACCAATCCATAAGAAAGACAAAAATAATCATCATACAAGTGCAACTCTGATCCTAACACCCACCAATATGTTAGACAAACCTAGTTCAACCATAGTTCACTTTATTATTACAAGATAGTAACAAAACTATACTTACACAAGACAGGATTAGCTCCCTGATTACCCTTGGTCTGTAGCTTTCATCCTCAGCCTTTGATTCTCCTCCTCTTCACTGTCACAGGACTGTACCTACGCTGCCCTTGTTTCAGATCTATTTCCTTCTTGAATCCATTCAGAGAAATTTTGTTGAAGAAAGCATCTTTCAGCCTTCAAGAAATTGGCTTGGCCTTCTGTAATCCATCCTCAGATATCCTCGTCCTCTTTCTGTTACTAGTTGTTACCCTCGGTCTTCTTTTCACCCCAGATCCACATCGAAATCCCTTCTACTTGCCTCAGAGCACACACTGCAATTTTTGGCCTACTGCCTTAGACCCCCTGCAATTTTCGGCCTGCTGCCTCAGACCACTTTTTCAGACTTCATTTTTCACAGAGATTGCGTCTCTCAATTTTCCTCACAGATCAGCTCTTTCCTTCAAACCTACTAAATGAGGCACACTCCCCTGTATTTATATACGTTGTATTGCTCACTAGGGTCGACTTTCCTTTGTATAAGTGCATGTTTTAATGAGCCGACCTGTCATATTTAGCATGGGGCCGACTTGTAACTATTTGGCGTAGATTTTTGTGGCTTCTTGATAAAAACCTTCATAACTTTTCATTCCTTTGGAATTAGAGGAAGTTCTATATAGTATATACCAACGGAAAGGGCTTGGAGTCAGCTTTCCAATTATGCATATTATGACACATTTGGCTAGATCTATTGGGTGTAACATGCCTCCAAAGTTGGGGTATCTTTAATCCTTTTGGGGGCTTCTTCTTGTTTATGGCTTCATGGCTTATGTCTTTTTAAAGGCCAATGCTGCACCAAAAACAAAGTATGTTTGCTGCAAGGCGGTCACCACCATTCATGTCCCTCAAGTTCATCAAATAGTCATTGCATCTTTCATTCTTCTTCAAGGATTCAGGGGTTGGTACAACAAGTTCTCGGATTGTCTTGAGCTTGCTTCAAATCTGATTTTATGCTTGTCGTCTTCCGTTACATCCAAGTCTTCAAACTTGTCCCATTTGACATCAATGACAACAAAAAAGTCCAACAGTTGGATGGCTTTTCAGGATATAATCAGGTGCTGGTCAATAAAGATGATCAGCATAAGACCACTTTCACCACACCTTAGGGAACTTTTGAATATTTAAGGATGTCATTTGGCATGTTAAATGTGGGAGCCACTTTTCAAAGGGCCATGGATTTTGCTTTCAAAACACTGATTGGCAAAATCATAGAAATTTATCAAGTTGATCTTACTGTTTTCTCCAAAGAAAGATCATATCATATCAGTCATCTCAGGCAAGTGTTTGAAAGGTGCCGAAAATATGGCATATCTTTAAATCCGACAAAGTCTATGTTTGGAGCAGATAAAGGTAAGTTGTTGGGACACATGATTTCCAAAGATGGTGTTAAGATAGATCCAGAGAGAGTGGAAGCCAACAAAAAAGTCCCCTTGCCCCATAATAAGAAAGCCCTGCAATCTTTCAATGGTCAAATGAATTTCGTCAAGAGATTTATTCCCAACTTAGCTAAATTAATGAAACCAATGCAAAAATTACTTTAAAAGGATGTTAAGTTTGAATGGAATAGTGAAGGAAGGGAGGCTTTCAGAAGCATTAAAGATTCTCAATTTCGTCAAGAGATTTATTCCCAACTTAGCCAAATTAATGAAACCAATACAAAAATTACTTTAAAAGGATGTTAAGTTTGAATGGAATAGTGAAAAAGGGGAGGCTTTTAGAAGCATTAAAGATTCTATTTCCAAATCCCTAGTCTTAATAAGCCTAGACTATTCAAAAGATTTCCAAATATTCTCATTTGCCTCCGAAGACACGATTGCAGGAGTAGTGTTGCAAAAGAATGATGAAGGGCAGGAGCAACCCATTGCTTTTATGAGGAAAGCCTTGCAAAATTCGGAACTAAAGTATACCATCATGGAAAAGTCAGCTTATGCCCTAGTTAAGTCCCACAAGCATTTTAGAAGTTATGTTGGCTATTCTAAGGCGATTGGTTATGTTCCCCATGCAGCAGTGAAAGATATATTGTCTCGGCATCTTAGCAAGATTGCCTGGGCATAAGAGGAAAGTGGGTTTCGAAGATCCAAGAATATGACTTAGAGATCAAACCCACCAAGCTGATTAAAAGTCATGGTCTAGCCCGGATGATGGCAAAGCATAAAGAGCCAGCATTGGGAATAGTCTGCCAGAGCAGTGAGTCAGCACAAGCCAAGTCAGCAAAGCTTTAGCGTCTAAAGCAGGATCAGTGGTATGAGGACATCATCTTCTTCTTGGTTAACCTCACTTGTCCAACTCATTTGGTTGGCCATAAAAGAAGGGGTTTGAGGTTAAAGGCCACCAAGTATTGTATCACTCAATATGGCCTGGGATTAAGGAACCCAAATAGACTAATACTTAGGTGTGTCGATGAGCCAGAGTCCAAAAAACTCTTGGTTGAGTTCCATTCAGGATTTTGTGGGGGGCACTTTGCAGCTAAAACAATAGCCCACAATATCCTTAGTGAAGGATATTACTGGCCTAGTTTATTCTCATATGTCCACAAGTTTGTTAGAAGTTGCCAACAATGTCAACTCTTCACTGGAAAGCAAAATCTATCATCCTTGCCCTTAAAGCCAATAGTAGCTCAAGTCCCCTTCCAGCAGTGGGGGCTTGATTTGATCGGTCAGTTTAAGGCCAGTTCAAGTAACGACCATACTTGGATCCTTACAGCAACTGACTATTTTAACAAAAGGGTAGAAGCAATTCCCATTAAAGCTGCAACCAGTAAAGTGGTCATGGATTTTTTTGAAGATAAAATCATCAAGAGGTTTGGTGTGCCTGCTAAAATAACAACAGATAATGCCAAGGTCTTCAACTCAGCTAAACTTTCCTCATTCTGCTTCAAATACAACATTATCCTATCCCATTCCTCTAATAACCATTCCCAAGGAAATGGGCTTGCAAAATCAAGTAATAAAAATTTAATGACCATTATCAAAAAAATTGTGGGAGATAACAAAGTCATGTGATAGTAAGATAAAGTTTGCACTATGGGCAAATAGGATCACTAAAAAAAGTGCAACCGAGAAGTCTCCTTTTAAGTTGGTTTATGGTCTAGATGTCACCTTGCCCATTCATCTCAAGTTGCCAATGTATTAGTTGCTCCAAATTTTCAATTAAGATCAAGACGCCATTCAAAACAGGGTGAATCAGTTGGTAAAGTTGGATGAAAGCTAAAGAAAGGTTGTAGATCAAAGTATAATAAGTCAGGATCAAGTAAAGAAAAATTTTGATAAGTCTTCCAAACCGAGTCTTTCAGAAAGGTGACATAGTGCTACTTTGGGACAAGTGAAGAGAAAAGTCGAACAAACACAGCAATGAACCTTTAAAGATCAAAGAGTAACTTAATCATGATAAGAACCAATCATCAATGCTCTTAAAATTAAAAAATACAATGGAATTGCAAATTGCAAAAAAAAAACAAAACGTATTTTTCAAACTTCAAAACGTAAAAGATGTCTATTATGTCAATTTTCAAATACTTGTAAATTCAAAAAATTTAAAACATGATTAAGATCTAAAACTTATCAGGCCGATGGGCCCTACAAAGTTCAAAGTTCAAATGTCTCCAATCAACAATATGTCAATGAAGTTGTAATGGGTCGAGTTGTGGCTAACACACGTTGCATAGGCTGTAATGTAGTGGGTCGAGCCTTGGCTAGCACGCAAGCTGCAGCAACTCGAGCTTGGTGTCGAGGGCTCGAGCTCAGTCACTAGTGTCAACGGTCACAAGGCGCTTCCAAAATTGGAAGTTGAAGCTCAAGGGTGTTCTCAGTTGTAAGTCACAGTCGTCGCACTATCTATTTGCGACCTGCAAGTGAAAGTAACCCTACCCCACCGAAACAGTGAAGAAAACCTCACTTGAATATCTAAAAACCTGCAACGAATTTTTGTTTGAGATTCGAATTTATCACGTTCGATGAACCTGGTAACCAAACCGATTTGACTTTCAGGTCCGGCTATTAGGTTCGCCAAACCTGAACAAATTTTTGAAAAAAATTTAGGTTCGCCGAATTCTGAACCTGGAGGTTCAGGTTCAGCGAACCCTATGACATAACCTTGGGGGAGTTGTAATAAAATGTCATAGCATGATGAAATTATGTAGCAGACTTGGATTTCCTAGGACTTAGGCATCAATTCGACTTGTCGAGAGTGCTTTTTCCTTGTTAATTATAGGTTGGTCTTCAACGACTTATAATTTTCGAGTTTTTCACTCAAACCTCCAAAGTTGGAGTAGTCGTCCCGGTGGTTAGGCCTTAGGAGGTTATTAAAGTCTAAGTGTCAATCTATATTACCATGCTAGGCATTATTTTTTAGTCATATGAACATGTGCCAAGTCCCCCCTAGGTTTTTTTCAGTTTTCCGTTAATAAAAAAAATTCTCATTTTAAATTTTTAATGTTTTAGTTGTAAAAAATCAAAAAAACGATAAAAAAGTGGTTAGGAGGTGGATTTTGCCATGGGGTGCTCGTTTTCTAACTCAAAGCACCCACTAACCCCTAAACCCACTTTTGGGAGGAAAATCATGATTATTTATCATCAATAATGATTTTCTCTCGAGTACAGCCAAAAAGTCATAATAATTGGCCAAAAAGACAAAAGAAAGTCCAAATAGGCATTCCTAATTTCATGGGAACATGTAGAGGACGGGATCTCAGAGGTGGCTTAGTTAAATGGCAATCAAACTAAGTTAATGAAATACGAATCAACATCAAATCCATGGAAGGCAAGTTAACTCATGATGGAGGGGCCACATTCTCTCAAGAGAGGGGTGCATTTGTTGAAGTGGCATCTTGGTGTTGGATGGGAGTTAATCCCAAGAAGGGAGGGCGCACCTCATGAGAGGTGGCACCCATCCCATGAAACAAACTCTCAATCAAATACCTTGAACTTATCTAGAACTCGCCCTCAACCTTCAGTTAGCTCATGCACCCCCCTGGACCTCTTTATCTATTCAAGCAAGGCACTTCTGCCTCATTTGGCATCAGAAGTGGAACCTTTACTTGCATATCATTGTAATATTTTGAGTTTTTGGCATTAATAAAAGGCTTTGGAAGCTTGTTTGGTGTGATTGCCTTATGTGTGGATGTTTGATGCTCTCTGAGCTAATGAGGTAATCCGTGTATTTCGCAAGTTTGTTTATTGTTGGAACTATCTTGTCCTTTGAAGGGAATTTCATTCTAGAACGGCAAGAAGTAGTATTGGTTAATTTACTTTTTATTGTTAGTGGTATGAGAGTTCTTGGAAATACTTGTAATTTCTTGTTTAAATTCATTTATTTCTATGTTTTTTGTATGGTTAACCCGGTTACCTAAGCTGGGGGATAGGATGAGCATGTTAGCATTGTCTTTCCTCAAGCAGATTTAGAGAAGAGCATAGTCCCTCCCTGTCCCACTACTAAGACGAATCCATTTGCCCAATATTTCTCAACTAACCTTGGTTTTTGCTTTCTAATGCAAAATTTCTAAATCTTTCTTGGGAAAAATTCCTTTGTTTTGTTTGCAAATGTATAACTAAGAGCTACTGTTTAAGTAGATCTTATTTTATGCTAGATTTAGTAGTGTCTAAAAATCTCAGTTTTCCATCTAGATCAAATGCAAACAAGTGCTCTCTTTTGCAAATTATTCTAGCAGATCTAAAGGCTTAGGAGAGTAATTTGTTTCATGACTTAAAAGTTCTATTTGGCAAGTTAGAAGTGCCTCTCTTTTGCTGCCCCAAAAAGGCAAGCAAGACCCCAAGGAAACTAGCTTCCTAGCTTGTTTCCTTTGGTAATTTTTGTGGAAGTTTTAGATAGTTTAACTTAGAATTTTTTAGAAGTTATTTTTTTATTGTGGTCCCAAAATACTTCTAAAGTGTCTTTGGGCATCTTTTAAAGTAAATAATTTGCTGATTTTTTCTTTTTGATGACAAGTATGCGGAAATGTTGTTGAATTTCCTGAAGATCTAAGCTAGCCAAAGCTCCAGGATTTCTTCTCTTTCATAAAAAACCATTTGAAAACCTTGTAAGCAAACTGGATCCTCAGTTATAAAGGACTGTAGGCATTCTTACAAAAAAAATATTGTAATAATCATAATAAAAAGAGCAAGTGGGCTACCCAACGCCCACACCCCATCCCCCCAAGGGGGATCCGAGTGGTCTCTTGTGTGGTGTGCATTTCTTTGATTTTTGCTTTATATACAACAATAGATTAGATCACAATCTCACACATGATTCACACTTAGTTAGTTTTGCTTTCATCTTTTCTTGTTGCAAAGAGTAATTAACCCACTATGCTTTTTCGTAGTACGATACTACTGAAAAGGCTTGCATGAGTACGTGGTATTCAGAAAAGAGATTTGTAGTTTAGTAATTAGATAACATTTACATTTTTTGCAAGTAGTTTAATTTCTTTCAATTCTATGTTGGCAATAAAACAATCAAATTTTACTACTTGTCTCCCGTATCCTCTTGTCCACCACAGGCTTGCCTGATCTGCTGGAATAACCAGAAAGGGACTTCTAGTACTTTGTAATTAACTCCACAATCAAACCAAAATTAACTCCCTTACAGACATAAATTCGGCATCCTCATCATATTTGTTGTTTGTAGGCAAAGTCTACAGTGAAGAGGGAGGTGCTAGGTAGTGACCGTGGGGATCCGTTAGGCTACAACCTAGTTTGGTGTCAGTGTTGGAGTAAAGTTTGAAAAATCGGAATCGGTCGGGGGTCAACTCCGAATCGGTAATGAATCGGTCGATTTGAATTTAATGAATCAGTTTACTAAAAAATACATAAAACATTTAAATTTTAAATAAAAACATCATTTTCAATATTTTAATCCATGATTCCAAAGTATTAGAGACAAAATATCCGAAGTCTACTCATGTATATATCATATAAGTGTTAATATCTCAAAATGGCACAATATGTACTGTGCAATACATATCTAGGAGACTAGAACTGGAACAAAATACATAATCCATGAGGCCTATAGGCCCTAGGGTATATGGCTTGTAGAGTCCAAAAAATAACATGCTACACAGTCAATTACATAATAGTGACTACTGCACAGTCCACTGTCCAGTTCCACAGTCCGTTCAAAGTTCAAACTTCACGGTTCAGTGTTCTGAGTTCACGTGGCCGCTGACTCTCCAAGGTTCTAGGCTTCCATGATGCCAACAAGTTAACAACACGAGGAATTGAAGGTTCTGAGTTTAGTGACTAGGGGTAGTCACTAAAGAGGTCATAGGTTGGGTTAGGTAATTTAGGTTAGGAAAAAAAATTAAAAACAAAATAAAACATTAAAGAAAAGCTTGCTTTTTTAGTGCACAGGTCTACACAAAAATCGGCCAATTGTTGTCATGAATCAACCAAGCAAACCGGTTCGGTATCGTACCGGTCACCAATCCGATTTGCTCACCGTTTTGACTCGGTCAGCCCTTAAATCGGTGAATCAGCCAATTCCGAAACCGATTCAGCCGATTTTTAAACCTATGTGTTGGACACACCCACGTGACTCCGATCTAGCCTTCTTCTTGTGTGGAACCACATTTGGCAATCTAGACCTATTCCACGTACTTCAAAGTATATTGGAACTTCCCTTCCCATTAATCCACCTATTTAATAAATAATAAAATTTACCAAAAAGCACAACAAAACCATTTTACTTTTACAGCAACATATTTACTACTGGAACTAGTCTAATTTGTTCATCTTACCATGCTTTGAAGTATTTACGTTTATACAATGATGATGACATGCTTGATATGTTGTTAAGTACATTTTCATGTGTCTTTTGTGATTAATCAAATAAACTCCTAGAATAGTTGTTTTTTCTCTTTCGTAGATTAACAGCCTTAGATTTCTTTTAATAGGGACCATGCCCCTTGGCTTCGCTAGTAGTTGGCCTAGACGAAGGATTCAAGATCAAGGGGCAGTACTTGACTCTGGCTTGCCCCCAAGGACGCACGCAGTGGCTTGAAAATTTATGCCATGTGACCCGAGGTGCATATTAGGCAGCAATAGTTTCCACTCCAAGAACATGGAGAACATCTCCATATTAGCATTATCAATCACCATTGGACCACAACCAAAAACTAGGAGAGTTGAATCATCAACAATAGTTATGTGTTCACCTTTACACTAATCACTATAGTCAAAGAGAAGGTGCATGTACTTTGTCATATATCTAGTTGCCCAAAAATTTGCAATCCATTCCTGTGAAGAGGTGGAAAACCATAAAATAGGGTGCACAGCTAAATGTGTAGAGTTGCCAGCCTTTACTTTAAATTGGGCATTGTTGCCAATTGTTTGCCAAGTAATTTCTTCAATCTTTTGAAGATGAAGACAATTTCCAAAACATGTCCCCCCTTATGGCAATAAGAGCATGTCATCCTCTGCTTCTTTGAGGGTTTGGAAGTGTACATTGTAGACTCGTGCATGTATGAGGTAGAAGCCTTAGAATGTGCTTGATCTCTAGAGGATAGTTCAACAAAATTCCTCAAAGTGACTCGATGTTGGATAAGATTGAAAAACACATCCTCTAAAGTAGGTGAAGCATGTGCCTTGAAAAACAAAAAATGTGGTAAACGATGATAGAAAAAATTTTGACTGTGGTAGAAAGGCTATTTGATATATTCAAAACCCCTTTTACCTTGACCACCGAAGTTAATAAAGTCTCCTTGACTATAGAGAAATCCACTATTTGGGGTCCAAGAGGTCAATTTCAAGTTGATTGACTTGAGTAATGTTCACTACACCAAATAAGTTGGGGAAAGTATCCCAAATCTGCTTCGACTTGTTGGTATCCTCAGTATGATGAACAAGTTTTGGCTCCACATAAAGAGTGATCAACCAAGAGCTTTATCCTTCTTTAAATAGGCGGGGTCATAGCTGTCACCACTCTCAAGCAGAAGCAGTTTCTCAAAGTACATCATAAACCCTTGTTGCGAAGAAGAGTTGCCATTTGATCAACATAAATATGGTAGTTGGCCACATTAAGACGAACAAAAATCCACATTCCATCCAAAGAAGTAGAAAATACCAGTACTGCCCTGAAAAGCTGCAGCATTTTGGACTGAAAATAGGGAAAGTGGAAAGCATGGCCCTAAAAGAGGTGCATATCTGCAAGAAACTCCCCTTCGATCCACTGAAACAACCAAAAAAATGCTCAAAAAAGATGGTGATGGCGAAATGGAGGGCAAAAAACCCTAAAAATCTTTTGTTGTCCAAAAAGTGCTTCAAACCCCTAGTTTCAGACCTGAAACAGCACTGGATATAGAAGGAAAAGTTCACACTAGCTCTGCTACCATGTTGAAATTCACAAAAAAATAGTAGATCTAGGGTGAACACTTCAGCAAACCCTAATCCAAATAAATAAAATACAACAGAGTTATAACAGCAGCCAATGATCATCACAAGCGAGATGAACCCTTAACAGATTGCGCTCAAGAGTCACAAATTTGCCTGACAGAGAAGTCAAACATAACCATGGAAGATTGTTGCATAACCCAGGTCCCAAACACAAGTACTCCAGACTCCAGAGACATGCGCTATAGGAAAGATTCCCATAGGCTTTTAGCAATAAACAACTTGAGTGAATAAATTACAGAGAAGAAATGTGCTTTATTTATTCACCTCCATTAGGGTTTTGGGTGCTAGCCCCAAGAGGTGACTAGGCCGACCTAATCAAATATAATTAAAAAACAATAAAGTGAATTCAATACCCATATGTAAGCTCAATAAAACCACCAATTATATCTAGTAGAGGATTGGCATATGGCCCCAAGTAAGCTCAATAAAACCACCAATTATATCTAGTAGAGGGTTGGCATATAGCCCCAAGTAAGGATTAACCATAATCTCAACAATACTTGCATGAAACATTAAGCCCAATAAAACTTTACTACCAGATCTGACACAGCCTTTATATCCATTTGGATCCATAACAAAAATTAAAACAACCTCAATACAGCCTAGATCCATCCAAGATCCCTATCCATTCAAGATATGAAATAGACTTGTATGAGATCCTTACAAGATATGTACTAGATATGTCGAATGGGGAGTTGTAGTTTCCTTCAAACAAGAAATATAAGCAATCAAGAAAAACAGAAGGACATATTTTTAAGTTACCATATAGCACCACTCTTATCACCATTTCACATCTCGATCATTTGTTTTTAAAAAGTGGAGTGACAAAGTTTGAAGCGCATTTTTAAGCATTTTGGAGGGCAATTTTCATAATGGTATTAATTATATCCTATATTTGACCATTATATCCACATGGCTTTGCTCTTGAATGTCGTGTAATGTCATAAAGCTAATGCATTGACATGTTTTCAAAATTCCCCTCTATCTATCTATATACGATATTCTAATTCAATTATGAGAGTGGAGATCCCATATGATGCTAAAGTGTAATTACGTAGATAATGACCAGCAGCATTGCTGAAGGATTGACCTTCCAATCCATACATAATGTGATAAGCTAAGAAATTGAAAGGTCAAGTTAGGAAGCTGAAATGAATGGTCATTTCAATGTTTAAAGTGTATGTACACCTATGGAGATAGATGAGCCTTAAAAATAATAGTCTCTATTATACTTATCATCCCTCTCCTTTGTGTATGCACCCTCTGAAAATTAATACAGCCAGCAGCAAGGCATCTTCTACTTAAATTTCTGGATTGTTTCTTTTTCTTTGAGCCCAACTCATTGTCATTGGTTGTGTTTTTCAACAAAATGGACTATGTTCTTTCAGCAGTTGGCTGTCTTACTTATCAATGGCCTGTCTTTTTAATTGCTGGACAGTTGGCAGTCTTTTCTATGAACAGAGACTTTAAGATTTTTCCCTTCATCACGACACCATTTTTCAATGTTGAGGTAATAATTGAATAAACGGTCAAAAAACATAATAAATTTGAGCCAAAATCACCCCTTTGAAAATATATTATTGTAAAGGGGAAGAGTGCAAGGGGAGCTACAAATGGCTTAAAAATATGCAACGAACAGTACAGTGGCTCACACAACAGCCAATGGTATATCAACTGAAGTATATAAATCTCTTGGGCTTTTCAGTTTGTGATCCTAATGACACTGCCATGCATGGTCTAATGAAAAAACTAAAGCTGATGAAAAAGTTAGTCTTATCTTGGGAGAAGAGGAAGAAGGAGTCCCTGCGGGCAGAGTTAGTCTCTATTGAAGAGAAGATCTGTTACCTTTTCTCAGACATTTCAAACAGCTGTTTTTCTTTTAAGTCAAAGGAGTCTTTGGTGAACCTGGAAGCCAGGAAAGCAAAAATTCTCTCTATAGAAGCAGAAACCTGGCAGCAAAAGAGTCATATTACTTGGCTCAAACAAGGTGACTGTAGCTAAAAAAACTTCACAAGCATGCTTGCCATCGTAGAGCAGTTAACACTATTTGAAGTCTGAAATGTGCAAATGGGAATATGATTAGCTCTCAGGAGGATTTGGAATCTGAATCCATTCAGCACTTCGACGGTATCTTTAAAAGCCAATGGCCTCAAACATGGAAGCTCAGATGGAAGTCATCCAGAATCTTCCGAGATTCTTCTCTGCTAATGAGGATCAGCTTTTGGAAAGGGAGGTGACCTTGGGTGAAATGGAAAAGATTTTAAAAAAATTCTCCCGGGACAAAATCCTTGGGCCTGATGGCTGGACCATGGATTTTCGCCCATTTCTTCAACATCATTGGTAATGATATTCTGGAGGTGGTGGAAGAATCCAGGTGTAAAGGTCATGTTGCCAGGGGTCTCAATTCAACCTTTATCACCCTTATCCCCAAATGCTCCAAGCCTGAGTGCTTTAATGATTATAGGCCAATCTCTCTCTGCAATCTAGTTTATAAAATCATCGCTAAAGTTAAATCTAATAGAATTAAACCAGTTGTGGATTTTCACATTTCTATGAAGCAGTTTGGCTTTCTCTCCAATCGGCAGATAATGGATGCCATTGGAGTGGCTTAGGAATGCTTACCTTCTATTAAAATTAAGAAGCTGAAATCCTTAATTTTAAAGATGGAACTTATCAAGGCTTATGATCGTGTGGATTGGGTTTACCTCAGATGGCTCCTCCTTCAAATTGGGGTTCCTATTTTAGTGACAGAGTAGATAATGTGATCCAAGAGGATATTGGTGGCCACCCACCTATTCCACTTGGACCCCCACCATTGTTTCCTTCAGTTTTCCAGTTTCCTTAATTGTAGCACAATTTACTATTTTTGGCAGTTTTCAGGTCTTAAACTTCCAGAGCCGTTTTGAGGCTCTAAACGACGTTTTTTCAACATCGAATGGTCGGGCAAATATGAGTCTGTTCTAGACTCGTTATTTGCCGTTAATGGATGTAGTCCTTAAACAGATCTTTCTAACGATGTATCATGCACGTCAAATGGAGGTAGTATGCTAAAGTTACGACCCGGGGAAATTGATGTACCAAGTTACCCAACGGGACCCACATTCTGGCGTTTCACCTCCTAGGGTTAGGTTTTTGGATGTGTAGAGTTTCCATTGTTTCTCAATAATATATAGGCCTTCGAGCCTCATTGTAACAGAGAGTTCAGAGGCATGTAGCCGCCACATCTCTTCTCAGAGATAAGCTACCANGGATCAGTGGTATCAGAGCAATCTGCTCTTTCTCGATCCTTCGTTGCATGTCCCCAACGAGGGCGGGGTATAAAGAGTTAGGGCTCGATCTGGTTGAACCTTTGCAAGATTAGCCTCGCAAATCCCGACGGCCACCCATGGGGGACGAAAAGAAAGACGAGGGCACAAAAGATCCTATCAAAATGTTGCTCGAGGAGGCCCTTGAAAAACAAAGGAACGCGATGATGGATAACTTCGTCCAGATCCTTCAACGACTTCCCACTGGCGACTCATCTACATCTAGCAGACACTCTGGAGGCGCAACCCCTTTTAAGGTATAAGTAAACTTCGACATTCCCATATTTGATGGCCGAATAGATGCAGACGCCGTAGATAGATGGTTGAATCTATTAGAAGGATATTTCTCAGTTCATGACTTTTCCGACTGGGAAAAGATTACTTTTTCTCTACTCAAAGCCGCCCCCCATGTCAAGGACTGGTGGGAAACCTACTGTGAGAGAAAGGACGAGGAGAAACCCTCTCTGTTATCGACCGTACCCACTTGGAATTCTTTCCGAGATGCCATAAAGGGACAATATTATCCGGTGGGAAGCTATGAGAACAAGTACATACAATGGACTACACTGCGGCAACAAAGAGATCAAGATGTGCATGAGTTGACGAATCTGTTCCATACCCTACACACCAAGTTGGGCATCAAAAATTCAAAGAAACATTTGGTGTTGAAGTACCGCAATTTCTGCACAGATACATTCAGGAGGAAATGGAGTTCCTCGACATCTCCTCGCTTGGTACGGCATATTGGTATGCTGCCAAAATTGAGCAAAAATTCAAACAGAAAAAGCGAGACTTTGGATCTGCGAATCAGAAGCAAGGGAAAGGTGCCCCCAAACCGCAGAACCAAGGACACAGCCAAGGCATGGCGACTCAAGAAAACTTGCCAAAGCCGCAAGCAAAGAGCAACACCGCAAAGCCGAAGAAAGAAGCAGGAAAGTGGTCCGAGTTCCATAAGAGCCCCACTCACAACACAAGTGAGTGTCGGGCCAAGCAGTCACTGGTGGCCGAGATAAAGGCTTCTAAATCAGATGCATACTCTGACACTGAATCAGACCCCGAGAAGGGGAATGACAGAGGGTAGAATATTATTGATGCAGAGCCCAATGCCACCGTTGTCACCACGAAGATCCAAAAGGAAGAACCAGAAGATTTAGAGGAGGAGGAGCGTCTTTTCAACTGCCAGATATGGGTAAAGGGTTCTCTACTACAATTCATTGTCGACATTGGGAGCCAAAAGAACCTGATTTCAGCAGAGGTTGTGAAGCGGTTGGGTTTGCCGACCACAGCACACCCGCAGCCATACACCATCGGGTGGCTTCACCAAGGACGGGATCTCCGCGCCTGCCAACAGTGCCACCTTCCCTATAGCATCAAGCCCTTCACCGATGAGGTATTATGTGATATTGCTCCTCTTGATGTTTGTGATGTATTATTAGGTCAACCATACCTATGGAAGTGACATGTAGTGTATAAGTCCCGGCCTCGCGTTGTTATTATTACGTTGGGAAATAATTTGTACAGGATACCAGAGGTACCACCTCCTGCAGCTATCTCTTTGGTTACTGCAAAACAATGCAGTAAGCTCATTTCCAAAACCAGGAAGTTTGTTTTCTTGATGATCTGCCCTCATGGAAAGAAGAAGATCGTGGCCACGACCTCCAGACAGGGCCCCTCCGCACAACAACAACAAATGGACAAGGTCGTGGAGGAGTACCGGGACATATTCACCTCACCCACTGGGGTGCCTCTCCACTGTCAGGTCAAGCACCCCATCGATCTGACCCCAGGTGCGCCGCTTCCCAATGGACCGATCTATCGACGATCTGTTCTGGAGAATGATGAAATCAAGAGGCAAATTCAGGCGTTGTTGCAGAAGGGTCACATCCGGTCAAGTTCATCGCCCTGTGGGAGCCCGATCGTGTTGGTACGGAAGAAGGATGGGGCTTGGAGACTTTGTATTGACTATCGGGCGCTGAACAAGATCACTGTCCGAAATAGGTACCCGATCCCAAGGATTGATGACCTCCTGGAACAACTTAAAGGGGCGAAATATTCTAGCAATATCGACTTAAAGTCCGGGTATCACCAGGTACCGATCGAACCGACCGATGTGTGGAAGACTGCCTTCAAAGCCAAGGAGGGCCTTTTAGAATGGTTGGTCATGCCTTTCGGGCTGACCAATGCTCCTACAACCTTCATGAGACTAATGGACGACATCTTGCGGCCATTCACCAACTCATTTGTAGTAGTGTACTTGGATGACATCCTGATATTCAGCCAGACTTGGGAAGAGCACCTCCGCCACATCCAACAGGTCCTCCAAACACTGCGGCAGCACAAGTTGTGTGCCAATTTGGACAAGTGCACTTTTGGCATGACCCAGGTTCAGTATCTGGGATACATTATTGATGAGTGTGGGGTACATGTGGATTCAACCAAGATCCAAGTCATTCGGGATTGGCCGGCCCCAACTACTCTAATAGAGCTTCGCAACTTTCTGGGCCTTGCTAATTTCTACCGCAGCTTTGTGTTGGGATTCTCTCATATCACTTGGCCCTTGAGTCAAGTCACCAAGGGAGGAGCGAAAGCAAAATTCTTTTGATCTGAAACTCAAAAGAAGGCGTTTGCATAATTGAAACATCGCCTCTGTTGTGCCCCAGTGCTCACATTACCAGACTTGCAACAACCATTTGAGATCAAGACAAATGCCTCTGACTATGCTATTGGGGCAGTCCTTACTCAACAAGGGCATCCAGTGGCATATCACAATGAGACACTGTCCGACACAGTCCGCAAATATCCCACTTATGACAAAGAGATGTATTCCATTGTACAGGCTGGCCGACAATGGTAGCATTACATTTTGGAGAAGGAAACGATCATCCACACAAACCACCAACCCCTGCAGTTCATACAGACACAAGGGAAGTTACAGAACGATCGCCATCAGAAGTGGTCCACATATCTACAACAGTTTCATTTGAACATCAAGTACAAAAAGGGAAGCACCAATAATGTTGCAGACTGCCTCAGCTGACCACCGATCGTGGCGATAACCACCGTGCTCAACTCTTGTGGGCACGAGACTTCTGATTGGCCGCTTCTCTACAAGAGCAATCCAGAATTCAGCCACACATACCAGACACTCTTGGAGGGAAACCAAGTTCCAAAATTTCACCTCCAGGATGTACTACTATGTCACATGGGACACCTTTGTGTTTCTTCAAGCGAGCGTGCCAAGATGATTTGGGAAACGCACTACAGTTGGGTCCCTGGGCATTTCGGGGTCGAGAAAACAGTGGCAATACTGCAAAAGTATTTCTATTGGCCGAACCTTCGACGAGACGTCGAGAAGTACATCCAATCATGCACTGCCTATGCCATTGCCAAACCATCCATCAAGAAGCAAGGCCTCTATACTCCATTGCCTACCCCTAGTCGACCTTGGGAATCCATCTCCATGGATTACATGTCGGGCCTTCCTTCTACTAAGCACGGCAACGACTGTGTGTTTGTGGTCGTTGACAGATTCTCAAAGATGGCCATAATGGCGGCCTGCAAGAAGAATATCACAGCAAAAGCCACTGCTAAACTCTTCTTTGAACGAGTGTGGGTACACTTTGGGATCCCACAGTCAATAATCTCAAATCGGGACAGCAGGTTCCTTAGTACATTTTGGTCTAGCCTATGGTCAATGCTAGACACCAAGCTCACAAAGTCCACAGCTTTCCATCCCCAGACTGATGGCCAGACAAAGGTCGTCAACAGAATGATCGTACACATTTTGCACATGTACAACTCAAAGCATCCACGCACATGGGATGAGAGCCTCCCCTATGTACAACACAGTTATAACCGAGCCCTCCACAGCTCAACCAACCATGGCCCCTTTCAGGTGGGCTTGGGATTCCAGCCACTATGTCCCATTGACGTAGCCATGCCATTTGCAGCTACTTAGGCTGATTCAGCTCATATCCAGTCTGAAGTTTCCAAGGTGAACAACTTCATTGAGCGCATTCAACACATTCGCTAACAGGTTCATGTAGATCCAATGCTAAGTACAAGCAGCAACATGATCAACATCAGGTGCAACACAACTTCCAGGTGGGCGACAAAGTGTGGCTACATTTGTAGAAGGAGCGCCTCGTTGGACCCCACCGCAAGCTTCGCCCACTCCGATATGGGCCATACACCATCACCAAGGCTATCGCGGACAATGCCTTTGAGCTCAGTATCCCACCATTCCTTGGTCTGCACCCAGTGTTCAATGTGGACCACCTTCGACCCTGCTTTCCACCTCTACTGGACACATCAGACGTGGCAAAACAACTCACACCAACAGAGTTAAACCCCGACTACATGGAACAAGCCACAACTGATTGGATTATGGACACACAAATCAAGAACACCCGCTAGCAAAAGATCCAACTATATCGAGTTGTCAAAGCAGGCCAACTCCTTCACCAAGGAAAGTGACTCACCAGGGACCAATTTCAGCAGAAGTTTCCTCATCTCATGGAGGAACTCGACGCAATGGAGACCATTGCTTCCTAAGGAGGGAGGAATGATCTAGGAGGATATTGGTGGCCACCCACCTATTCCACTTGGACCCCCACCATTGTTCCCTTCAGTTTTCCAGTTTCCTCAATTGTAGCACAATTTACTATTTTTGGCAGTTTTTGGGTCCTAAAATTCTGGAGCCGTTTTGAGGCCCTAAACGACATTTTTTCGGCATCAAATGGTCGGGCAAATATGAGTCTGTTTCGGACTCGATATTTGTTGTTTATGGATGTAGTCCTTAAATAGATCTTTCTAACGATGTATCATGCGCGTCAAACGGAGGTAGTATGCTAAAGTTACGACCCCGAGAAATTGAT
Source organism: Pseudotsuga menziesii (assembly GCA_001517045.1). Classification (NCBI taxonomy): domain Eukaryota; kingdom Viridiplantae; phylum Streptophyta; class Pinopsida; order Pinales; family Pinaceae; genus Pseudotsuga; species Pseudotsuga menziesii. The sequence continues at coordinate 106,934 of LPNX010514783.1, forward strand.
GTACCAAGTTACCCAACGGGGCCCACCTTCTGGCGTTTCACCTCCTCGGATTAGGTTTTTGAATCTGTAGGGTTTTCGTTGTTTCTCAATAATATATAGGCCTTCGAGCCTCATTGTAACAGAGAGTTCAGAGGCATGTAGCCACCACATCTCTTCTCAGAGATAAGCTACCAGCACTCTAGCCAGTTTATTTCCATTCTGCATGTAAACAAGTTTCAGTTATTGATTAATGAAATGAAGTGTTATTTCCGCTGCATATTTGTTTCTATGGTTATTTGTGTATTCTGTTGCGTTCCTGCAT
>LPNX010514829.1:21854-68315 GCA_001517045.1 Pseudotsuga menziesii
ATAAGCTTGATTGAGCTGGGAAATAACCAACTGAGAATCCAAACGAACTTCAAGCTGGGTGATGCCTCATGACAAAGCATCCCATAGGAGCTCAATTACAGCCCTATACTCAGCAACATTATTAGAAGCAGGACCTAGACAAGCGCCAACTGCGGCAACAAGCTGTCCTGAAGAGGAATAGATAACCCATGCTACCGAAGCCAGGTTACAAGTATGACAGCTGGCACCATCAGCAAAACCTACATACATCTCGGAAGACATCTGCAACAACCAGCAGATAGTATAAAAAACAAAACTGACAACCTAATGTACATAAAAATACATACATTAATATACAAGAAAAAGTGCTAAGCCTAAGCATAGTACTTCTTCAGGTAGAGCCCATTTCTAGGCTCAGGCAGTTTATTCCCATCATAATCCACTAATTCATATGCTCCTTTATTCAAAACTTTAGACACAACATAGGGTCCCAACCACATAGCCTTGAATTTTCCTACCCCCAGAGGCTCTTTATCTTGGTCCCAGAGCAAGACAAGTTCCCCTTCAGAGAAAACCCGAGGTTTGACCGTTTTATCATATTGATATTTAACCATGTTCTTATGAGCCTGATTTGTAGTTAACGCATGTCTACGTTGTTCATCAAGGTGTTCTAAATGGATCAACCGTTCCTCAAGCTCAGTTGTGTCAGGTAGCACATGAATAGCTATCTACAAAGATGGGATTTTGCATTCAATCGGCGTAATAGCTTCCACCCCATGAACAAGTTGGAAGGGGGAAAAACCTGTAGCACTTTTGACATTGGTTCGATAATCCCAAAGAGCAGGATATAACATGATGTTCCAATTTGAGCAGCTGGATCAATAGTACGTTTAAGGATAGTTTTTAAAGTCTTGTTTACAGCCTCAACCTGACCATTTGCTTGCAGATAATATGAAGAAGAATGTTCTTGTCGGAATTCGAGCATGGTGGTCAGCTCTGTCATCATGTGATTTTGGAAATGATTGCCATGGTCAGTGACAATCACTTTGGGGATACCAAACCTAGCAATAATCTAATTAAACACGAAGAAAGCTGCTGTTTCCCCATTGTCTTTGAAAGTAGGCATTGCCTCTGCCCATTTTGTGAAATAGTCAACAGCGACAATGATGTATTTATGCCCCCCAACCGAGGCTGGGTTGCATGTCATATAATTGATCCCCCACTTTATGAAGGGGCCTACCAAGACGATGGGAAATAAGGGAGCAGGATGTGACCGTATTTTTCTGGTGTACAGCTGACATGGATGACAGTGTTTCACAGCTTCTACACAAACTTTAAAGATGGTGGTCCAGAAATACCCGGCACGTAATATCTTCTGGGCCGTTGCTAACCCAGATAAATGACCCACACATGCTCTACTTTGGGAATCATTTAGGACCATCTCCGCTTCCTCATGAGTCAGGCAGCGACGCAAGATGGAATCTACCCCTCGTCGATATAATGTATCTCCTATAATGAGGTAGTTTTTAGCATGAAGGCGTAACTTGCGTCGGTATTCCCTAGAGTAAGCGGTAGGATACTTCAAAGTCTAGAGATATATAAGAATATCTCCATACCAAGGATCAGAGGTGGATATAAGGAATATGTACTCATCTAGGAATGAGTCATCCTCAACCACTACATCTTCTTCTGTAGGGAATTCTGCTATAAGCTCGGCAAAAACTAAGGACTTTTTGGATTTAGCGGATTGGAACACCAAGTCAAACTCTTGGAGAATGACTATCGACTTGTTGAATTTTCCCCCAACAATCCGTGGGGATAAAACATATTGGAAAGGGTTTACATCTGCCACTACAGTAGTGGTCCTCAGTAAGATGTAGTGCCGTAACCTCTGTATAGCATACACAGCTGCTAAGGCTAACTTCTCGACGTGGGAGTACTTAAGCTTAGGTCCAACCAGAGCACGGCTAAGATAATAGACAACATGCTCAATGAGCTTGTCATCCTCCTGAACTAGCACTACCCCAATGGTAGACTCTGACGCGGCCAGATATAATATAAAATCCTTAGAATAATCTGGCGGGCGTAATAAAGGAGCTGACAACAAGGCTTTTTTCAATGCCTCGAACGCGAGTTGTGTAGTTTCATCCCATACAAATGGGGTGTCCTGTTTAAGCAGGCGCATGAAACCTTTTGTGATCTTGGCATAATTAACGATAAAACGTCAAAGGAAGTTAGACTTTCCTTGTAGACTCTGAAGTTGCCTAAGTGAATGAGGAGGAGGCAGATTTACAATGGCCTCGACTTTTAAAGGATCGACCTGAATGCCCCTACTAGAGACAATGAATCCAAGCAATCTACCCGATTTGACACAGAAAACACACTTGTGGGGATTCAAGTGAATTTTATAGTACCTGCATCTCTCAAAAATCAACCGTAAATGATATGGATGTTGGATCCTCTTGCGAGAATGAGCAGGAAGATCATCAAGGTAAGGCTCGACAATGGCTTTTATATCATGAAAAGCAAAGTTCATGGCTCCTTGAAAGGTTTCCCCTGCATTTTTCAATACAAAGGGCATTTTTCTATACGCAAATGTACCCCAAGGGAAAATAAAAGCAGTTTTATGCTGGTCTTCCGGTTTGATTTGGATTTGATTGTAGCCGGAAAAACCATGCATAAACGAGAATACCTCGCTACCCGCACATGCATCTATGATCTGATCAATAAACAGTGTAGGGTAGTTGTCCTTAGGACAGGCTTTGTTAAGGTCTCGAAAGTCTGTACAAATGCGAATAGTCCCTTGATTTTTATCAACAGGAATTGGGTTAGACACCCATTCAGTCAAAGCTATGGGATATATAAAACCTGCTTTCAACAACTTTTCAACCTCTACCTTCACAGCCGCCGCTTTACGCGGGTTCACGGGGCGTAATTTTTGCCGAACTGGTTTGGAATCAGGATAGGTTGGGACCTCATGTTGAACAATAGATGGATCAATGCCTGGCATCTCCTCATATGACCAAGAAAAGATATCGCAGAATTCTTTGAAAAGGGAAGTATAAATGGAAATCTCCTCCGAAGAGCAGTTTGCACCTATATAGATATTTTCCACGACATCTGGCTTTACAGAGATGTTGATCGGTATAGTGGTGGAAATGTTTGCCATATTCCCCTTAGCAAGCACTCCTTCCCTAGGTAAAGGGTTGACAGGTGTATCAACATCATCTGACAGTCTCACATGAAAATCTTGGTTTTCTATCTTGCTTAGCTCTGGAAGGAAATAAGATCAGTGATGAAGATCCTCACATATCTTATCATGCGCACACATAGCTTCCAGAATAGCTTCATCGGAAGGTAAAACAGTATCTAAGCAATCTATGGAATGTAAAGAGTTTTCTGCCCATGTGGGCATATAGACTTCTTCCAGATCATCCAAGACTGTAAGAGGATCTAGAATGGGATCTACAAGGGTTTGGGTAATAGCTTGATACCCCACTTCCACTGTAGATAAGGGCATTTCCAGTTCCTGAGGGGTTGGGAGGACCCAAGGATCAGTCCTATCGACCACTAAATCAATGGACTTCCCTACAGTAGTAGAACCGATATAAAAGACTGGAGATGGAATATCAAATGTGCCCATCAATGATGCGTACATTCCAGCCCGCAAGCTCTGTGCAGTAGGTTTGGCCTGATCAACCAATGGCACAGTGGAATCTTTAGACTCTAAGCGCCCTTTTCGAGTAAAATCAAGTTGGTCAACAGTGACCACCTTTCCCTCATGTGGAAAAACCACGACACGAAAGACAGCAAATGCAACAGCAGACATTGCATAAGTCCAATTCCTACCCAGAAGCAAATTGTAGTCCAATGGAGCATCAATCACTTTGACTTCAAAAGACACTGCTTTGCCATCCAAATTAATCTCGAAAGCTGGTAGGATACCATGTGGACGGAAAGACCTTCCATCAAAAGCAGTAAGTAAAGTGGTTGATGGGACCAGCTCTAGGGATCCAAGAGCTTTCCAACAAGCTAGGGACATAACACAAGTAGAGGCTCCCTCATCAACAACTGCTCGTCCAATGGTCTTACCACCATGGACAACATCTATCGATAGAGCTACATGGTAAGGGAGGCAAATTTTAACATCAGAGAGATTAAATTTCGCTAAGAGACTCGAAGAGTCCATGCTACCTAAAGCTGCTAAGAGGGCATCCCGATGAGCGGGACAGCTCTGTAGCACCTCCAAAGCTGACATTGCAAAGGATTCTGAGCCAAGTCTTCAACCACAGAGTAGTTAGAAGCGGCTCGGGCATTTGGGTATATTTGGCATTATTTCCGCAAGTTTCTCTATAGTGAGAGGGTTGGAAGATTCAACTACAGCTTTACCCTTCTCACCGGTCTCTTTCTCATAGTTCTTGTTCCTGGTTTGTAACAAAGTTGAGGATCTAACCATGTTGATATAATTGGGGTCAGGGGCAGCTTGAGTGCCCCCTGCTATGGTAGAAGCTGAAGCAGAATTCTGCCCTTGGGGAAACGAATTCTTCAGGACAGCCGGCGATTAAGCTTGTAATAGCTTCTAAGCTTGTTCCATGAGGGGACAAATATGAGTAAGATGATCCCCTTGGCACAACTTACAAGGGAACTTGACTTTCTTCTTTTCCTTTTTTCCCCCATCAGCATTGTTCGCGGGCTTTGGCTTGTTTTGATTTTGGTTTCCCTCTCCCTTTTTACCTTTCTTCTTCTTCCCATCGGGCTGCTGATTTCCCTTCGAAGAGGTTTGTGCAAAAACATTTGCACTTTGGGGGGAGGGGGCAGCCTTTGCTACCTCCGCCATAGACTATTTGACAGACAATTGGTGAAGTTGTTTTGTCAAAGACTCTACAATGGGAGAGTTTACGGACCCAACCACACCATCGGCATGGGGTCCATGCTTGGGTTTCTCGGCCTCATGCGAAGGCCTTTGTGCCTCAGGGATAATTTCATATAGAATCCTAGACTGTGAATAAATCAAGTCCAACTGCTGGGCCCTGAGTATGGCTTCTTCTTCACTAGTCACTCCTGATGTGGAAACATCCTTAGAAATGTATGGCAACAATGACTTAAGGAACCACTCTAATAGAAACTCAGGAGGGATGGTAGCTTTGATAAGACTCTTTTTCCTCCTCCACTCTTGGATATGATCCGAGATGTGGGTTTCCTTATTTTGTCTTAAAGTAGACAACAAATCCATTCTGAAATCGTAACGAACCAGAAGCTAAAAGTGACTGAGGAAAGCACTAGCTAGCTCCCAGAAACTACTAAAAGCAGCAGAAAGCAGCTCAATGTACCATTTTTCCGCAGTGCTAGTCAAGGTCCTGTGGAACAGCCTCAATCTCACTGAATCTTCATTCAATGAGTTGGAAGAACACCATAAGTGGAAGGTGGTGGCATGAGCCCCAGGATCTTCACCAGCCTTACCTTCGAACTTAGGGATGTCCGAGGGCAGTTTGGTGGGAACAAGTGGCCACAAAGGGTCATGCCTCATTGGGTCATTCAAAGTTGCCAGAAAAGGAAGTTTGGGCCTAATCGGTGCACTAGATGTGCCAGCTTGGGGATTAGAGGGTCCAACCCCCGAATTCCCATAGGTAAAGGTGGGGTTGCCCCCTGACACTGATTGTGAAGTGGGAAGGTTTCCTTGAAATGGATTCCATCCATAGGCCATAGGATTTTGGGTGGGAGGTGCAGTGTAAGTGGTTCGGGCCATCCCCATAGAAGCTGGGGTCTGAAAGACTGGAGCAGGTATCCCTCCGCTAAACAAAGAGAAGGGAGAGCTCATGTATGGGACTGAAATAGGGGTATGGAAGCTCTACCCATAAGAGGTGTTGCCCCCAAAATGCACTCCAACATATGAAGGATATGGACCTATGTATGGACTGGATGGGGGAATGTGCCCCCCATTCCAAGGAAATCCTTGGACATAAGCCGAGGATCCTACCGAACCACTTTGAGTAGTGTAAGGGAAGGAAGAAGGAATGGTAAGTATACTGGGGATCCCAGCAACCGTGTTACCAGAGATACCTCCTATGTTGGAGTGAACCGGTGGTTGAACCACCCGGCTCACTGGAGTTAAAGGTGTAGAAGGAAAACTAGATCTAGGGGCACTAATCAGGGGAGGTAGTACCCCTTCAACCGGAAAGGGCGAGGTAAACACAAATGGAATTTATTCCGCAGAATACATGATTCTACTCAAAGGGACACCTACTATTAGTGAACTAAAAGGTCTAACTTGGACGATCACAGGATCGTTAAGATCAGTCAAGGGAGAGTTAAATTTTCTTGCAAACTTGTCAGTCTGCAATTCTTCTATCTCGACTGTGTCTAAATCAAAACGGTTAGCTATCAATTCCAGTTCACCAAGAACCTCACTTACTCCTACTGGTTCAAAAGAACCGTCTGTGCCTAATCTCCGCCTTTGGGGTAAAGGTGGAGGCTCCAATGCAGGAAGAGGAGGAAGGTTTCTCAACCTTCTTGACCTTCTAACTAGTTGGTCCTCCAGAATTAAAAATTTGACTAATCACACCCTAAGGTCAACTAAGCACAAGCAAATCCACAAAGCATACACTAAAAAGATCCTAGAGTCTCCAATCAAACCAAGGTATAAAGATATGCTTTCCTGAAGAAAGCTGAGGAATAGTTACTTGGAATCCTTGAGGGGTCCTCAGGCATAAGCGGAGGAATCACCCACCACCCTCCTGCACTTTCCACAAGGGTTACCTTCCAAGCCCATTCGAGGTGAACCAGAAATAACCTTTCGGTTTACCTAGGTATGAACCCTAAAAGACAAGAGATTAAAGGCTACCTTGACAATACCAGCTGTCTGGGGGGACAGTCGCAAGCTGAACTCGTATGCATGGGCAGGGTAGCTAAGCCCGAAACTATGTCTAGGACAGAATCCCCAGATGCATAAAAGTACTAGGTTACATTTTGACAAGGATTCGGGGGGTTATCCCCTCTGTGCAAGCCTCCACGTGGCCTAGTGCTTAACTCCCGTTTGAGAGGAGCTTCCCAGATACAGTGATAGAATCAAGGATTTACCTATAGAAGGGTCCACTACGTCTAAGTTTATAACTTGTGGGAAGTTTACACTCCCTATCCCACAAGTCTAGCCTAAGCTAGTAGGTGAAAGGCCCCTAAAAATAAAAACTTACTAGTAAATTTTAATTTATGCGTTTATTTTAAGGGCTGTTTCTTACTCAAGAGGAAATGGAAGTGATGTACTGTATGGTGTTTTGACTCAGCAAGAAATAAATGAAAGTAAAGTGTATTCAAAGCAAGCTACTACTATAAAACAAACTTCTTTTCATTTTTTCAAATATGTATTGATGAACTACAGCATTGATAAGAGAAACTATGCCTATGTTTTTGTAATTTTCTGAGATTATATATTTTTAAAATGAAGCAAACACTACTTATGCAAAAATCACAATGCAAAAGACTAACTATGTTTTGTTTTCACTTTAAAAATTGCTCAAAGAAACTACTATGCATCTACTATGCACTATGTTTGAGTCAACTTGAAACTTACAGACTGTATACAAACTACAAACTGAAACAAACAGGCTGACAGAACCTATAGACCAGCAAGAGAAGCAGGCTAGGAACCCTAGCTTGGGTGCAAACAATGACACAAAACCACTGCAGACTTAAAAAAGGCAAGTGCAAACCAGCAACTGTCAGAAAGCAGAGTAGAAAAACAGAGTCCAAGACCCTGATCACTGATCTGGACTAAGACACTTGGACCAAGAACCCAAACAAGCCAAAAGCTTCAGGATGCAAACAGTAAATAAATCAAGTAAAAAGACTCAATGGATTTCAAAAAGCACTAAGATGTGATCACCTGAGGCAATCAAGAAAACTCTACACCATTCTTAAAGAAAGTCTTCTCAGAAAATAAGGACTATAACAAGAAAAGACACAAGCAAACTCTTCTTTAAAAATCCAAAACTTCAGGAGTACTCGCGACTGTCTAGTAGTGCAAGTCGCGAATGACTCGCGATTGTGCAGTATAACAACCCGTGAATGCAACTTTTTACTCGTGACTGTCCAGTAGGAAAACCCGCGAATGGGTATAAAAATTTTCTCAAAAGCAAAGAAAAAAAACCCTAATACTTTCAAACGCTAAAGTAAGCAAGATCCAGGATAAAAAACCACAAACAGACTCACAAGCAAAACTGGTCAGGATAACATAAATGACCTACAGCAGTCTAGGCTTCCCCAGCGGAGTTGCCAGTTCTGTTTTAAGGGATTATGCACCTAATAATCGTAGGTTATGGGTTACCAACATACTCAAACACTTGCAGACAATTGACTTTTAAAGTGCAGAATAGCAAATAGGAGGGTTAGAGGAACTTACTTGTTGAACGATGTTCGATCCTTGCTAGTCCTCTTCCAATCTGCTCCACTTCCAAAGTCTTCAAGGATCACTCCTCTTTCACCTGTTCAGAGACAATATTCCAGATATAGTATGATTCATATATATATGTTAGCAGGTTAGATAAATCAAGTATGACATACTGTAACATAAACAATTATCAAACCAAGATATATGAGACACATGTGGAAGAAGTAATCTCTTTATTATCAATAATGAGAAAGTTCAGAGTACAACCAAACATCTGAGACAAGGACTCCTCTGTCACCAAAGGATTCTGAGTTTCACTGCTCCAAATAATTCTATAAACAATCCACCAGCATAACTTTGCTCCAAAGTGTAAGTCCCTACAACCTTCCCCAAGGCCTGTATTTATATGGGTGAAATAAGGCAGTTCTCGAAAGTTGGGGAAGTTGTAGCAGTTAGGGAGATTAAGTAAAATGACTTAACTAAACTCCCATTAGCGCATGGTTTTGTGTTTTTATGTTAAGAAGCACATTCGCGGGTATGTAGTAGAGCAACCCGCGAATGACTCGCGACTCTGTATAAGCGCAACCCGCGAATACAAGGATTCGCGACTTGCTGTGAAGGAGACTCACGAATGACTCGCGAGTTGTCAAGAATGAGAGTTGCAAATACATTCCAACATGGCTAAAAGGCAAAGTAACTAGCTGGATGAAGGTAGAATGCATTTCATGACAAGCCAAGCTATAGTGTTAAGGGCAAACCTCTATCCATAAGTGTCCTTTTGTGTGCCAACATGAGGGATATCAGCACTTGGACGGAGAGGTGCCACTCAGGTGTATAACACGGAGTAGGATGGGTGCACATTTTAGTATAAAAGTGTTGATAAGGTGGGAATTTCTTAACAACCTCATGATAGTCTCTGAAGACAGAAGGCCAAAAATAGCCAACACAAACAATTTTTTGGGCTATAGCCATCCCAGATAAATGACCGCCACATGCTCTGAAGTGGCAATCATTCAACACATGTTCAACCTCCTCATGGGTGAGGCATTGCCAGAGAATAGAGTTAATCTTGCGTGTATCATTCAGAATGAGGTAGTATTTCACATGGATACGGATACAGCGGCGATCATCACAGGATAAATGCAACTAAAATCATCATGTTTGGAGATAAATAATCAAATCTCCATACCAAGGATCAGTAGTGCTAACCAGGAATAGGAATTCATCCAAAAATGAATCACTGGGCTCAGATTTCGTCAAAGCACAGGGAAGATCACACAAAATCTCGGCAAAGACCAAGGATTTCTTTGATGTGGCTTTTGCAAATTCCAGATCAAACTCTTGTAGTATGACTATCCATTGGGAGTACTTTCCCCCAAGCACCTGACGAGTTAGGATGTAAGACATAAGGTTCTAGTCTGCCAATACAGTGGTAGTGCATAGTAGAATGTAGTGATGAAAATTTTGTGCAGCAATGACCGTGGCCAATGCTAACTTTTCCACACATGAATAGCGATTTTCGAAATCCATAAGATTCTTACTGGCATAATAATTCATGTGCTCCTGACCGTGGAGATTTTCTTGCACTAAAACCATAGCGATGGTAGTAGTGGAGGCATCAATATACAGAATAAAGTCTGTTGAATAATCCAGGGGATGTATCACAGGTGAATGAGTAAGAGCATGCTTAGGATTATCAAAGGCACATTGGGACTGGTCATCCCAGAACAATGGGGTGTTCTTCTTGAGGAGATGCATATAACCGTGTGTTTTCTCTACGAAGTTACACACTAAACAACGTAGAAAGTTTTCCTTCCCTTGCAAACTTTGGATTTCATGAAAATTAGTTGGGGCTGGTAGAGCTAAAATGGCGGCAATTTTCAAAGGATCAATCTGGGTGCCATCTTTGGATACCACAAAACCTAGCAGATGTCCTGTCTCAACGCAAAAAACACATTTATGCAGATTGAGCCATATATTATAATGACGGCATCTTAGGAATATCTCTCTAAGATGACCAGGGTGGTCCTCCTGTCGCTGTGAATGAGCAGGGAGGTCACTAAGGTACGGTTCAACAATATGTTTAATATCGTGAAACACATAGCACATTACGCGCTGGAACGTGGCTCCAACATTTTTCAAGCCAAAAGGTAACTTCTTTATATGCAAAAGTTCCCCATGGGAAAATGAATGTCATCTAATGCTGATCGAAGGGTAATATATCAATCTGATTATAGCCAAAGAAGCCATCCATAAATGAAAAGATGACACTTCCAGCACAGTTGTCGATAATCTGATCGATATGTGGAGTAGGAAAGTTGTCCTTAAGACAAGCTTTATTCAAATCCATATGTCGATATAGGCTCTAATGGTGCCCTGATTTTTATCGATAGGGACAATGTTCGATACACAATTCGTCAGGGGTACAGGATAAATAAACCTGGCTTTGAGAAGTTTCTCAATTTTAGCTTTAATAGTTGTGCCCTTCCGAGGATGGAATTGCCTTAGTTTTTTCCTAATAGGTTTAGCCATGGGATAGGTTTTAATCTCATGGACCAAAATGGATGGGTCAATCCCTGGCATCTCTTCATAGGACCAAGAAAAAATATCATGGAATTCTTTGAAAAGTACCTTGTATGCTTCAGATTCATCTACCAAGCAGTTCTTCCCAACATGAATATGCTCGATAGTATCAGGCTTGGCTGATATGTTAATCGGATTCATCTGAGTAATGTTGCAAAGGTTTTCTTTAGAATTTGTGTCTTGCAACAATATGGAACTTTGGGGCACGTTGACAATATCAGTAGCCAACAAGGATGGATAATCATGGCTAACCAAACTAGTGTTGGGGAGAAACATGGATCTATGATGGTGATCCTCCCAAATGGACTCATTTGTATTCATGATCTCCATAATGGACTCATCGAAAGGAAAATTATTAGAGAGATAATCTAGAATGGGAAGAGAAGGTTCTAACCAATACAGTAAATGGTAAGGATCCAAAGCCCCTAGATGAATATCATCAGTGTGATCATCGAAAAAGGTTTGAATGGTGTCATACATTACTTCGTGTGGACTCAACGAGGTAGACTCAACAACTTGTTTACCCTTAGGCTCATAATCAAATGAGGCGATCATATGGACTGTCACACTATCTATGATAGGAGGAGTGGATAGAAAAATCCCCATAAGGGATGAATCCTTCAACATGCCTACCCCAATCGACTGGTAAGAAGGAGGGGAATGGACCAACATGGGGATGTTATTAGCCGTGGAGGTAGTAACATCTAGTGTACAGAAATCAAGCTGGTCAATGGTAACAATTCCCCCTAGATGCAAAAATTGGACTATTCAGAATATTATTGAGGTGACAGCAGTCATGGCATAGAACCAATTCCATCCTAGAAGGAGGTTGTAATATAAGGGGGCATCTACCACTTCTACCTGAATGGAAATGCATTTTCCCCCCAGCTTGACCACTAGGGATGATATGAGACCATGTGGTTGGAAACCCCATCTGTCAAAGGCCTTAAGGGTCTTAGGTGATGTTACAAGCTCGGGAGAGTCGAGGGCCTTCCAACAAGACAAAGACAAAACCGAGGTCGAAGCTCTTTCATCAAGTTTATGAGGTAACTTAGACTTATAGTTATCAACATTGAAATGAATCAAGTTGGTGTTATCTAGGTCTAAAGCTCCTAATGCTGTCAACAAGTTTTTACACTGTGTAGGGCAACTTTGGAGTACTTCTAAAGTAGACATTGCACAAGGTGCCTAAGCGATATCTTCAACTACATTATAAAATTGATCAGCTCAGGAATTGGGCTTAAAGATAGCCTTCTGAAGAGTATTCTTGGGTGGATGCAAAATCATGTCGAGAGTAGGCTTCTCGATAGATAGGGGGAAAGTAGACGAGGATGGAGGAAAACTAGTAGAGGGATCTTTCCCTGAAGAAGAATAATCTTCTTTTTTATCTGTAGGTTTGTCATAATTCTAACTTTGAGTTTGTATATTAATGGTATCCGAGGACATAATACGAATTTCTTCTGACGAACTAGAGTTACCCTGATTAGACATGTGGTATATCAGTTGTTGCTGAGAGGGAAAAGGATCTGTGAGTACTGCGAGTGTTACGGAGAGAAATTCCTATGGCTTGGGGTACCACAACAAATAGCTTGACTCCAGAAATCAATCTTTCCCAATATGCAATAGAAATAAAATGTCTAACACTAAAGGATCAGAGCTCGTACCTTATTCTGGACGGTTGAAGTAGATCCCCGTTGAGCTTTCCAATCTCCAGCTTGAATTGCTAAATTACTTCCTCAACAACAAGTAAACAATACAAGCATTCTATATATCATGGTGTTAGATCTATTCTAGCATATATAATCAATAATGTAAAAGCATTTGACATAATCCCATGGATAAAATATTCATTCAAATACACATCATTGGACAGGAAAAGATATTTCTATTAATATAAATCAGAGATTACAAGATACAACCTCTGACGGCATGTTTGCGAACCGGAGAAACTGAATCCCCCACTTGGGCCTCCACCACTTCAATCCTCCATCTCTCGATAGCAAGCTCACAAGCAAAAGGAAAGCTTGGGAAGAACACAACAATGCTCCAAGGGACAAGGGGATGCATACTCAAGCATAAGTTCCAGCAACAATGGACTATAGTTTCATTGCTCTCAATTCTCTCTTATGCCTTCAATGTATCAAGGCGTTCCTTATATAGCTTTTCAAAGGGGTAATGAAAGGTCGAATCCATGCGATCTCAAGGCATATGGAAGGATAGGATTCAAATGAGTCAGATCCATGTCAAGGAAAACTCCAAAAGGATTTGGATTATTTACACATCCCGATGTATGCGGTTATATGGCTCAAACCCGCGTATGTACGCGCTTATAAGGTTAAAAGTCGCGTATATCATTTTTCATGTGTTTTTAGGGATGATCAAGGAAACATGAAAGGACAAAAAGTGGTCCATCGGGGCTAAGGAGTCTGCAGCGGGACAAGGGAATGCCATACAAAATGTGATTCACCTAGAGTGGTGAAATCCGCTATAACAGATGCCCCCTAATGTGTGAGGTCAGAGGGGTCATACGATGGCCAAAATACATTATAAGTCCATCCCAGAAGTGAAGTGATGAAGGATCCCAAATGGAATACCAGCCACCCAATCAGCATAGTACCATGATACAACTCTGCATATAACTGCAAATACATATAGCAGTCCCGGATACATAAGAGTACAATGGCCATGAATAGGCATGATACATGATATCACATATGTGGTCATCGCCATGTACAATATACATAGATCAGAATCTCCATGATGAAGATATACAAAGGACCATGATCTCCAAAATGGCTGAAGATATATAATAGAACAAGATCTCCATAGTGGCTAGAAATGTCTGACATACACTGGAATCAAGTCACGAGAGCTGAAATCTCATGAACACTGGCACGATTGTTGGGGCGCGCACCCTAATGGTCCTTAAGGTGATTAGCTCTGCGGGTTTTGGGAGTTTGTAAGCGGAGCTACGGTTCAAAATAGTCTTAGGGGTGTCGGGGCTGAGTCAAAAACATTATTTTGTAATAAACCCATGGTTTAAATCCAGGGTTTAGGGTTCGGGGTGCCCATGGTTTAAGTCCATGCTTTTGTAATAATGTGCTATTTAAATAGGCACTCTTGTAAGTAAGTGAGGTTAGGCTTTTTGTGTAAAAGGAATTGATGCAAAGCTAAGGCTAATTTTGTAAGAAAAGGCTAAGTCCCAGCTGTGTGCGTGGATGACCTCTGCAGCTGTGTGCGCAGAGGGTTTTTGGGTGATAAGGAAATCTATAGCTGTGTGCGTAGAGGCCTGCAGCTGTGTGCGCAGCTTTGAGGACTGAAGGGATCTGCAGCTGAGTGCGCAAATCAGAACAGTGGTTTTTGTAGAAAGTTGAATAAAACACAGTTCTGTGGACGTAACTCCTACACTGGGGGTGAACCACGTTATATCTTGTGTCGTGGTTCTGTGTGTTGTTTATGTTGTGTTCTTTCATGCATTTATATCTATATATCTTATAAGTACAGATCACTGCTAGACAATAACTTCGCTATGAATTCCCAGGAAAGGGTTGCGCAAGGCAATGTTTGTTTATCTAACTGCGAAGCTAAATAAGTGAATGCTAAGCTCTGTGATTTATATTTATAATCTGTTAAAAGTTAAAGGTACAGCAATATCCCTCTTTTGCTTGCAGAAATCTGGTTCTACAGCACCCCATAGCTGTTTCGGGTGAGACTGCAACCTGTTCACAAGTTGTTGCCAAAAGGGCCAACACTGTGGGTCTTTTGTTGGTGTGAAGTTAAAGGTATAAAACCTGGGTCTGCCTTATTGCCCAACAAATTGGTTCCGTTGTCGGTTGAAATCAGTATCTGCTCAAGAGGGGTTTATGTCGTACCTCGAGGGCTATGTTCTGGAGGCCCTCTGTGAAGGAAATTGGTGATTGTCTTGATGAGACTTATCTAAAATTTGCTGAGCATGAGAACAAAGATCCGCGTCGTAGTGCAAACGAATTTTTACAAAGGTATGTTTTTTGTGAAATTTATGAAAATTTCTTTGGTAGTATCCACATAGAGTTGCACCAGTGGTTATCCAGGTTAGCAGAGCGAAGAACGAACTTCCAAGCACGTCAATTTCCTATTTGGACCCCCGCAAGAATTAATATACTAAAAAGGGTGAACAACGAGATATCCCGCGCTGCTGATTTCTGGACAACGCGAACCCTTGAAGCATTTGTGACGGAGTTCACCATCGACATGAGTACCTCCTTTAGTGAAGCCGAGCGGTAGTTTTTCAAAGGCCCAAGGGGTAAGTTTTTGAATTCATAAAAATGCTATTGGCTGAAAAAGGTATATTGCTAATTGAAACAGACTGTTAGATTTAGTATTACTAACCTATGTTTGCAAGCGACAATACCTTTGACGATCAAAGTGGTTTGCTGCGAAGTGGAAAAAGGTACAAGTGAGATTTTGGATCCTATTCCCAGGGTCAACATACCGAGTATTCCCCTGTAAGTCCCACCGATTCAAAACCCGAAGAAACCCTTTCTGTTGGAAACCCTCCGGTAACCCCGCAGCAAAGACCTATTATCCCTGAGAACCCGTCGTAGTCTGAAAGTCACCCTAGCTCGAGTATTCGTATTACAGGTCAGTCTACCCCAGTAAGTTCTCCCCCACCTACTTCCAGTCCCCCTCCATCCCCCCCTAGATCCACTATGGCCCACATGCATGATGACATTAAGCTACATGTTTTCAAAGGAACTAGATTCGAGGATCCAGAGCAGTTCTGGTTTTTATGTGAAGCAGTGTGGACTGCTAAGTCCATTACAGATCAAGATACAAAAAGAGCACAGCTGGTTACTTCTTTCAGAGATCGTGCTCTGACCTGGTTCATGAAGTTCTCCAGCACTCAGAACCATGCATTGGCTGACATAAAAGCAGCAATGATAAAGGAATTTAAGAAGCCAAAATCCGAGTCGCAGTGTATTACTAAATTGAAAGAGATTCAGCAGAGGCATGGAGAATCAGTGTGGGACTTCGATCAAAGATTCAAAGTTCTACTAGACCAAGTCATTTTCCCCATTGGACCTGTGCAGCATAAGGACTAGTTTATTGCAGCATTATTACCGCATATCAAAACTCCACTCATGCAACAGAAGGTTGCTGACCAGCAGGAGGCTCTGGAAATCGCGATGAAGCTTGAAACCGCCCCTGTCGAAGATAACTCGGGTATCGCTCAAATCCAAGCGTAGTTGTCCGCGATGGCTCTGGAGCTCCGCAATATGAAGAATGGAAAAATTGGTCGCAAAGAGGTCTGGTGCACACAATTTCGGACAGAGGGTCACGACAAGGAACAGTGTCCTGTAGTAAGAAATTACTTGAATACTGGTGCGCCAAACCCGTTCAACCCTACTATTCTATATTGTGAGATCTGTCGGACAACTGGCCAGCATCGACTTGAGAATTGTTATCTGCTACAGAGGTATGTGCAAGTCCCCAAGAACCCTTACTGCAAATTCTGTAAGTCCGTAGGCCATAATGAAGATGAGTGTCACAGTTATGACCTCATGAGGGAACGCACCTACAATGCCTATCGGGTACAAAATGAGGGACAGAGTAATGATGGCTATGGCTACCACGGTGGTGCATCAGGTAGAGGTGATTTTGGAGGCCGCGGTCGTGGTGGCATGGCTAGCAGAGGTTGTGGTCAAGTGGTGTGTTATAACTGCAACCAGGACGGACATCTGGCTCGCCACTGTCGGAACCCAACTATGACATGCCGGTATTGCCGAGCAGTAGATCATGTGATTGAGTAGTGCCCGTAAATGATAGCTAAGATTCAGGAAAGAAATAGTGGCCCCACTTAGAATCTTCAGATGATTTCCGTTGAGCAAAGACCTGCCCCAACAATTAATGTTGTTACCCGAAGTGGAGCTATGACACAGATACAGCCTACTGAGAAACAACCTGACGAGGCTTGGGTTCGTAAGGCTCCCGTGAAAGTTTCTGCCTTTGATATTGAAAGAGAAAACCAGACATTCATGGATGCCAAGAAATATTTTGGGGATTCTATCCCAGCAGTAGCACCTGTGCAGCTACATCAGCAGCAGTCGCAGCTGCAAGAAGCTTCGACAGATAAAGTAAGTACGCTTTCCTCCTTTTTACAGAGTTGTCTGAAACTTTTAAGAAATCAGAATGCTTTAAGTGAGTTGCAGAAATTTATTGCTTCCTGTGAACCTCAGGAAGGTTCTGGTCAGGCAAAAGCTATTCATAGAGTCAGAAGAACTGGTAGGGAAATGAGGTTAAACACTCAAATAGGAGAGTATGAGATGACTGATGTGATCTTGGACTTAGCGTCAGAATTCAATGTCCTAACCAAGCAAACCTAGGAGCAAATGGGAAAACCTACCCTTGATTGGTCCCCTATACAGTTGAGATTAGCCAGTCAGCAGAAGATTGTGCCCCTAGGATGATTCCCTAATGTTCCCATAGATATTGATGGCGTCTGTACTATAGCATACTTTGAAGTTATTGAGATCATTGACGACAGCAATCCCTATCCATCTTTGTTAGGTATTGAGTGGGCAATGGCAAATGCTGCAGTTATTAACCTTAAGAAGAGACAGATGACTTTTGAAGGGAAGGATTTGAGAGTCATAATCCCATTGGATCCTTCCCAAGGAGAAAGGTACACAGAACCCCTCCAAGATGAAGATCATGATGTGTTGGACCATATCTACAATATTACAATGAAGGAAGAATATTATGTTGATCCTAATGCCGAAGGTATTATGGATTGGCAGTGTGACAGCTCCTGTATGACGGACTCAGATGATGGTTTAGAGAACTGGCAGAACCGGTTGTCTGAGCTCCATGGACACAGATGCGCCAGAATTACCAAGTCTCTTAGATGGCTTACAAGAGTCCTACCTTTTTTGGATGGTTTAACAGACCTAGAAGAGTTTAGTGTGACATTCTCATAACAGATACCGGATTCCCAGACATGGAAGACTCTAGATTCCATATTCTGTGCCACCGCAGCAAGGTGGAGGGATAACCATAAGAAGTACATTCCTAGTTGGGAAGATTGTCAGAAATATCTTCGCCTAAGCTTTGTGACTCAGCCCCAGGAGGTGCGCAACGGGTTCGCTGGGCAGGGTGGACTGCCGGACCACTTGGAGCACTGTTACGAAGCATGGAAACATGTACCTCGATGGATACATGGGCTTATACATATCTAGACACCTGTAGCAGAGAACTGGTATATAAAGGTTGAGCCTTGGCATGCTAATAGGTCTGGTGACAAAGAAATCACCAAGTACCAACATGTGGGATCAAAGCTCACACCTTGGTCATGAAATTTTCTAGGATATGTCAAAGTTCAATATGGTGTCGATGGTCCTTATTATGATGCAGCTGCAGACCTGGAGGCGTTGCAGCCCAAAAGCTAACCGTTGGAACACTGCCGATTTGGCGGCGTCGGTACTTTACTCGCCTTAGTTGCTTGTCCTAATGGTATCCGCCAAAATCTAGCACCGTGGCAACAAGACCTCTGTCAGATTTGGTGCCTTCAATGTACATTTATGGTAGATTTGGCCGATGGATTGTATATGAAGACACCTGGGTACAGGGAAATTGCATTCCACATTTCATTGAGTTTCACAATTGAACCCATGTCAGCTGATCATGAACTCCAGGACCTATTAAGAGAATTTGAATAGATGGGTCTGTCGCACATCTTCGCCCCCCAACCTGAGCCTGCAGCCCGTGAAGAGACTCTACTAGCGTTGACTTTACCAATGCAAACACGATCTACCAAGAAACAGTTTAAACCTGAAGTTCGTTCTAAGCGGAACGAGGACAGACATAAGGAATCAGGGAAAACATCGGAGGATCCCGGAATGGATCCGCCTGGTTCAATAGAGATCCCAATTGAAGGAGAGGAGAACATTGCACCACAGCGGCCACCGTATCTTCAGCCTATTCGACCACGAGTTAAGCCACCTCGGTGGAATGCTAAGTTCACTATACGCACTCCCTTGCTGCCACCCTGTGTGTAGCTGGTTGGAACAATGACAGGGAAAATAGATCGGCTTAAGTATGCTGACCATGACACAAGTGACCATGGGAAGTTTCCACAATTCACACCTGCCCAATACTTGCATTTCGTTAAATATCAAGAAACTGGGGAGACCTTATTGGAAGTAAAACAGTGGGCTGCTGGCTTGGATCTAGCTGGTTTGCTGAAAATGCTCGATGTTCCCCATTTTGGTCGTAGCACACAAGTCACCATCGTGGTCAAGCAGCTGCTGGCGTTAGTACATGATGGCTGCCTATGGATCGATGACAAGAAAATCCTTATTAATGGCGAGCTCATTCATAGGATTACCAGCTGACCAATGGCAGGACCTGATCCAGGGATAGAATTTCCCTCAAAGCATGAAGATACGAAGCTCGCACAAAGCATGAAGGAGCGCTTTGGCCTGACGAAGGGGAAACGTGGGTATCACACTTCCACGATTCAAGAGAAGAATATTTGCTTCGCAGCTGAGCTCTTGGCATGCAAAATTATGTGGAAATGCAGACCAACTGAAGTGCCTGCCCTGGTCATCCGAATTGCTATCAACTATGCCGAAGGCTACAGCTACAACTGGGCAGCGTATGTTGTGAAGGAATTCCTTGAAGATGCTCGTGATGCACAGGAGAAAGGTATGGCCTTCCACTACTCATGGTTGATTATCCTCATCGCACTGGTAGGATGGCAAGAACCTACTAAAGAACAGTTTGCTGCTATACCAGCGCACATGCCTGGCGCATCCAGGTACGCATCGCTGTGGGTTTCATAGGATAAAACCCACCAACAGATGACAAACTATGTATTTTCCTTTTATATGCTGAGTATCTCGTATGAGATCATAAAAACCCCATGGCTCAGTAATGAGTTATTCTCTCAGTATGATGGCGCGGTCAATTTCAGGGCCGATATGCACCATATTTTTATCTAGGCTTGCGTAGATAAGAAGCATCAATGGTTTAAGTTGCCATATGTAGTGACTAAAGATGATATCCTCGTGATAGTACAGCAGTGGCTAGTAGAATGGTTAAAAGAAGCAGGGACAAAATCTAAGATTCCTGTCCCTCCTGCCACCGATATGGGCTCAGGCCCCAGTCACGTGCAGCAGCAAGAACCCCCCGCAGACAGTGACGACCAAACTGAGTCACTGCAAACTGCCAGCAACTAGGGAGGAGATGGTGGAAATGAAGATGAAGAAGAAGAAGAAGAAGAAGACTCAGTTAAAACTCTCTCAGACCCTAATAGGAAGCATAAGCACAAGACACTAGACGCAGAGGATGTAGACAAACCATCACGATGAAAGAAAGCAAAGGCATAAAAGGATAAGAATATAGACGAAGCACCCAGTGTAACCAGTGTGGAGCTTGATGAGGCTTTGTCAAAGTCCATCGAAGTTCTCACTAAACAATGGTCAGAGTTTATAGCTGTGCATCTGGATGCCATCACCAGTGTAGCAAAGCACATCTCGGAGCTTAAGGACTTAGCAGCGAAATCAGTGACTGGCACTGCAGCCAGCAGTACCCCAGTGAGCACGCAACCAGACCAAAGGCAATGGCTGGCCCGAGATAACAAAGGGAAAATTTTGAGCGTAGCTCTTATATTAACAAATGCAGCCTCTCGCTCAGTGATGAGTATGAAAGTTAGCATCGACTACACTAAGCTTTCTATGACAGAGCTACATCTCGGTCAATCGGCCATTATGAAAGAAATTTAGGCACACGACCAATATTCACAAAAATAGTTAGAAGAGGGCATAATTCAGCAGCAGGGCTTTGCAGCGTAGCTAGAGGCAGCCGAGCAGAGAAAGAGGGACGCCGAAAGAAAGCGAATTACACTAGTCCGAGTTTTGGATGAGGCATGTCGAAGTCTTCCTGACTTCGACGTGCAGCTGGTGGAAGAGCCAGAACAAAGATTAGTCAGGATGAAAGACTACACATAGCAATCTCACAGTGAAATTGAGAATCTCAAAGCAGCACATGAGGCTCAGATCGCGGAGCTTCAACTGCGCATCCCTCCGGAAACTCCACCTGAGGTTAAATAACATCGTCGCGCAGACATTCAGGCATCTGCAGTGAAAATTTCAGATATTGTGGCTAGCGTAGAAAAGTTTCTTGGAGATAGTGTCGAGGCCTAGACCACCCTACAGGAACATCCAGAAATAGGACAGCTGCAAGAAACCATCAAGCAACGACAGGCAGAGTTGGATACCGTAAAAGTGGAAATTAAGACTCTGCCACCAATGGAGAAAATTCTCAAAGTAAAGCGCAGCAAGGAACTCCAGCAGGAAATTGAGTCATGCAGGGTGAAAGTAACAGAGTTGGAAAACTCTATACAGCCACTTGTCAGTGAGGCTTTGGAATTAAGTACTGCGGTGGATAGCCAGTTCAAAATTCTGAAGGAGTATGATGCATTTGCATAGGAAAAATCCAGCGAAGCATCATCCACCGTACTGCAAGAGTTGGTGGAAAAGGAGAAAGCAGCTGATGACATCATGCACAGTCTCAATACTCAGTTCACTATCCTTGCAAAGAAGCTTCATCCACCAGGAAACCAGCAGAGTGTCCCGGGACGGGACACTAGTGAGTCTTAGGGGCCTGTTGGGGCATGCACCCTAATGGTCCTTAAGGTGATTAGCTCCGCGGGTTTTGGGAGTTTGTAAGCAGAGCTATGGCTCAAAATAGTCTTAGGGGTGTCGGGGCTGAGTCAAAAACCTTATTTTGTAATAAACCCATGGTTTAAATCCAGGGTTTAGGGTTCAGGGTGCCCACGGTTTAAGTCCATGGTTTTGTAATAATGTGCTGTTTAAATAGGAACTCTTGTAAGTAAGTGAGGTTAGGATTTTTGTGTAAAATGAATTGATGTGAAGCTAAGGCTAATTTTGTAAGAAAAGGTTAAGTCCCAGCTGTGTGCGTGGATGACCTCTGCAGCTGTGTGCACAGAGGGTTTTTGGGTGATAAGGAAATCTACAGCTGTGTGCGCAGAGGCCTACAACTGTGTGCGTGGCTTTGAGGACTGAAGGGATCTGCAGCTGAGTGTGCAGATCAGAACTGTTGTTTTTGTAGAAAGTTGAATAAAACACAGTTCTATGGACATAACCCCTACACTGGGGGTGAACCATGTTATATCTTGTGTCGTGGTTCCGTGTGTTGTTTATGTTGTGTTCTTTCATGCATTTATATCTATATATCTGATAAGTAGAGATCACTGCTAGACAATAATTTCGGTGTGAATTCCTAGGAAAGGGTTGCACAAGGAAATGTTTGTTTATCTAAATATGAAGCTAAATAAGTGAATGCTAAGCTCTGTGATTTATATTTATAATCTATTAAAAGTTAAAGGTACAGTAATATCCCTCTTTTGCTTATAGAAATCTGGTTCTGCGGCACCCCATAGCTGTTTCGGGTGAGACTGCAACCTGTTCGCAGGTTGTTGCCGAAAAGGCCAACACTGTGGGTCTTTTGTTGGTGCGAAGTTAAAGGTATAAAACCCAGGTCTGCCCTATTGCCCAACAACGATCAAGGAGGTAGCATATAAGAGATGCCACCAATCTGGAAAGTCTTCTACACAAACTGCTATGAGTACATGTCCTACTATGCGAATAGAGGTGTCGAGGTTGAACATAGTAGTCGTTTGTCTGATTACCAATCATTAATGTATACCGTTAACAGACGTGAGATCACCCACCAATAATGAAAATGGGTATCAATGTACTAGAGTGCAAACTAACAAGTGTGAATAGATGTGTTGAGGTCGAACACTTGAAAGGATACATCGATTAGGGGACATTGATGTATTCCCAAGAAACTGTCGATGGTGAGAGAACCTACCACTAATGACTGCAAGTCTCAAGTCACTCAAAAATGACTCTAGACTCCAATCCCAGAATAAATGATCTAAAGTTTATGGGATGAAATCTACTGGAAGGAGGGCATTAAGGCATCCCCCATCATCCAACATGAGGTACCCACCAAAGCTGTATAATGTGGAAGAACTCGATCATAGGTGCACAAACTAGTAACTGTACTGGGAATGGCCAACATGCAAAGTCAAGATAACTGAGGAATGGCTGACTCAGGTTTCAACTTCCTTCGGACAAGAGCATAATGGCGTATGGTGACTGAATGAAGGCAGCATAGACTCGATATACAAACTGGGACATCTCTGACATAGGAGGCATCAACAAAGGCTCCATAGGGACTGGAAGCTTAACTAGTCGGTGGAGATAAACTCAGATAAATGAGTATAGATCCTAAAGTCAAACTATAACCCAACCAATGGATGTGATATACAGTGCTCTGTTCAAAGGTGACACGACTCAACAGCTGCCAAAGATAACATCTTTCCTTGTCTGGATTTTTGATTTTTTTATTTTTTTGGACTTTTTCAGTTATTTGAAAAGCTTGAAAAAAGAATAAACTATCTTTGTAGTTACAAAATAGGAGGAGACGAGTGTCATAAGGGAAAACAAACTAGTTCCAAGCAGTGGAACATACCTATTCTCAATACAAGGATACATGTGTAGGATATCGACACTCAGGGGAAAATCCTCTCCCGGTAAAAAGGTAATCAAGCTGCAAAGGATATAAAAAATGGCTCTGTATGGCTAGACATGAGACAAGATCGGGCTATATGGCTGAAACGCAATTTCAGGAGAGCCAGTTTAAATCTCAATAAGGCAGGAAAAGCTCATGATAATGCATTCACAACTTGACATGAGGGAGGCCAGCATAAGATCAAGAGGAGTATGAGGCTCTTGCGAAATGTCATGGCAGTACTATACAATGGACTCCCACACCCTAAAGGAGAAAACATCGGCATGGGAACCAAATGCAAATAAGGCGCTAACTAGGGTACCCATGTAAGGTGAAGCTCTACCACTCATATCATGCCACTTCTAAAGTAGCAAGAAGGTTCCGTGACATAATAGAGTGGGTTCGTACCTAAGGTCATGGTGATATTGTCACAAGGTCATGCAAAATGCAAGCGGTGGTGAAACCTAACCTATATGCCAGTTTAGTCATGATACCTAATATTGACATGAACGGTTCAATCCAACGTCTGAAACGACACTGAAAAAGGTCTTCTACATCACCAATTATGTCAAAAACGGTCCAAAATGGTTAGAAACTGTCGAAACTATAGGAAAGGAGGTAAAAAATTTCAAATATTTGAAAATTTTTCTATAAATACTAAAAAATATAAATCATTTGAAACCTTTACCCATTTGAGCTCTGACTTTCAACTGCAAATTCCAGGAGATCCAGCCTGTGGAATTCACAACCGTTTCTTCCGGGTATTTACTCATGCTCTCCTCTTGCATTTTGATCTAATTTTTATAGATTTTCATGGTGAAATGAGATTTTTAAGCCATCCCAAAGTGCATGCTATGGCCCACACGAATATCGAGGTTTTTTCCACGTATAGGGCTGGCTATACATGGAAAATGGCCTAAAAGCCGCATACATACGCGGCTGTTTTCAAAACATTCGCGTATGAGGCCGCGCATAAGGTTTTCAAGTAAACTAATGGATAATTTTGCAATTTATTTTGTAGGATGGTGCTAGAATGGAGAGAGTGTGAGCATGGTGAAGTAGAGGAAGCAGTAAGGGCCAACCTAATGGCTTAACAAGCTCTACGTGCATACGGACTCTACAATTTTTGGTGTCTTGGTGGTTTGAGGACCAAACCAAGACTACTACAGATGCTGGTAGACTACTAGGATCCAGACTCAGAGTCCTTTCGAATTGATGGGATGTCCCTCACTATAGAGGTGGAGGACATATACTTTATCATTGGTCTTTCTAGATGAGGGGAGGTGGTGAACCTTCGTTCCCGAGGTGGGCCAGGGGGTGGCCTGACTATCGATGAGTACATAGCCGTGTACTATTTTCCAAACACTGAGAAGGTGGGGAGTCAAGTCCCTACCAATGCTATACAGGTGCTGGGCCTAAAGGCCATATTACTAATGCTAAGCAGGATAGCAGGCGTAGCATCACTCCACCAGGCCTTGCGGCCTATGATGTTCTATGCAGTGGAGTGCATGAGACCCACAGTCTATGACTAGAGTACGACACTACTGAGCAACATGAAACACTAGCTCAGTGAGTGTAAGGCTAGCAAGGTACGGAACTTCGGGTTCAGCAGTATTCTGAGCACATTTTTCTTTGAGTGTGTTCTGGGATTGAGCCCTAGAATGGATGTTCCTCTCCACGGGGTTCGAGATCCGGCCCAACGACGTTGGGCAGATGCGATGCGCAGACTGGGGGGTGGTAGGGTGGCCAACCCATATCTAGCTGACGTCTTTCCATGGTGGAGACGACAGATTGTTGCCATTGATGACTACCCCTATGGAGGGATAGATTTCTGGGGGGATCCAGACATGCCATTGCCACCAGGATCGGTATATGGCGATATAGGTAACGAATCTCGAGCCTCACTCTTTTTAAATTTTTTGAGTTATTTAATTTTTTTTTGTATTTTATTGATTATATGGAAGCAAAAAAATGTTTTTGCATGACAATACATAGTGACATATACCATTTGTGTATAGATGTGGGACCATGGCGGCCAGAGGACTTCCCTCGTCATAGACGGAGGGGAAGAGGAGATGACATCATGGGTGTGGATGTGGAGCGAACGCTCCAGAGCATTCATACCAACTTTGTGAGACTGACTCATAGAGTTCCCATGGCGCAAGTCGAGGACTTGCCTGAGGCTATGCAGCGGCAGATGGTGGGTGTGCCATGTGCATGGGTGCATTTATTTCGATGGCTATCTAGAGCCGTAGTGACATTCCATGATCACAACCCTCTTCCTCCTCCACATGATTAGACACCTAGGAGTGTATTCATTTTTTACTACCATGTATTATATGATGGTGGCTTAAAAATCCCCACTTTTGTATCATGACACTATGTATCACCACATTTTTTATATATAAATTTTTATATATTTACATGTGTAACAATTGTGTTTGTGATTAATTTATTATGAATGAAACAAATGCCAATCTAACACATAGTTAGCATATGAGTCAGCAACTTGATTATTATTTCTTGGAATGTGTATATATGTTATACTGTCAAATTACCATTCTAACAATCTCACACGTAAGAACCTTCTCAATAACGTCGGATCTCTAACATGGTACAAACCATTGAGCTGTGACACTACTAACTCCAAATCAAGACATACCTCAAGAGATAGAACTCCATGCAAAATGGCATCCCGTAGAAGTTCAATAATGACGCTATATTCAACAACATTGTTGGAAGATGGCCATAGACATACACCTCCTGAAGACAATACCTGACCCATAGGAGTATAAATCACCCAAGCAGCTGAGGCTGAGTGTTGAGTGTGACGGCTTGCACCATCCATGAATCCTATGTAGGTGGAAGATTCCAATGACATCTGCCAAAAGAAACAGAAAATAATCACAAACCCGATCACAATAAGGAAAACACCTAACTATGTAAAGCTGTATAATAATATACAACAAGCAACCTTGGCTAAAGATCATGCATAGTATTTTTTAAGATAGAGCCCATTTCTAGGCTCTGCCAAAGCTGTTCCTTCGTAATCGACTAACTCATAGGCACCCTTATCTAAAACACGCTTAACCACGTAAGGACCACGCCACATAGGATTAAACTTCCCTGCCCCCAAGGGTTCTTTCGGTTGATCCCACAAGAGGACCAAGTCTCCTTCACTAAACACTCTTGGACGGACAGATCTATCGTACTGGACCTTAACACGACGCTTATTAACCTCTAGAGCCACCAAGGCATCTCGACACTGCTCATCAAGTTGCTCAAGCTGAACCAAACGCTCCTGCAAAGGTGAAGTGTCTGGTAAGAGTTGCACAGCTAGCTTCAATGAAGGAATTTCGCATTCAATCGGAAATATCAACTCCACTCCATGCACAAGCTGATATGGAGAAAAACTAGTGGCAGTCTTAACCGCGGTTCAATATGCCCACAAAGCAGGATATAACATAATGTGCCAATTAGTCTTTCTTTGTGTGATGGTTCATTGGAGAATGGATTTGAGTGATTTATTCAATGCCTCTACCTGTCCATTCACTTGGGGGTAGTAAGAAGAGGAGTGCTCTTTCTTATACCCTAACTTGGATGCCAACTCTTCCATCATACGGTTCTGAAAGTGCGAGCCATGGTCAGTGACAAGCTCTTTCAGAATCCTGAACTGAGTAATGATTTGGTTGAATACAAAGTGAGCGGCTATCTCACCATCGGATTTTACTGTAGGCATAGCCTCAGCCCATTTCGTGAAGTAATCAACAGCCACTATAATGTGATGGTGCCCCCCAGCCGAAGCTGGGTTGCAATCCATAAAATTGAGCCCCCACTTAGTCAAGGGACCGACGGTGATAATGGGATGTAACGGGGCAGGTTTCGAGCACATATTACATGCAAACACCTGGCAAGGGTGGCACCTCTTGACCGCATCAACACAATCTTTAAAGATTGACAGCCAGAAATAGCCCGCTCTCAAAATCTTTTGAGTTGTAGAAAGCCCAGATAAATGACCACCACACACCCCTCCATGGAAATCATTCAGCACAACCTTAGCCTTGTCATGAGTTAAACAAAGTCGTAAAATGGAATCTACCCGACGGCGGTACAAAGTATTGTCCACTATAAGGTAGTTCTTAGAGACGTGACGTAATCGTCATCGTTCATCTCGTGAGAGGTGATTAGGGGTCCTCTGTGTTTGCAGATATACTATGTTATCCCCATACCATGGGTCTAACGTAGAGATTAAGAAGATGTGTTCATCAACAAACATATCTTCACATACCAACTCCTTGGTCTCACTCGAAAAGTCCGATATGAGTTCTGCAAAGACTAAAGACTTCTTCGATTTTGCCAAAACAAACTCAAGATCAAATTCTTGCAGAATGACAATCCATTTATTATATTTTCCCCCAATCATCCTTCATGTGAGGATGAACTAAAATGGATTGACATGGGCCACAACCAAGGTCTGGCGAAGGAGAATATAATGTCTCAAATGCCGAACCGCATGTACAGTAGCTAAAGCAAGATTCTTGAGATGAGAATAATGAATCTCTGCATCAATAAGGTTTCGGCTCAGATAATATATGACATGCTCTTGGAGATCCTCATCCTCTTGAACCAAAACCATACCAATCGTCTCTAAAGACGCGGCCACATATAATAAAAAATCATAGCTATAATCTGGAGGACTAATCACCGGGGCCGATGCTAGGGCTCGCTTGAGTGCATCGAAGGACTCCTGGGCTCGCTCATCCCAATAAAAGGGGGCGTCCTTCTTCAAGAGATGCATAAAGCCTCTAGTCAAATTGGCAAAGTTGACAACAAATCTTCGTAAGAAGTTTTCCATGCCTTGCAAACACTGAAGATGACGAATATTCTTTGGGGGAGACAACTGAAATACTGCCTTAACCTTCAAAGGGTCGACTCTTATACCCTCCTTTGAAATGATGAATCCTAACAAACGACCTGACTTTATGCAAAATATGCATTTATGAGGATTTAATCTAACTGAATAGTGGCAGCATCTTTTGAATACCAATCTCAAGTGATAGGGATGACGCATTCTCATATGAGAATGAGCAGCGAGGTCATCCAAAAATACTTCAATAATAGACTTGAGATCATGGAAGATCAAGATCATCTCCTGCTGAAACATAGCTCCGGCATTTTTAAGGCCAAAAGGCATTTTCCGATATTCAAACATTCCCCAAGGACAAATAAATGCAGTCTTGTGTTGGTCCTCAGGTTTAATCTGTATCTGATTATACCCAGAAAAGCTGTCCATGAAGGAGAACACCTCGCTACCCGCACACTCATCCAAAATCTGATCTATAAATGGTGTGGGGAAGTTATCCTTAGGACAAGCACGATTCAAATTGTGGAAATCAGTGCATATGCTGATCGCTCCCTGCTTCTTATCTACCGGAACGGGGTTTGAAACCCACTCCATCAAGGGAATGGGATAGATGAAACTGGCTTTCAACAGATTCTCTATCTCTGCCTTAATGGTGGGTGCTTTCCTAGGATTCACGGCGCGTAAACGTTGTCGAACAGGCTTAGCGTTGGGGAAAGTCTTAATCTCATGTTGGACAATTCGAGGGTCAATACCTGGCATCTCGTCGTAAGACCAAGAAAAAATATCACAAAATTCCATGAATAGCCTCTTCATTTGCTGCTATGTCAGGTGGTGTATTCTTATTATTTGCATTCAGGTTTTGTCTATACTAATTTTTGAAATATCCCCTAGAAGGAGAAGCTTCAGAATTGGTTTTCTTTAACCCTATGACTTCATTGGTTAATGTTCGAATAGCGTTCTGTAGCTGTTCTATATCGAATGCTTTGTCTTTGTCTGAATTGGGTTTTTCCATCTTCCTACGAGGAAAAGAATTAGATTTCCCACTTCTATCTGGTTCATAGGACATAGAATCCTTCTCGACTTTAATGGATTCCTCAAATGTTTCTATTAATGTTGCTTTTCCGGCTCTCTTCACGAACATCCCGGAATATTTAGGTAAGGCTGACGTATAATTTTCAGTAATTATGTCTTCCGGAGGTTGAGAGGCAATTGGGATTTTATTTTTTAATGTCAGAAACATTTGATTGAAATCTTTGATTCTTTCTTTAGGCTCCATTTTAATCCTAGATAACTCTAGGGCTAAAAGAGCGGGTGTTTTATCTTCCCCGAATTTATCTAGAAAGGCTTTAAATTCCCCCCAGTTTGTGATAGATCCCTGTACTAACGAAAAATACCAGGTAGAAGCTCTTCCTTCAAAAGTTAGAGGAAACAATCGACAAACTACATCTTCATGCTGAACGTTCAAAGTTTGAACAACCAACATGAATTTGTCAACATGCACCTCTGCAGGTTCTTTATCATCTGGGTTAAACTTAGGGAGGAGTTTATCTGAGTGTTTAGGCAAAGGATGTTGTATCCCAGGGACTGCTACAACAGCTGTTCTTAGCCAAGGGAGTTGAGGATTTGGTGGATTAGGTGGAGTATTGCCTCCTCCTCCTACATGTACATTTCCTGCCATTGGCCTTCTTTCAGAACTTGAGGAACTTCCTGAGTTGGAAGGTCTTGGACTATCAGGTGGTGATTTAGGAGGAGAACGTGGCTGATCAAAACCGCCTCCTGCAATTAGTCTTCTAGCAGTATTTGTTTGAGTAATCTGCCTTTTATTCTTTCAACCTGATAGTGGGGAGTACTATTAGCTATTTCCAAATCTTGTGTAACTATGGTCAATTGTGGATTATGTCGCTGCTGTCTAGGTAGAACATAATCTATTGGAGATATACCAAGCTGATTAGTGTATGCTCTTGTGAGAATATGTCATGATTGTTCTAAAGTTTGAGCACTTTGTACAGGAGTAAAGGGAGAGATGACAGGATCACGCTCAAGAATGTTCCTAACGGTTTCTATAAACGGTGATCTACTGACTTCTGGAGGTTATTGGCTGGTTGGAAATTTCTTATTAGTTTCACCTGCCATTCCTCATTAACAGGCCCTCCTTCTAGCGCCATTTGTTGGCCTGTTTTTCTGACCTAGGCCAACAAGGAGGTTTTTCCCACACAATCAGCTTAAAGTAGCGTCCGGTGTGTTTAAATTAACAAAACCTCGCAGGTTATGGTCCTGCTACCAGCTGATTTTTCTCTTAAGGAGAAAATAAAATCAGCAAAATCTAACCTATCCTAATGTTATTTCTAATTAAATGAATCCTATAGAGTTTCAACTATCTAAACTGTATTATGTTTGCTTTCTTAAGGAAAGACTCCAATTTTTGAAGAGTTTTCTGAATATAAAGACTTGTAAAAAGTATGCTAAAATTATACGAATTGATTTAACAGTTGTTAACTGAAATATACTAAAATAAAACTTAACCCTAACTATCCTATCTATCCTATCTCAGCTGAGAGCGTCTCTAAATACTAGATTAATTAATAATTAATAAAAGATGCACAGAAAGACAAAGTGCATAATTTAAATTGAAACATTTAAATTATACATGATAAGTCACTCTGTTATACAATAACTGAACAGAAAAACTGAAAATAAATAGCTATTTTAGTTTTCTGAAATTAATTAATAATTAATGATCAACATAGCTATTTGAATCCAAAGATGATGTCTAATATAAAATCACTATAAAAGTACAAATGATATTTTTAACAGACAGAAATGTATATCATTATAGCTTAAGTTTATACTAAAAATACTAATAAACACAATCATAACGATATATTTGTTCAAAATGCGATATTGAGTTGACAAAGTGAAAATTGTAATTGAACACAAGTATAGAAAAGTATACTGTATTAATATTAAGATAGAAGATAAGATGCTGAAATATATATAATATATCCAAAACAATAATACCAGTAATGATATCAATCTTTAGATGTCCAGTTGTATCTCACATCCAAAGATTCAACTTCAGGAATGAAACAACACCAACAACAAAATATTTTTCAAGTATGTTTTCTTCAAACACTCCATCCCTAGTTCATCAAAATTCCTAACTTATATAATACTATGATTCAGTTCGCCCCTTTAATGTTACATGAAACATTATAGGGTTCCTATAACTATAAAGAGAATCGAATCTCTTTTATTAAACACTTGTCACTATAAACAGAAAAATGACTAGCCTGAATGTTTGTTGATTTAAAGATACTTGGTAAATCCGTGGCCATTGTTGAAACTCCAGCCTTCAACAAACAGCCACATCTCCCATCCAACACATAAACAATGTCATGAAACTTTGGAGAAGAGTGATGACATATCCACCTGTGTTTAAACAAACGAAGCATATCATTAAAACCAATTAAAACAGATGTAACAAAATAAACTAAAATTTAAATGTATGCATGTAAAATCTGCGATTTTACAGGCATGCATAACAAAATATTTTATTACCTGTTTGACAATGACACAAGAAATGAGCATAATCATCAAGTTTTACTTTGAAGATCAACTACTCTTCAGGCTTCTATTAATTTGGCCTTCAGCCTGATAATCTTTAAATTTTGTTTTTCTATTCATTCAAGTAGGTGTTGATTCGTACCTATTAATGATCTCTTTGCTTTTTTATACTGATTCTTTTTGGTACTCATTTCTTTCCACCTGCTAATCCAATTTAGCAACTCCTCCCTAAATGTTCTATTTTCTTCTTCTATAAATAGTCCATTAGACTGGCAATGCTTAAGATCATCCTTTAACTCTGTAATCTTGTTCTAGTATGTCTTGTCTAGTACTTGCTGAAGAGTTTCTTCATTATTGGCTACCTGAGGAGAATTAGAGTCATCAATGCTTTTACCAGATGAATGGGGACTGATAAAAGATGGTTTAGGGTCTACAATGCATGTGTTCATACATGATTGAGCGACCTCGGCCTTACCCAATTTTGCACCATTATCCTTTATAAAGGTGGGATTATTTACCTGAGTAGTATTAGGGATCGGTGATGTAATATCATCTTCAATATGGACGACTGCAAGCTGAGTATTCTGTCGATTAGCCATAGGAGTCGAAATTAAAGGTTTCATACTCCTAGTAACCCTCCTTGAAAACACAAGATTGTCTGATTCAAACCCTCCTTTATCGCAGCATACTTGAGCTAGATGATCTAGCTTATACATAGACTCTCTGTCATGTTTACGAGGACTAGCTAGTTCGGAGATATTTTTACAATCAACAAGGTTAATAGTTTTTCTTTCAGTTAACCTTTCCTCTATTTTTGCAGGAGTACAAGGACATCTATCAGATGGGGGCTGATTCAAGACAGCTTCAAAGAAACAGGGAACTGAATTATCGACATTGTCATTACTAACCCCAGCATTTATAGATATATTGGCTTCACCGAGCCCTTTTCCCTCTGATTTAGTTTCAGGAGCATTATTAACCTCAGACGTAGCAGCTTTTATTTTCCTGCGGGTTTTTGGATAGGGGTTCGGCCAATATTGGGTCGGCCCCAAATCACACTTAGTTAAAAATTCATCCCATGTCTTGCCATTTAAAGACAATTGATGTTGCACTATAATTTTGACTAATCCGTGGTGAAAAAGACTTCTATCAAGGTTGTTAAAACTTCGGACCGCTTGTGACATCTTCTTTAAACTTTGCCATAGATAAAATGGCATATTAAGCCTACAACCCTGTAATGTTAATAGGAGTCTTAAATGGTAATAGTGTAAATGGGAGAAACGTCCATCGCAGGACACATACCTGACTAGAATTTCATAAAAATATCTCCATTCGGGCTTCAAAAACTTGACAGGGACACCTATCTTCAGTTTAGTATTATCGGGCAATGGCAGTAGCAGAGATAAACACCTTTTTCTTATTAACCTTACTACCTTTGAACTAGCGTTCTCCAACTTGCAGGAGTTTAGTTGCCTCTGCGATCTTGTCTTCATTAGTAACGAACTTAAAACCCCTTATCTGCACAACGTCGTCTTTTAAATTCATGGAAAACAGTTTGGTCACCTCTGCATGATGGCCGTCAAAACACTTAAAGAATTGCCCAAACCCAATTTTCTCAAAACGCAAGGCTATCTTCTCGTCTGCTTCTATGAGCTCTGAACCAGAGATTTTGAAACGGTTCAATGGAGCCATAACCTCCTCGACACTACCCTAGTTTCAGAATGGACTAAATGGTGATGTGAAGAGGGAGGGAATAGGTATCCAAGTGTATGACATGATGTGCAAACTTCGCATGCTTTGGATCTGACAGATATGAGATCTTTGGACTCGACCATTTTAGCAGAACCTTAGCAATGATGAGTTCTACAGCCAACGTTATATATAATACATGCATGTTTAACCACGACTCAGCCACGACTAGTAGTGAAATTTAACTAAATCAACATACCAGGGATCTTGTGATTGACGGATCATAAATTCAAACATTGATTACTTACAGTGGCCATAATGAGCACGTACATTGTTAGGAAATGGAATGACTATCAATATTAAATCTTGATGATATGAATCATCCATATGTTCACAGCCGTTGACTAATTATGAGGTGCAAGCCACATCTCTATGCCAACTTAGCGATCCGAGTGACAAGGGTTATCAATTTGACACATGGCTCTCAGAAACTCTGTCAATTAATGGTCTTTTCTAGTTTTAGTGTGAAAGGTGGTAGAATTCAAGGTGATATAGTAACAAAATCATATACCCTAATGTGTAGCATGTCAAATTAGCTAATGACTTGATTTAATATGACTATCATGTATATACATAAAATTTCATAGATTTTAGTTTTAAATTTTTCCAAAATCCTATCGATTAATATCCAAAATCAAATTTGATAGGAAACTAAGTGGTAAAACTATAATATATGAAAATTCCCATATGATCGTCATTTTATTCACTAACTACATATATAAAATTTTTAACAAAGTCATGGTTAGGCATTACATATGGAATATGAACATTAGGTTTAATAAGAGTTTTGATTGAATGAGTTACCTTTAATTCTAAGAGTTTAGAACTCATAATACCTTACCATATCCAACTTTTAAATAAACATAAGATGTGTTTTTGTTGATTTTCCCTTGGCATACTATCCTTTCAAGTTTCTTAAATCATATATAATCAAATAAATTAAACTTAAAGATTGAATTGATTACATGAAAATTTATGAAACTAACTTATAGCTGCTAATTGCCAATTTCACGAACATGTTTTCACCAACTTCTAAAATATCATTTTACTCTTCTTTGATTGAGAGTACCTCCAGAATCAAAGATTCTGAAGGTGCTCTTTTATAATTTTAAATTGGGAAATCATAGATAGAGCGGATCTACCTTCATCTTAATGAGAAATGAAGGGGTTGTTACTGGCTACCAACAGGACTTTAAGGGAAGGAAGGATGCCGTGCGGCCTAAAAGATCTCCCATCAAAAGAAGTTAACATAGTCACTGATTTACACAGCTTAGGAGAACTGAGACCCTTCCAATAGGCCAAAGACATCACAGAAGCAGCAGCGCCCTCGTCAATCATAGTTTGTTTGACTGTCATACAAAGACATTCTATGTGCACCAAAAGAGACACATAGTAAGGCAAGCGAGGCTGATGTCCTGTGGTTTCAAATTTGATCACAGAGGAAGAATCATCATCGTTCACTCCAGGGGCAGAAAGCAACGCCTTCCTCTGCAAAGGACAACTCTAAAGCACTTCCAATGCAAACATCGCACAAGGAGTATGGCCCAAATCCTTGACAACTGGATAATTATGGGCAGCTCGGGTATTTGGATTATGCCCCGAATGCTTAAGGACTCCCTTAGGAATGTGAGGTGCATCCTCAGGTTTATCCACAGGTTTCTTAATGCGCAAAGGAGTTCCTGGTGGATCAGGTTCTTTGCATGGGCTAGGTTGTGACGAACTATAGTCTTTCACACGAGTCACAACCTTGGCAGCACAGACCATGTTAATGCACCCACTACCACTAGCCTCTGGTGGATCATCATCACTAGACTGGTCATGGGACTTCGAGTTCATATTCTGGTTATGCGGTAAAGGGTTCGTTAGCATAGCTGGGCCTTGTGCTAAGAATCTCGAAGCTTCATCAATCTAAGGGCAGAAGTAAGTGAGGTGATCTTCCTTACAAAGCTTGTAAGGGAATTTAACCTTACGTTTTGCTTGCTTGTCCCCCCCTATCATTTCTACCATTCTTGTCATTATTGTTAGCATTCTCATTCTTATTCCCACCCTTTCGATTATTATTTTTACCCTTCTTTCTATTCCGTCCGGGCTGCTGGTTACCCTTCTGGTTCGATGATTGCATAGAAAGTACATTCACTGTTTGGGCGGGTTGAGACGAAGCTGTAGCTTGTCCCAAGGCAGATTGGTTGATTGACAATTTACTAGCTTGTTTTGCAACCGAATCTACAGGTTTCGCACTTGCACAACCCACAATTCCATCGGCATGTGGTCCAGGTTTGACTTTGGGATCGAAACTGGAATGAGGAGCATTGTGAATAATCTCATACAACAAACCAGACTAAGCATAGATCAAGTCCAATTCTTACGCCCTAAAGATCACTTGTTCCTCATTCTTCACTCCGGATGTGGAAACATCCTTTGCTATATATGGCAATAACGACTTGAGGAACCACTTGAGAAGGAATTATGGCGGTATAAAAGCTCTAATTAATCTCTTCCATCTACGCCACTCCTGAATATGATCAGAAATATGGGTAGCTTTATCTTGCCGAAATGTCTACAAGAATTCAGTACCGACGTCATAGCACACTGGTAGCTGGAAGTGATTAAGAAAAGTCATCGCAAGGTCATCGAACAAAGTAAAAGCACCCCTAGGTAACTCTATATACCATTTTGCAACAAGCCCTGTGAGGGTGCGTTGAAATAGTCGCAAACGGAATGAGTCCTGATGTAGTGAATTCGAAGAGCACCATAGGTGAAATGTAGTAATGCGTTCGCTCGGATCCTCTCCCAGTTTGCCTTCGAACTTAGGTATGTCCGAAGGAAGCTTGGTAGGGACAGCTGGCCAAGCCGGTTCATGAGCCACAGGATTGATCATAAGTCTCGATAAGTCAGGAAGATTAAGCATCACGAGGAAAGGGAGCCTAGGATGATGAGGTTGATGGACCGCTCCCTGATTCATATAGGGTTGCTGACCACCATGGCCTTGGCCATAGTGTCCTCCTCCTATCTGACCCGTATAGGGTGGCGTGGAAGTACCATAGTATGGTGTACCTTGTCTAGTAGGAGCTACAAAGCCATAATTAGGAGAGTAAGCAGGTTGTTTATACCCGACTCCATAAGGTGAAGAAACCTATCCATACTGCGTCCCATGATAAGGTCCATAGGTCATCGTATGCGATGCCCCATGAGACACTCCGTAGGTTGGAAGATATGCTCCGAAAGTAGGGATATAAGCCATGGAAGTAGCAAGATGACCTCTAGAAGCATGAACATAACCTCCCGACGTAGTGGGAGTCATGTGGACTTGAGACACAATTGGTCTAGTAACCGCAGTATGGACCTAACTCGTAGCCATATATCGGCCCGAAGGACCATGTGAATAAGGTGGAGGATGTACATTTGAAGAACTAGGGGTCAAGGATGAAGGAATCTGAGTAAGAAGATATGTATTACCGCCTATCGTCACTCGTCTCAGATCTGGTATCCTAATCAGATCACTAACTCTAGACCTAAGAGGGAGATATGATGTAGCTTCCACCACTGGGACAGAAGGTGCAATGTGACTAGTGCTCCCAAACCTCTCCGCATGGTAAAGAATGAGAGTGCCCCCAAGCATAGTGCTAGGCTCAAAATTGGATTCGACATGAAATGTCAAATCATGTATAGGGAAACCAGACGTAGCATAACTACCATAGCTAGTAGTGGTGGGTTCAAAATGAGTCTCGGCGTCCTCCGGCATGCTGTACCGGTAACGCGTCAATGGGGAATCAGCTATAGAGCGAGTAGGTCTATCATGTATTGCTCCTATCTCAGAAATCATAGGACCTAACTCAGCTAAGTCGGGTGAAGGCTCATAAGTTGGTGTAAATTCCCCATCGTCTACACGAATGGGAGGAGGTGGTTCAGGAATACCTTCTAAAGAATCCCCCATGGTGTGTGAATCAATGTGTGACATAGTCTGCCAGGACTGTCTAGGTCTCTCTCCCAAAGGAGGAGGAGAAGTAGAAGGAGGAAGTCCTGCTAAACAATGAGAATGGCGCGAAACTGCACTCGAATCCACAATGACTCAAAAAATAGCAAAGACTCTCTATCTACGTAAACCCTAGGCCAACTAGCATGCACAGAGCAATCACTAATAAAATCTAAAGCCAAATGCAAGCAAATAAGGGCTGGATAAGTGAGCTTCTGAATGAAGTAGGTATGTCTCACCTAGGAGAGGCTTGAGACTCCCATACACAAAAAGCGGAGGTACGTAACCAATTATTGTGGCCCTCAGCTTCAACGCGTAAAGCGACTATGCTTCCCGACCCCAACCTGGCCGAGACACATGCAAAATAACCTCTACAAGTACCCCCTCGATATCCTATGTAAGGCCACTAAGGTCACCTCAATATACTCAATGCTCAGGCGGACAGTCACAGGTGGGATTGACCGTATGGGTAGGGTAGCAAAGCCCAAAACTCTCGAAAGAGCCCCCAGATACGAATAAAATCCTGGAAATATCTCTGGTACTACTCAATTATGACTAGGGGTCATCCCAATCAATAACCACTCACACTGCCTCGTGTTTAACTCCCTTTTGAGAGGAGGATCCTGAGAACACTGGTTATACCAAGGATTTCACACACTCACTTGGACAGACACCTAGATGTTGTTGTTTAGTGATCTTGGATAATTTACTTACAATGAACTATTCCAAGATCCTAAAACCTAAGCTTGTTGGTGCACCCTAGAAAAGAAAAGAGTGTAATTCATTTTATTTAGCGTTGATTTTAGTTGGCTTTATTACTCAAAAATAGGATATGGTCATGCAAATAGTGGTGTTATGACACAACAGGAAGTAAAATGCACACCTAACAATCAATGCAAATGCATTGTGTCCATGAAAACAGGGTATGCTACTACGTGAAATGCACAATTCTTCTTCAAATGATGAATGCAAATTTTTCTATATGAAGTCCTAACCGGTACTCCAAAGCAAATCTATCTAGTGCAACTAAAATGCAAGGTGCAAAATGAAATGCATGATGATAAGCAAATTTTTTTGGATTTTTTGAAAATAAAAGAGATACAAAAAGCAAAAGCATGATTCTACGACCCCTAGACTCTGCAAGCACACACAAATAGCATCCCAGCAAAGCACTAAGGTAAAAGAACTCTAATGCACTAATCTCAAACAAAAAATAAAAAATGCCATGACAAGAACTTTCCTAAAAAAACAAATTTAGGCTAAAAAAAACATTTCTAGTCAGAAACAGAGGTCAAAACAGACTCAGGTAGTGTCAAAGGAGACTCAGCAACTAACAGAATTCACCCAGCAACCAATTATCTTCCACAAAAATCCAAAACCAAAGGTATATGTGACTGTTCACAGTAAACCCACGTGTATACGTGGAAATCGCAGAGGAAATCGCGTGTATACGCAACTATAAATCAAAAACCTGTGTACAGGAAGAAAAGGTGCATAAACTCAAGGAAAACAAATAGGCTAAGACAAACTTCACACAAATCAAACTCTACTAGGCATACATGCCCTCAGACCTGACACAAAAACGAGAGAGAAAGAGCAATTCAAATACATTGAATGCTGAGAAAACAACCCCCAAAGGACAACTACTAGGAACTCCCCAGTGGAGTCTCCAATTCTGTTACGGAGAGAAATTCCTATGGCTTGGGGTACCACAACAGACAGCTTGACTCCAGAAATCAATCTTTCCCGATATGCAATAGAAATAAAATGTCTAACACTAAAGGATCAGACCTTGTACCTTATTCTGGACGGTTGAAGTAGATCCCCATTGAGCTTTCCAATCTCCAGCTTGAATTGCTATATTACTTCGTCAACAACAAGTAAACAATACAAGCATTCTATATATCATGGTGTTAGATCTATTCTAGCATATATAATCAATAATGTAAAAGCATTTGACATAATCCCATGGATAAAATATTCATTCAAATACGCATCATTGGACAGGAAAAGATATTTCTATTAATATAAATCAAAGATTACAAGATACAACCTCTGACGGCATGTCTGTGAACCAGAGAAACTGAATCCCCCACTTGGGCCTCCACCACTTCAATCCTCCATCTCTCGATAGCAAGCTCACCAGCAAAAGGCAAGCTTGGGAAGAACACAACAGTGCTCCAAGGGACAAAGGGATGCAGAATCAAGCATAAGTTCCGACAACAATGGACTATAGTTTCATTGCTCTCAATTCTCTCTTATGCCTTCAATGTATCAAGGGGTTCCTTATATAGCTTTTCAAAGGGGTAATGAAAGGTTGAATCTGTGCTATCTCAAGGCATATGGAAGGCCAGGAGTCAAATGAGTCGGATCCATGTCAAGGAAAACTCCAAAAGGATTTGGATTATTTACACATCCCAATGTACGTGGTTATATGGCTCAAACCCGCGTATGTACGCGCTTATAAGGTTAAAAGTCATGTATTTCATTTTTCATGTGTTTTTAGGGATGATCAAGGAAACATCAAAGGACAAAAGGTGGTCCATTGGGGATAAGGATTCTACAGTGGGACAGGGGAAGGCCATACAAAATGTGACTCACCTAGAGTGGTGAAATCCGCTATAACAACGGGTGCGGGATTTGATTTCAAAAATTGGGAAATTTCATCCCGATGAGGACACTCTTTTGAGAAATGGTCACCTCCGCATAAAAGACAGTGATATTTTTCCTTTCTTTTCTGTTTATCATTATCACTGTTGTTTGGTCTTGGATTCTCCTGTTGATTTTCGGGGTTTTCATTTCTATTTTTACCCTTCTTTTTATTGCCCAAGGTTTGAGTACCTTGAATAGAATTGACCTCCGCGGAAACCTTAGGAGTTGAAGGAGTAGGGGTGGCAATCTGGGGTTGCTTGGCAAGTTTCGCTATTGACATGGACTGGATTGAACCAATAATCCCATCAACAGGTACTTCTGCTGGTAGCCTGGTAGGATTGGTGCTGGGGCAAGGAGCTTGAGGAATCAGGTCATAAAGAGTTCCAGACTGGGAATAAACTAAGTCTAGGTACTGAGCTCGACTAATAGCCTACTCTTCAGTAACGACACCGCCCATGGCCACATCTCAGGAAATAGGAGGCAACAAATATTTGGTAAACCAATTAGCTAATAACTGATCTAGAATAGGGGCCTTAATAAGCCTTCTCCATCTTCTCCACTCATGGATATGATCAGATATGTGGGTGGAGGTGTTCTATCACAAATAATTTAAGATATCATTACCTATTTCATAATGAATAGGGAGCTGAATTAGTGTAAGAAACACGGTTTCCAACAAGCCGAAATCCACAAACGAATGTTGTGGGAGTTCAATGTACCACTTCGCGGCTGTACCGGTCAAAGTTTACCAAAAAATTCATAACTAAACTGAATCATCCATGAGGGAGTTAAGAAGAACACCACAAATGGAATGTCATAACATGGTTCTTCAGGTCACCTTCCTACTTCCCATCGAATTTTGGGATGTCGGATGGTAACTTTACCTTAATAGGAGGCCACTTGGGATTGTGTCGAATGGGGTCATTAATCAACTTGGACAAATCTGGTAAGTCCAAAGTTGCTAGGAAAGCTAACTAATGGTTCGGTTATATGTAGTGGTAATATTGATATGACATATAATTACCATTAGGACCATAAGTGTACTAAAAGACAGGTTGCTGTGAGGAATAACTAACAGGAAATCTTCCCGCGGGGGGTTGATTTTCGGGATCAAGACTGCTAGGACCGCTAGGGCCTCCAGGAGGAGGACCGCCAAGGCCTCCAGAACCACCAGGACCACCAGGACCACCAAGAGGAGGACCACTAGACCCTTTAGGGCCACCAGGAGGTAAACCTCTAGAGCCACCAGAATCACTAGGAGGAGGGCCACTAGACCCTCCAGGGCCGTTAGGAGGAAAGCCACCAGGCCCCCCAGGACCATTAGGACCATAAGGAGGAAAGTTGTCAAATCCTCCGGGACCATTAGGCCCCCAAGGGGGAGGACCTACATAAGGTAGTCCTCTGGCACCTCCTGCAATATGTATAGGTATCCCCCCCATAGCTGGCATGTAAGACCAGTTGGGTTTCCCCCATGGCATAAAAGTATGACTAGAGTATGGAATTCCAGCATAAGGAATTCCTATAGGATTAGGTGGATGATTAATGTTACCTATAGGTATTTGATAACCATAACCTCCAGAAGATTGTATGGTTACAGGTTGTGCCCCCAAGGGCTGACCTAAACTGGATGGGGGATAAACCACATTAGTATGGGTGGGAGGGACATAAACTATAGATGGTTCTATATTAGAGGTCTTCCCTTGACTAGGTACAATTTCGATGTCAGATAATGTAGGTCGTGTCGGGGGTTTCCCGTCGGCACTAGAAGGTACTGACGAAACGGGAATTGAAGGTTGGGCCCCAGGTGTAGAAGACCTGGGAGGATTTGGAACAGACATAACATGGGAGGTGATGGGTGTTGGGAACTGTTTTTGACCCCTTTTTTCCTCTTAGATAACCTTCATTTCCTTCATAAAACCTCCATTTTGAATAGAAAGCTTTAAAGTTCATCTATAAACCTTGGTTAAAGAGGTATAATGTCATTTGCTTATTAATAAATTGAGTTTTGTGATTTTTTAGGCATTTTAACTAGGATTTTTACTTAGACTACGGGATGTACTAACTTCCCGTATTACCTCCAAAGTTGAGTAAAGGCAGGACAGTTAGGAGGGAAACGGAAGATCAAGAATGGATCCTTAATGTCCACAGATGGATGAACATACAAAAGTCAAGTGAAGTGGCCTGTGCAGATGTCGAGTCAATTAGAGTCAAAGATGGCCACCTGTTCTGCATTTAATACAAAAGAAGGAACAATGCTGATTTTGTGGAACTCCATGATTCTGAAGATGATCTCGTTAGCTCTTAGCATTAAATTAGATGCAGGTTTATAGCAATTTCAGTTTGATTTAGAATTTTTATAAATCAATTGCAAGACAATGAAGTTTTAATCACGATTTTGAAGAGGAATGCACTTGTGCTTCCAAACTGTGTGGTATCTCTGTGTAAACAATTTTCTGGTGAATGAATATAAAGCTTTAGTTCTGTGAAATCTTTCATTGTGTGCTGAGCAAGGCTTTGGAGGGCCCCCATCATCGAACTCTCACACTTTCATGTTGCCGGTAGATCGATTTGGTGGTTGTAGCGATTTACTTCTGGTGTTAGCTATCTAAATCGTGTCATTGGTATGCATTTTCTTGTAACTTCC
The DNA here is from genome assembly GCA_001517045.1 of Pseudotsuga menziesii. Classification (NCBI taxonomy): domain Eukaryota; kingdom Viridiplantae; phylum Streptophyta; class Pinopsida; order Pinales; family Pinaceae; genus Pseudotsuga; species Pseudotsuga menziesii. The sequence continues at coordinate 64,825 of LPNX010514829.1, forward strand.
AGTTTATAAATCGCAGAACAAATTCAGACAAGTTTTAAATCGATTCTATTGATGCTCTGTTCCTTTCAAGTTACGGTTCAAATTACAAATTCTATTGTGCTGTATATCACCAACGATTATTGGATAAACTCTGTTTTATTTAATGGTTAAGACTGAATGCGTTGAAGGTTTAAATTAAGATTTAATTCATTATATATTGCTGAGTATCCAATGGAGAAATGGTAAAGAACATTTACAGATTATGAATATTGTCTTGTAAGAGAAATTAATTGGTGAATGTGTCTTCAGCGCTGGTAGAATTCTGTAGTTTGAACCTAGGTTTTAGATCTGTTATTGCTTTTAACCTCAGTATTTTATGTTTTCACAAATCAACTACTGTATGCTTAAAAAGAAACAATGAAATCACCCTTGTAAGAGGATTTTGTCTCTGTGAACTGCAGTATCTTAGTTTCTGTTAGTAGATTCATTTTCAGTTAGCTAAATTCCAAATGAGTCCAGCCTCTCTGTCCTAAACTTGGATGTGTCTCGAAGTCTACAGACCCGGATTGATTTTAAATTCAAGTTCTGATTAATACTGATAGATCAGAGCCCAACATTTTGGCGCCGTTGTCGAGGAGGCACTGTAGAAGAAGACTTAGGAACCTTAGTTTTCTGGTAAAAACAAAAATTTTAAACAAAAAAACAGAGTAGGTTTTACTTTTATGTCAAGACTTAGAGACGAAAAAGGAAGATTTCTTAAAAATCCCCCAAAAACAGCACTAACAGGAGCTTCTCTTCCAAAAGGTTTTTCAACAGTTGGTAGTTCCAAAATGTCTGAGGAAGAAACGTCAAAAGGCCCAACTGCTGAGCAGAGAAGGGAGTATGAAAGGATGCTAGAGATAGAAAATAAACGCAGACAGGAGAGAAGAGAAGAAGAGAGGAGACATGAAAGAGAAGAAGAAAGAGGACATGAGAGAAATGAAAAGGTAGAAGAATATCAGGAAGCTACCTTCAAATTTCCTATTTTGGACACTAGTATTATCCTAGGGGAAGATGTAAAGATGAAGAACATTCCACCCTCTGTCTTACCAAACTTTTATGGCTTAACCTCCGAAGATCCTGACTCTTTCCTGTTCGAATTCGACATCTTGTTTCGAACTTATGGGTATACTGATGATACCCATAAGCTCCGTCTTTTCCCTGCTACCCTTAAGGCAGCTGCCTTGAAGTGGTTTATGGGCCTAGGAGAACACTCTATTACTAGTTGGGATGAAATGAGGAAGATCTTTCTTCGGAAATATCAAGCCTATTGCAGATCAAAGGATCTCAAAGATGATATCTTTGGCATGACTCAACAGGAGGATGAGAGTCTAGAGGAGTATTTGGAAAGGTTTTCATATAACTTACAAAAATCTAAATACAATTCCTTAACATCAGAGATGATTAGAACAATATTTTTGAAAGGAATAAGAGAAGAGTATTTATATATTTTAAATGTTATGGGCAAAGGTGACATTTCTTACCTTCCATTTGATGAAATAAAAGATCTATGTCAAAAATATTCAAGAGGGAAAGCTAGGACTGGAAAAAGAGACATCATTACCAAAGTAAATAAGTCTGCAAATAGTGGTATTTCTAGGGCTGAACTTGGAAATTTGCTGGAGGATTTCAAAACCGATTTATTGAGTACATTGGGCACACAGGTTGAGGTAGCAAAAACTAAGAAAAGACAAGAACAACAGGACCAGCAAGATCAAGCCTTGTCCATCTTTTGTCCTAAGTGTAGAAAGAAGCACCCACTTAAAGAATGTCCTTTAAATGCTATTGAAATTTGTGGTTTATGCACTTTTAATCATAAGACTGATGATTGCCCTAGATTGAAAGAGTTGCAGGCAGCCCGAATGGAGGAAAGCCAAAGCATGGAGTCTCTCTACTTCATGGGACAAAGAAGACCTTGGCAGCCACGATTTTCAGGTATGTCCCAAGACCCTATGCAACAATTTAATGCAAATTATCAAACCCCCATTCAGAACTCATGGAGTGCACCTATGCCTTGGCAAACTTGGTCTCCTCCTTTAGCCCAATCTGCTCCAAATTGGAGAGTTTATGCCCATGGTAATCAAACATATCAGCAAGCTTATTTGCAGCCATACCAACAGCCTTCAGCCTATCCCCAATACCAGCAGCATCAAGTCCAAACTACTTCTTATCAAACTCCTCCTTATCAAGCCCCATCTTACCAAGTCCCACAACCCAAAATGGCTCCTCAATTGGGTCCACCACCTCAACAACTTCAATTGCCATCCAATCAGCCTCTACCTCAGCCTACACAACTACCAGCTCAGCCCATTCCAAATCCAAACAATAAAACAGAAAGACCTATGTACAATGTTGATGATGGAATGGCACTTCCTTATTTAGTTCTTCCTTTGCAAAATATTACTTTAAGATCTGGAAAGGCCTTATAAAAAGAATCTCCTGTTATTGTAGAAGAACAAATAGAAAATGAGAAAAATACAAAAAAATTAAATACAGAAAAACCTCAATCAGAAAATCAGAATCAAAAAGGAAAAGCTTTAGTATCATATGAACCTCCTTTCCCAGAAAGGCTGGTCCAAGAAAAACCTTCAATTTCCTTACCTAGCTTTGATATTCTAAATGAGTTAAAAGATGCATATGTCAAAATTCCTTTACTGCAGGCTATAAAAGATATTCCAATTTTCACTAAAGCAGTAAAAGAATTATGTCTAAATAAAAGGAAAAAGGATCCATCTAAAATACAAGTGGTAGGTAATCTTGCAGGTCTAATGTCTAACACTATTTTTATTGAGAAATATATGGATCCTGGGATTCCAATGGTTACTATTACTATCAATAATTTTTCAATTCCAAAGACATTGATAGATTTAGGTGCTGCAATTAATGTGATGACACTTGAAACAATGCAATATCTTCGTTTGACGAATCTTAGACCAACAACAACAGTCTTAGAATTAGCTGATAGGTCTAAGATCACACCTGAGGGAGTATTAGAGGATATTACTATTTCTTTAGACTCTTGGGAGTATCCTATTGATTTCATAGTGCTCCAGCCAAAGTCTAACCTAGGAGGTCATCCATTGATCCTTGGCAGACCTTGGTTAGCCACAGCAGATGCCTTCATAGGATGTAGGTCAGGTAGCATGCTTATTTCACATGGGACAGAAAGAAAACAAATCACACTCTATCCTTCTGCCCAAAGACCTTCAACCTTAGATCAATTGTCTTGGATTACTGAAACTAAAGAACAAGAAGAAGAAATAATTCAGCCTATTCTGAGCATCAACCAATTCTATGACTTTCAGGAAGCAAATAATGAAGGCTTGTTGGATTATTTTATTGCTGAACCTGACATTTCTGAAGAATTAAGTGATATACAATATGCTGCAGCAAATCAGGTTTTGGGTTATAATTTTCAAGAAAATTGCACAATACACTCTCTAGCATTAGTACTTCATGAACTTCTCAATGTT
>LPNX010514829.1:69209-141433 GCA_001517045.1 Pseudotsuga menziesii
TGAACCATGTGGTGGTCATTTTGCAGATAAGAGGACAGCATACAAAATACTCAATTTGGGGTATTATTGGCCTACTATCTTCAAGGATGCAAAGAGGTATGTTAGAAGTTGTGATACTTGCCAAAGGATGGGCCGGCCAGTCCGGTCTGATGAAATGCCTCTTCATCCCCAAGTCCTCATTGAACCATTTGAGAAATGGGCCCTTGACTTCATTGGTCCAATTAATCCACCATCACAAGGGAAGAAGTACATTCTGGTCTGTACGGACTATGTTACTAAATGGGTAGAGGCCAAGCCTTTACCAAGAGCTACAGAGCAAACTGTAGTAAATTTCCTTTTTGAAGAGATCTTTGTTAGATTTGGGGTGCCTAGGGAAATTGTAACTGATCAAGGTGCCCAATTTACTTCCAAATTAGTGCAAGAGATAGCAGAAAAATATAAGATCAAGCACAGAAAGTCCACTCCTTATCATCCACAAGCCAATGGCCAAGTGGAATCTACAAATAAAACCCTAGAAGGCATCATCACTAAGACTATTTAGATGCATAGGAAGGATTGGTCAGCAAAGCTTACTGAAGCTTTATGGGCATATCGGATCACTTGGAAAAATAGTACTGGTTTTTCTCCTTACCAGCTTGTCTACGGTAAGCAAGTCCTCCTCCCTATCGAGTTTCAAATTCATACATTTAAGTTGGCAGCAGATTTGGACATGGATCTTTCTGAGGCTCAGAAAGAAATATTACTTCAGTTGAACCAATTAGATGAGATCAGACAGGCTGCCATAGAACACAACACTCTGATCCAACAGCAGCGGGCTCAATGGCATGACAAATTTATCAAAAAGAAGCAATTTCATGTTGGTGACTGGGAATTATTATTTGACTCCAAATTTAAAGATTTCAAGGCTAAATTTACTACTCATTGGCTTGGTCCATATGAGATTGTTGATGTCAATGATAATGGGTCAGTCAAACTTAAAACTATAGATGATGAAGCACATCAATTTGTGGTCAATGGCCACCACCTCAAGATGTACAATAGACCTATCAATAGGGCAGAATTTATACAACAATTTTCCCAGCAAAAGGAAATACAAGTGTTGGATAAACACATCAGTGTTTTTCCTTCACCTACTCCTTAGCTGTTTTGATACAGTAGAAAATAAAACAAAAAAAATAAAAATAAAAAAATAAAAAATAAAAAAATACAAACTAAAAAATATAAAAGAGAAAAAAGGAGGTTTAGCTGTGAAAACCAGTTTGCTGGCACAGTATAAACTTGAATTTTCTCTAGAAAACCAGGCTTTCCTGGCCATTGAAAATTCACAAAAATAAAGTCTTTTTCCAAATACCTGTTTTTGTTTTACAAATAATGAAGATCCTGTTTGACTTGAGGACAAGTCAAAAATTAGAATTAACAAGCACCAAGATCCTGTTTAAAAATTTTCTTTTGCAATTACAACTAACAAGCACCAAAGTGAATGAACAATCAAAATTTTAACCTAGCTTTTGAATTTCCCAATTAAACCAATAATTAACCATAAAATTCCAAACCACAAGCATCAAATTCTGACACACAAGCCTGATAGTGCAGGGTTGAAAGAAAAATCAACTCAAATTTTTTACAAAAAATGAGAAAAAGGAGGTCTTCGAATGAATCCTACCTTGCACCGCGCTTCTTGGGTATTGACTGTGCGGTTCTATCCCAGCACCACTCCTCACCAATAGAACTCAGGTGGTGGCATTGCGGGCTGCTCACTAGGTTCAGGTAGTGGCACCGCTTCTCGCCCACTGCATAAGCACGGTTCCCTATAAAATTCCAAAACTCATAGAGAACGACAGGTCAAGTTAGAAAAGACCAGATCAAGGTAAAAACTGATAGATTGAAAGTGAGAAAGAGCATAAAAGGTCGAAAATAATTCATATCTAAATAGATCTGGAAGTTTCAAACCAAAATCCACTGAGTCAGATATCAAATCTGACTGAAGAGAGTTGGAGAAGGAACCTGGATTCGAACAAGAGTTGAAAAACTGAGGAAGATTAGATTGAGTGATACATACATTCATTCCCTAGCGGATTCGCCAGATTTGTTAGCAGGAATATTTCACCTTCTACAGACAGAAGCTATTCCTCTGGTCTGAATGGTCCAGATCCAGAACAAATGAACGGTAAAGGATGAAGACCCTCCATGGATATTTTAGATACCTGGAATTCCTGCTTCGATAGTAAACCTATGTACCTGCAATTATATTAAACACGCAAACACATCAAAGCTACCAGAACATAATCTATTAATCCATGTAAGTGACTACGGAATCCAACAACATTTACATGTGAAATCAAACAACAACAGTAAAGTGGGATGGAAATCAGCTTTGTATTAAGATTAAAATGGAGAATTTTACAACCAATTAATCCTTAGTGTTGACATGCATCTCCATGAAACCAAAACTTTCATCCCCGTAAGCTCCAACTTTGTTCTCTATGATCTCCAATGGCTTGGGCCAAGTGGTCAATCCAACAACATAACAATATTTCAATGGTTCTCCCCCTCAGCCATGGATATGAGCTTGTATTTATAAGGCTCAATGGATAGGAATGTTTCAGATATTTGTGGATGAGGTGGCCTCTAAGATCCTAGGATGAGGGATCTAGAGCTCAACTGACCCACAATGATAGGGATAAGGGAGGACACGAGGCTCATGATCTAGAAGCCTCAAGAATCTTCACTTTTTTCCATTTTACCCAAGGTACCGCTTTTCTCCTTCTATGATAGAGCGGTTCAAGTAAGAAATGCTTGTGGACCAAGGGCTATAAGCGGTGGCACTGCTTATGGATAACAAGGAATAGATGGTGCAAGCAAGGTATTGCTCATGGATAAAGGGGAAAGTGTGGTGCTGATTCTTTTTATGAAAGATTGACAATCAACATGGGTTTCCACTCCAAGTGCTGGGATTAAGGGAAAATAAGTATGTCAAAGATCTTATCACATGATGATGACAGGATTTTGGTATAACAAAAATTGGTGACAATACTGGGGATAGTCTAATCCGATCAGATCTGGGGTAGATCCAGTCAGATCTGGTGCAGATCCAGTCAGATCTACAAGCTTTGGTAACCATCTCGCTATGAAGGTTATTTTCTCTTCCTTTAGTCATTTCAGCTGATAAGGTAAGCAATCTATCTTACTGTTCCAATTATTGCCTCTGTTTTGGGAGTGGTGATCATTGTTTGCAATTCAACTCAGTTCATTTTTTGGTTTCTCCTACAGATCCTTACTTTTTCAATCTACTGATCCACCAACGCACTTACCTTTGGTTGACAGAGCGTCAAACCCTCCAGGGCGCCTTTTTCCTCTTGACACAGAGTGATGATAGCACCATTCTGCAAATCCAATGGAGCGTCGATCGAAACTTACTATAGTAGACCAAGTGCGTCGATCCCAGCTACAGCGCTCTGGTGCAGCTCATTTCAGTGCACCGAGGAAGGAATTTAGACCACATGTAAAAAGTTGTTTGCGAATTTTTATAATTACTTTCCTCTCTAAAAATTTTGTGTGATTTGCTTGGGTTTGTATGTTCTGAGTCTGGTGGTTTTGGTGAGCCTAATTCTCACTTGTTGAGCTCAGCTCCAAAGCCTTTGTCTTCTTCATTATTATGAAAAGAATAGTGGGAAAAGTTCAGTTTTGGATATTTTGTTATGTGGTTCATGCTCTGAAAATTTTTATTTTTGAAAAAGAAACTTATAGCCTCTTTCTAAGTTAGTTTGCTATGAGCTTGCGTGTCTTTTATTTTCCAGAAAATACTAAAATAAATTTGTTATTTCGCCTTGTTTATGCTTAGGGAAGTTTCATTTTCATTTGCATGATTAATTGGGACAAATAGATTTTTTTGCGTCATAGAGAAAGTTAAGTTTACATGCACATTAGAGCCTTTATTTTCTTTCTTAAATTCATAGATTTTGAGTGCTTGTTGAAGAAAATTTGTGTTCGAAAAAATTTCCTTTGCAATTTTTTTTGTTGGGTCTTGCTTTTTAGTTGTTGAAAGTGGCATTGGATTTAGTGTGTTTCTTAAAAGGAAAAAGAAAAAAATGGTCTCTTCTTTTCCCTAGTTAGTTCTCATTGAATTCAAAAAGTGCATTATATATAGATTAAATTTGCTTTATTGGAGACAACCCCTCACAAAGATCCACTAACCATTCAGATAAAATAAATGGTAGCTTTAGGTTAAAATTTTATAGAAAGTTGAGTGATAGCTTAGTGATGTGTTTCAGCATCATAAAACATAGGAGTTGTCATTCTTTGCCTACACTGTAACCCGGGACCTTCGCGGTTCTTCCACATACCGTTGGTGTACCCTTGACGTATATAGAAAGGTACTTCACGTACTCGATTTTATATCAGAAGGCCCCTTGTGAACGATTGTGCATTAGACAGCACTACTACGTATTTGAGCTCCCACGTACCTTGCATATATCGGGAGACCGTACCAGGATTCCTTTTCCATATAAGAAAAACCATTTGGACGCCTTGTTTGGAGCAATTGTTACACTCAAAATCTGTCACCGGCATGTGATAGGATCCCTAACACAGACATTTTCCCTCAAATCCAAAACTTGAAGAGAATCCTACTCTAGGTGTTGATTCCAACATACAAAATTGTAGCACCACTTCTACCCTCAAGCAGATAAGCGGTACCCTGTTCAGCACCACCCTAGTTGTGTGAGAACCAGGCAGTGCCACCCCCTTTAACCTATGTTGTTGGTGCAGTTCCTACCCATCACCACTCTGTCATAAAGGGGTATAAGCGGTGCCCTTCATAAAAAGTGAAAGAAAGGAGTTTCCTCGAGGCTTTTAGAACAAGAGCCTCGTGTCTAACCTTATCCCTACTCACCTAGGTTGGTTAAGGTCGAGATCCCTCTTTGTAGGATCTTGTGGCCACCTCACCCACCAATCTCTCAACCATCCTATCCATTTGCGCCCTATAAATACAAGCTCATACCCCGTGGTTGAGGGAGAGAGATGAACAGTAGAGTTATGATGTTGAATTGATACCCTAGCATAATCCATCAGAGAGCAAGTATGGAGCAAGTTGGAGCTATCGGGGACAAGGTGCTAGTCTTGTGAAGGAGTGTATCAGCACTAAGGCACATGGTTGTAAGCTCTTTCATTTATTTTCTAATGCAAAGTTGATTTACTTCCCACATGTTTGTTGCGTTAATCTCACATATATGTTATTGGATTGCTTAGTCACTAATATGGATGTGTAGATGATTTTCTGGTAGCTTTGATGTCTTTGTATGTTAGATATGTTTTACAGGTATACAGGTCCTTCATCAGAGTTACATTCGAGGTGTCTATAAAGTTCAGGGAAGGTCTTCAACTGACTTATTCACTCATTTGTTCTGGATATGAACCATTCATACCAAAGGAACAGCTTTTGTCCGCATAAGGTGATATATTCCTGATAACAAAGTTGGTGACTGCGCTGGGGATAGATTCGTCTTGTTCTTACTCAGTTTCTGAAATACTCTTGTCTAAATCCAAGATCTAGACTCCCATCTTTGCAGTCATATCTACATCTGATCTACTGAAGTTTTGGTTTGAAACCTTCAGATCTATTCATATCTGAGCCACCTTAACTTTTTGAGATTTGTATTGTGGTTGATTCATCAATTTTTATGAATTTTTTGGTATTTCTAACTTGATTTTTTGCTCTCCTATTGTTTTGGGTTGTTACAAAGAACTGTACATTTTCCTTTGGTAAGAAGCGGTGCCGCTGCCTGAGTTTATTTAGAAATAGGAGGTGCCACCACCTGAATCCAGTGAGCAAGAAGCGGTGTTGCCTCAAAACTGCTCTGTCAGCAACTTCATATGCACAATGTGAGGTAGGCTTACCCCAGACTTTGATTTATTTTTTAAGTTTTTGTAAAAAAATTGTGATTTTTGGATTTGGTGTGTTTAATTGGTCTTGTCCAGACTTGTTTGAACTTGCTTGAGTGATTGAAATATGGAATTTTTATGTGGAAATTGCTTGTTTGTTCAAATAAAAAAGCTAGGTTAGATTTATCATTCATTACTACTTGTAAGTTTGTTTTTTCTTGAAAGGAGTTAGTTGTAAACTATAGGTCAGATTAGATCTCTTCTTTTTATAGACTATCACTGAAAAGAAAGACTCCCTTAGATCAATTTGCTTGTCTCAATTTCTCGTTAGGTGTGAGAAATACTTCTTTTCGCTTTAAAAAGAAAATTTGTTGAGATTAGGTCATTTTTTCATTGAGCCTAAGCCATTGGATCTCTGATTAGCCTCACAAGATTTCAGGACTCCTTTGTTCTTTTGTCTCTTTTGCATCATTATCTCATCAAAAGGAAAAGATCAATAGTTTAAGTTAGATCTTTTCATGCTTCAGAAAAAATTGAAAGTATAGCTTGCATATGCATATTTGAGTGTTTTTTGTCTTTCTTTTTCATTTGAAAAGAGATATTACCCTACCTATGTGCTTTCAAAAAGAGTTGATTTGAAGAAAGTATTGTTTGATTGTATGCTCAGGAAAAGGATTTTTTAGAATAGTTGTTTGGGGAATTTTTGGTTTTAAAAGCAAAATTGAAAAGAAAAACACTCTCTCTCCTTCCCATAATTAGGCATACTGAATGGTAAAGTGAATGAACTTGCATTTCATATCTGCATGGTTTTACTTTTCTATCAAAACCTCATGCATTCACCTAACCATCCACTTTAAAATTAATAGTAGTTATAGGCTTAAAATTTGTATAGAAATTTGAGTGCTAGGTTAGAGATGTGTTTGGGCATCGTTAAGCATAGGAGCTGTCGTTACTTGTCTGCACTACATCCCAGGACTCGCACAATTATTCCACGTACCATCAATGCATCAAATAGCCTTCACATACCCTTGAGGTATATATAAAGGTACTTCACATACTTGATTGTATATTAGAATGCCCCTTGTTAAAGGTTGTGCATTAGACAGCACTACTACCAATTTGAGCTCCCACATACCTTGAGTATATCGAGAGACCCCACTAGGATACCCTATCTTTTTGAGAAAATCCCTTTGGTTGTCTTGTGTGGAGAAATACACTGAAAATAGCATTTAGGGAGATTACTACGCACATACCCTTGTGGTATATCACAAATTGCACCTATTTGACAATCCTGGTGAGATACCGACCATTTGAGCTCATCCTATCATTTGAATTTGCTTGTTGGCCTGTAGCTTGAGCAGGAGAAATTTTTTGCGTGTTTTTTCTTATCTTTGAAATCCTAGGTTAGAAACTATGCAATTTGGCTAAGTTTCATTTGAGACGGTCGAGAAGAACACGGGGCTTACCACCCGACTTTCCTCCCGTTATAAGAGAAGGTCCAATGGAAGCTACTGACCAAGGAGATGCAACTATTTCCCATGTGGAAGAAAATATAGTTGTAGAAAGTGGTGACCAATTCACTTATTATACAAATCCCTTGGCTCAACAACCTCCTATCAGTGACACTTCTTTCCATGGTCCTGTGGAAGGTCGTGTTGATAGTCCTGTTCGTCCAAACTATGGTCCAAATGCTCCATTTTGGGGAACCTCTATGGGATAGACCATTGCTTCATTTGGAGTATGTAGGCCTCCTCTTGAAAATTATTCACCAACTAAAGAGGAATATAGAAAAATTCAATCAGCTATTCACCATGCACAATATTTTTAGGAGAGAATGCAAAGACTAGATACTATCTTAACAACCCCAATCCCTCATAAAGAACCTATGTCGGCCCTTCTTCCCCATAATACAGACCCTTGGCCATATGGATATCAGTCACTGGCTAATTCTATGAAACCTATTGATCCTGTTAAGACTTCAAAACACCCAGGTCAAACTTTCGACCCTACGGTTGCAAATGTTAGGTCTGTTTGTAGTCCTCCTAGGTCTTCTAGGGCTGGGGGGGGAATATTCAAATCCAGTTGTATCAGTACCTTATAGTGCTTGGGGGAAACCCCCGATATGATATACATTACCTTCTGGTGGAGTTTTTACTCATAATAGACTAGCCTCTAATGCAGGCACATCCATGGTTTACGTTCCTCCTACAATTATAGTTAACCCTCCATTGAGTTCAGGTCAACCCTTAGGGGCACAACTTGTTGTTAGTCAAGCTTCCTAGGGGTATGGTTACCTAAAAAATCAAGTAACTATAGGAAATGTGAATTACCAACCTACCCCTATAGGAATGTCATACACTAGAATTCCATACCCTGGAAATACTTTTACTCCATGAGGGCAACCCAATTGGTCCTACATGCCAGCATTAGGATGAATACCTATTCATATGGTTGGAGGTGCTGGAGTACCACCTTATGGAGGTCCTCCCCATACAGGTCCCAGAGGGACACCTTATGGTGTACCTCCTCCTGGTGGTCCCGAGGGTCCTGGAGGTCCTCCTCCTAGTGGTCCTCCCCCTGGTGGTCCCGGTGGTCATCCTCCTAATCCTCCTAATGGCCCTAGTGGTCCTGGAAACCCTAACCCTGGACATGCATCTTTTGGAGGTTCATCATCTCATCAGCCTTTTCAACAACTTGTGTACCAATCCACTTACGGCCCTACTTGTGGTTACATTCCTTATCAGTATTACCAGTATGTTGAACCGAATCGTCAGTTACCTTTCCTAGCAACTTTGGACTTACCTAATTTGTCCAAGTTGATCAATGACCCCATTGAACCCAATGCTTCATGGCATCCTATTCCAGTCAAGTTACCATCGGATATTCCAAAATTTGATGGTAAGTAGGGAGATTATCCCAAAAATCACGTTATGAATTTCCATCTATGGTGTTCGTCCAATTCCTTGATGGTGGTAGCTGGAATATTTCAGCTCCTACGGACAGCAAGGTGTTCCACTGGTCTGAATGGTTTAGATCTAGAACAAATAGAGGACAGAGGTTGAAGACTCTCCCTGGATGTCATAGATACCTGGAATGTAATGCCTCGATAGTTACCCTATGTACCTGCAATAAGCTTCAACACGTAAACACATCGAAACTGCCAAAATATAATCTACTGATCCATGTTAGTGACTAAGGAATCTAACAACATACATGTGAAATCAAACAACAAAAATATATGTGGGACAGAAATCAACTTGCATTAATATAGAAATATGAAGAATTTTACAACCAAGCCTTAGTGTTGACATGCATCTCCATGAAATCAAGCATTCTCATCCCCATAAGCTCCAGCTCTAGCTCTCTATGCTCTCCAAATGATCTTGGGCCAAGTGATCAATCCAACAGCATAACAATACCTTAAGAGTTCCCCCCTCAACCATGGATATGAGCTTGTATTTATAAGGCTCAATGGATAGGGTAGGTTGAGAGATTAGTGGATGAGGTGGCCTCTAAGATCCTAGAATGAGGGATCTCGAGCTCAACTAACCCACAATAGTAGGGATAAGGGAGGACACGAGGCTTATCATCTAGAAGCCTCGAGAAACTTCTCTTTTTCCCTTTTTAGCCAGGGTACTGTGTTTCTCCTTCAATGACAGAGTGGTTCTACTAAGAAATGCTTATGGACTAAGGGCCATAAGTGGTATCACTGCTTATGGACAACAAGGGATAGGCGGTGCGAACAAGGTACCGCTCCTGGACAATAGAGGAAGCACGGTGCTGGGAATTTTCATGGAAGATTGATAATTAGGATGAGTTTCCAATCCAAGAGCTGGGATTCAGGGCAAGTAGGTATGTCAAATGTCTTATCACATGATGGTGACAGGATTTTGGTATAAAAGGATGCCCCCCAAAGCATGAGTCTTAGAGGGATACGATAAATGAGAGCTTGGAGAGAACAAGTCGTCACTACGAGGTGAAAATGTTAGCTCGATCGGAGCATGTTATCAAGTAGGAATCTGTAGTACATCAGTATGTTGAATCATAGACACAAGTAACCAAACTCATGGCTGCAGACCAATATAAGGCAGATCCATGAGAGGAATAAACAAGCATGGCTACTAGAATATAGCATAGATCAATGTGATAGAGGAATCAAACTTGGACATAGCTACCAAACATACAATGTAGATCTATGTCATACAGACGCAAATTTGAGAATAGCCATGACCATACAAATGTGGATCCATGCTAGATATACAAAACTCCATCGCAACCTGGGGGAAAAAGAAATGAGCGCTTTTAAACAAATGCCCAGGGTCTTCATCTCGTCTTCCACAAAGTACGATTATATCCATGTGATTACAATGATCTGAAGTCAAACATGGTAGAAACCACTTGATTACCAACCAATGATGTGAACCATTAACAAGTGCAAGGGAGATCGCCATTAATGTCAATGATTCCCAAGGTACCCTAGTACAATCTACTGAGTGTGAATATATGTCCTGATTTTGATCACCCAGTTGATTCTATAAATCAAAGGTCAATGATGTGAACCTATGTCGAGAGTGAGAGAATATGTCATTAAGGCATACAAATATCAAGGTACTAAATATTGTTTCTAACACTATTTCCCGGATAATGAGCTGATGTCGACGGGAAAAGTCTCGTCGAAGGAGGGCCATGATGAGTCCCACATCGACGACATGAATTTTGGAACATAGTTCTAGAAAGATGTGAATGTATTAACCATAAGAATAACTCAAAGATACTAACACAAAGACTGTATGGACTGCAGACATAAAATTTCTTCAAATCCCCTTTGAACATCGGGCGGCAAACAAAATAACCATGTAGCATGACTAGACGGGATAGACACACAATTCTACAGTGGACAATGCATTATTTTGAAAGAATCAAAGGAGTGGCATGACTCATGAAAGTGGATCTTCATGGAGATTAGCTGAATACCCAATTGACTGACATGATGTGCATACAAGCACCATGTTCAAAGGTAACGTTAAAACAACTGCCATTATTTTCAAAATGATTCCCTTCCCATTTCCCCCATCATGGTTGATGAGTGCCTCTTTTTGGTTTTACGAGTTCAAAGAGGGTAACAAACACTTGATATAGCTTGTCGAAAGACAAGTCTAGACTCATATATTTTACGAAACTAAGAGAGGAGGCGTTCGTTTCCAAGATGTTTCTCTCAATGTTTGATTTAACGAGTCCACTGAAAGAAAACTCGGTATCGTCCATGTTTAGAGAGTCTGAATGAACACAGAAGAAGACTCCAAAGAGGTTATTTTTCGTATGATTTAGTCCCTAAGGCCTAAAAATTTATAAAATCATACCTTAGGGAACTCTTCCAGTCATGATTGGTTGGAGTGTTCCTTTTTCGTAAATAGTCCTATTCGAACCGAAAAATAGATAACCTACTGTCAAACGAACGACTCTTCAAATACTTTAATGAGCATGAAGAAGACAAGATCACTCGATGATATTTTCATATTTAGGGAGCCTGAAAAGAGTTTAAATGGAACTCCATAAACCTTTTTCATGTTTGAATCCAGAGCACAAAAAAGTAATAAACTAAGATCAAAACACTTTTCATGTTTTAACCAGAGCACGAAAAATGAAAAGTAAGCTCAACCCCATCTTACTGTTTATAATGAGCTCGAAGATCAGATGAAAGAATTCTCAAAGATTGGTTTCATTTTTACGCAAGCTCAGAACCAATGGGAAAACTATGCTTGGAAACTCCCATTAACATGATATACAAAGGTTGGAATCTTGCCCCCAGCTTGATTGCTAGCGAAGCTTACCCCTAGCATGGTTGCTAGCAGTTCGACATGCCCCCAAGCTTCATTTCATTTGACGATTCTTCTTCTTTACCCAACCTAAAAACCCTGGTTTCTAATGTGAAAATGTTCACCAGGGGGGTAGGAAGAACGAGAATGAGGTAGGTGAAAAGAAGGTTTAAGTTCTAACACTAAAGTGAAGACTCGACTCAAGGGAAGGGGATCTGTTTCACTTTTATGCAATCTTGAAACAGAAGGTAACTATGCTTGGAACATGGTTTCATTTTTATGCAAGCTTGAAACCAAAAGGTAAAGTATGCTTAAGGAAACCTACTTCATTTTTTAACAAGCTTGAAATAGAAAATGAACTATGCTCAAGAATGATTTCATTTTTATGCAAGCTTGAAACCAAAAGGTAAACTATGCTTGAGGAGTGGTTTTATTTTTTAACAAGCTTGAAACCAAAGGGTAAACTATGCTCTCGACATGGTTTCATTTTTATGCAAGCTTGAAACCAAAAGAGTAAACTATGCTTAAGGAGTGGCTTTATTTTTTAACGAGCTTGAAACCACAAGTAAACTATGCTCTAGACATGCTTTCATTTTTATGCAAGCTTGAAACCAAAAGGGTAAACTATGCTCACAACCCGCTCCTACCAAACATGATATCCAAAGGTTGGTAGGTTTCCCCCATTTCATAAAATCTAACAGCTTAGCTCCATTATGATGTCCATAGACTAGAGCCATGCCCCCCATTTTACCTACAATGGGAAGAAACTAAATAGAAGAAGGAGAAGGAACCACAAGAACATGCAGAACATTCAGGGAAGTCTGATTACTAGGATTAATGCAACTGTTAGGTGTAACAAACGAAAGCTGATCAATGGTCACCATATTCCCATCATGGGGAAAATGCATAACTCTAAAGAGTGTGGACACAACAGCCTTCATGGCATAAACATAATCATGTCCAAGGAGCGGATTGAAATATAAAGGACCTTCGACCACCATAACATCAATACAAACAGTTTTCCCTCCTAATGTAACAGGAAAATAAGGAAGGGTCCCTAAAGGTGTAGTAGGCCTGTGATTAAAGCCAATATCTGATCAGTGGCTGGCATAAGCAGAGGAGAACCTAAATCTTGCCAAGAAGTTGAGGATAGAATACTAACAGAATCCCCTTCATCAACAATAGTGCGAAGTATCCACCTAGCAGTAACATTCACAACTATCTGGAAAGGAACACTTGAATGAAGACGAGACTCTGTTAGGTTACTCTAGTCAAAGGAAATAACCTCACTACTCAGAGAGGGTTGTTTCAAAATAGACAAAATTTCTTCTTATCGAGAAGAATCAGAACGAAGCATAAAAACTTTGACAGGTTTTGGTTCATTCTCTACTGGAAGAGAAGAACAAGATGAAGATTTGGTCAAAGAGACTACTTCAATCTTAACACTCTCTAATGAAAGAGCGGGATCGGGTGGAAATAACACCAACTTGACCACTTTAACTTCACTCTTTGAAGGAAGAGTGGGATCAACCACAGATAAATCTGAATCGACCACTTGATCAACCAGTGGGGGATCGAGGGATAACTTGCTGTCACTTGTTGGAATTGTTGGGCACCATTTTGACCTATTTTTGTCATCTAAATACCTTCCAGTTTACTCCATAAACCTTCATACTAATTCATAAAACCTTAATTTCATTCACAAAACTTTGGTCAAAGATATAAATGTTGTTGCTTCTTAACAAATTGAATTATGATATTTTTAAGGCATTTAAATTAAGGTTTTATTCAAAATTACAGAATGTGCTAACTTCCCGTAATTTCTCCTAGGTTGGATACTTCCAGGCCAGCTAGGCATAAACTGAGAGATGGGAGAAAGATCCTTGATGTCCAAGGATGGTTAAACTTCTAACGAACAGATGATATGGTTCTCACAGGTGTCGAGTCAATGACGGTCAAAGATGACCACCTGTGCTACCACTTAGCATAAAAACAGGACAGTTCCAATTTTGTCTATTTTGTTGGATCTGATGGAGGATCTCGAGGGTCACAGATCATTATTACTGTTCTAGATTTGTAGCATTTCCAGTTTTTTTTAAATATTGTATAAATGTTTGATTTTACATACGAGAAAAACCTCTCCGGGATCATAAACGTATAGCGTGGAATCAAGACTGTGGATTTGATTGTTGTGTATGCCTAATTCGATATGGTGAATGTAATTGAAGTTTAGAGCTCTGTGATTTTCTCTACGTGTGTAAATGAGTTATTGGAGGGCCCCCTTTTCCAAGTCTACACACCACTTTTTATATCGTTTCCAGTGGTATGTTTTATTAAATCTTGTAGAATTCGATTTCTTCATTTAACTACTCATACATTGCAGAACGAGTTGGATTGTTTGAACAAGGTTAGAAAATATGTTATTTAATCATTCACATGTTGTAGGAATGTTTCAGACTGCTTATTCAATATCAAATCGATGTACAATGCTTATTCGATGATGAATTATTGAGGACAGTTATACATTGTGAATGTCTTCCTGTAAGGGAAATTAATGTTTGACTGCTTTCAATATTGAGATAATAGGCAGAGTATCATGATCTATATTTTAGGGTTAGGTTTAATTTGTTTTTTTATCTCAGAACATTTCATATGAGAATTGTTTTTTAACTCAGAGATCAAATGAAGTTGCTTTTGTAAGGGAGTTATTGTATTTCAAGTCACAGCATTCTAGCTTTCAATAGGTTTGTTTCATAGGTAAACTAGATTTCCAGTTAGGTCTAGGTTTGAGTCTCTATATTTGGGATATGCCTCTAAGTCTACAAACTTTGGATTGACATAAACTCAAGGTCTAATCTACACTAGTGGATTGGAGCCCAAAATTTGGCACCAATGGCAGGGAGGCATTTTAGAAGCAGACTTAAGAACTTTAGTTCTCTGATAAAAAAAAAAAATCTAAAAAAAAAACCACAGAGTAGATTTTAGTTTTATGTCAAGACAAAGAGATGAGAAAGGAAGATTTACCAAAAACCCCCCAAAAATAGAAGTAACGGGAACTTCTTTATCTAATCAAAAAGGATTCATTTCAACTGTTAATACTTTTAAAATGGCTGAGGAAGAAACATCAAAAGGGCCAACTGTAGAACAGAGAAGGGAGTATGAGAGAAGGTTAGAAATGGAAAATAAACTAAGAAAAGAGAGAAGGGAAGAAGAGAGGAGACATGATAGGGAAGAATAGAGGAGACATGAAATGGATGAAAGAATAGAATAAGATCAGGAAGCCACCTTTAAATTCCCTATCTTGGACACTAGCATCATCCTAGGGGAAGAGGTAAAGATGAAAAATATCCCACCATCCATCCTACCAAATTTCTATGGTATGACTTCTGAAGATCCAGATTCTTTCCTATTCAAGTTTGATATCTTGTGTCGAACTTATGGATATACTGATGACACTCACAAACTTCATCTTTTCCCTGCTACTCTTAAAGCAGCTACCTTGAAATGGTTTATGGGATTAGGAGAGCATTCTATAACTAGCTGGGATGAGATGAGAAAAATTTTTCTTAGAAAATATCAGGGATATTGTATATCAAAGGATTTAAAAGATGAAATTTTCATAATGTCTCAGTAGGAAGATGAAAGCTTGGAAGAGTATCTAGAAAGATTCTCATACAACCTCCAGAAATCCAAATACAATTCTTTGACACCTAAGATCATTTGGACAATATTTTTAAAAGAAATAAGAGAAGAATATCTGGATATTTTGAATGTTATGGGCAAAGGTGACATCTCCTACTTACCCTTTGATGAGATACAAGACTTATGTCAAAATTATTCAAGAGGAAAGGCTAGAAATGGGAAAATGGATGTAACTTCCAAAGTAACTAAATCTGCAACCAGTGGCATATCTAGAGCTGAGCTTGGAAATCTGTTAGAATATTTTAAGACTGATCTATTGAGTACCTTAGGCACTCAGGTCGAAACATCAAAGACCAAGAAGAGACAAGAACGACAGTACCAAAAATATCAATCCCTGTCTATTTTCTACCCTAAATGTAGAAAGAAACACCCATTAAAAGAATGTCCTTTAAATACTATTCAAATTTGTGGCTTATGTACTTCAAATCACAAAACTGATGATTGCCCCATATTGAAAGAAATGCAGGCATTTCGAATGGAGGAGAATCAAAGCATGGAGTCTCTCTATTTTATGGGACAATAAAGACCTTGGAATCCATTATTTTCAGGTATGTATCAAGATCCTATGTATCAGTTGCATTCAACTTATCAAAATCCTGTTTAGAATTCATGGAGTGCACCCATGCCCTGGCAAACTTGCTCTCCTCAATTAGCCCAATCTGCTCCAAATTGGAGAGGGTATACTCATGGTAACCAGACATATCAACAGGCCTGTTTACATCCCTATCAACAACCTTCTGCATATCCCCAATACCAGCAGAATCAAGCCCCATTTTTCCAACAACCCAATATGGCTCCTCAACTAGGTCAACAACCTCAACAGCTTCAATTGCCATCCAATCAGCCTCCACCTCGGCCAACACAATTTCCATCCTAGCCAATTCCAAATCCAAATAATAAAATGGATAAACCCATGTATAATGTTGATGATCGAATGGTACTCCCCTACTCAATCCTCCCACTTCAAAATATCAACTTAAGATCTGGAAAAACTTTGCAAAAAGAATCTCCTGTTATTTTAGAAGAACAAGCAGAAAATGAGAAAATTCCAAAAAAATTAAATATAAAAAAATCATAGTCGGAAAAGTCACAGTCAAAAAGGGAAAACATTAGTACCTTATATACCTCCCTTTCCATAAAGGTTGGTCAAAGATAAAAATTTCAATCTCCCTACCTGATTTTGATGTTTTGAATGAGTTAACCAATGTATGTGTTAAAATTCCCCTACTACATGCTATAAAGGATATTCCAATCTATACTAAAGTAGTTAGGGAATTATGTCTTAATAAAAGAAGGAAGGATCCATCAAAAATTCATGTGGTAGGAAATTTAGCAGGATTAATGTCTAACACTATTTTTATTGAAAAGTATGTAGATCCTGGAATCCCAATGGTCACAATTACTGTTAACAATTTTTCAATTCCAAAAACACTGATTGATCTAGGTGTTGTCATTAATGTCATGACACTAGAGACAATGGAATACCTTCACTTGAAAAATCTCAGACCAACCACTATAGTTTTGGAACTAGCTGACAGGTCTAAAATCACACCTGAAGGGATCTTAGAAGATATCATTGTTTCTTTAGACTCCTGGGAGTATCCTGTAGATTTTATAGTGTTGCAACCAAATTCTATTCTAGTAATCTAGGAGGGCATCCATTGATTCTTGCCAGACCCTGGTTGGCAACAGTTGATGCTTTCCTAGGGTGTAGATCAGGAAGTATGCTCATTTCACATGGGACAGAGAAAAAACAAATTACACTTTATCCTTATGCCCAATGACCTTCTACATTAGATCAGTTTGTCATGGATTAATGAGACCAAAGAACAGGAAGAAGAAGTGATTCAGCCTGTCCTGAGTATCAATCAGTTCTTTGATTTTCAAAACAACGAATATTTTCTAGATTTGAAGAATTAAGAGACATGCAGTATGCTATAGCAGATCAAGTTTTGGGACAGAATTTTCAGGAAAATTGCACAATACATTCTCTAGCATTGGCACTTCATGATATTTTTAATGTTCATTCAATCATTGATGTCCAAAGCAAAACAGTTGAAATCAGTCCAAGAAAACATTTGAATATCAGTGCACATCTTACTACATCACAAGAAGAACAGTTGATTGCCTTGATGAATAAACATTCCCATGCATTTGCTTGGGAATACACTGACATGCCAAGCATTCATCACGAAACATGCACTCACCACATTTACACAGATGATAAAATCAGACCTCTCAAACAACCGCAACATAGAATGAACCCCATACTAAAAGAGATAGTTAAGGAAGAATTGCAGAAGTTATTAAAAGTAGGATTTATTTACCCCATCTTTGACAGCCAATGGGTTTCTCCCTTGGTTGTTGTTCCTAAAAGAAATGGTAAATGGCGGATATGTGTATATTATAGGGAGTTAAATAAGGAAACATTAAAAGATTATTTTCCATTTCCCTTTATTGATCAAGTATTAGATGCCTTAGCTGGAAAGGAATATTTTTCATTTCTAGATGGTTTCAGTGGATATAATCAAATTAGCACTGCAAAAGAGGACCAAGACAAAACTACCTTTACATGTCCCTGGGGCAGATATGCCTACAAGGTTATACCTTTTGGCTTATGTAATGCCCCAGCTACTTTTCAGAGGGCATTCTTGGCCATTTTTGTAGATATAATTCATGAATGTGTTGAAGTCTATATGGATGATTTTTCTATGCATGGAAGTGCCTTCAAGGATTCCTTAGCAAACTTGGAGAAAATTTTAAAAAGGTGTGTTGACTCAAATCTTTCCCTTAGCAACGAAAAGTGTTTTATGATGATGATTGAAGGGATAGTTTTAGGACATCACATTTCTTCATCTGGAATAAAAGAAAATTCTGCTAAAATTCAAATCATTGAAAATCTATCTGAACCAACAACTCAAACAGATGTAAGAAGCTTTGTAGGGTATGCAGGCTATTATCGTAGATTTATTGCAAATTTCAGTAAGATAGCTCTACCATTATTTAAATTAATTTCAAAGGATGTACATTTCAAATGGAATACTAACTGTCAATCTACATTTCAGACACTTAAAGAGAAGCTCTCAACTGCTCCCATTTTAAGGGGACCAAATTGGACATTGCCCTTTCATATTTCTATTGATGCATCTGATACTGCAATAGGGGCCTCTTTGGGACAAAAAGAGCATACCATGACTTATGCTATCTATTTTATCAGTAAAAATCTGACACCTGTAGAATTGAATTATACAGTCACTGAAAAGGAGATGTTGGCAGTAGTTCATGCTATGAACAAATTATGTCATTACATTACTAGCTACAAATTTTTTGTCCACACAGATCATTCAACTTTACAATATTTAATGAATAAATATATCACTAATGGTCGGATAACCAGATGGTTACTATTAATGCAAGAATTCAATATCATTGTTTTAGATCGGCCTGGACAAGAAAATCAAGTGGTAGATTTCTTGTCTCGTTTACACAATACTTGTGAGGTTGTTCCTGTTTTAGATAGTTTTCCTGATGAACACTTGTTTGCAATTTATGTTATCACTCCTTGGTATGTTGATATTGCCAATTATTTATCATCAGGACAGCTACCTCCATCTATGTCATCTAAAGAAAAGAAAAAGATTATTAAACAAAGTGCTAGGCATATATGGGTCAATGGTGATCTCTTTTACACAGGATATGATCTAATTATCAGGAGATGTGTACGACAAGATGAAGTTTTAGATATTTTGAAAGCATGTCATGATGAACCGTGTGGTGGCCATTTTGCAGAGAAAAGAACAGCATACAACATACTCAATTTGGGGTATTACTGGCATTCTATTTTCAAGGATTCTAAGAAGTATGTTAGGAGCTGTGATACTTGTCAACAGATGGGATGACCAGTCTGATCTGATGAAATGCCACTCCAACCACAAATACTCATAGAACCATTTGAAAAGTGGGCTCTTGATTTCATTGGTCCGATTCATCCACCATCACAAGGGAAGAAGTACATTCTGGTATGTACAGACTATGTTACAAAGTGGGTGGAGACCAAACCATTACCAAGAGCCACAGAACAGACCGTGGTAAACTTGCTTTTTGAAGAGATATTTGTCAGATTTGGGGTTCCTAGAGAGATTGTCACTGATCAGGGTGCCCAGTTTACTTCTAAACTAGTGCAGGAGATAGCAACAAAGTACAAGATTAAGCACAGAAAATCTACACCATACCATCCACAAGCCAATGGCCAGGTGGAATCTACAAACAAGACTTTGGATGGAATCATAACCAAAACTATCCAGATGCATAGGAAGGATTGGTCAACTAAGATTACTGAAGCTTTATGGGCATACCGAATCACTTGGAAAAACAGTACTGGTTTTTCTCCTTATCATCTCGTTTATGGTAAGCAAGTCCTCCTGCCTATAGAATTTCAAATTCATACCTTCAAGTTAGTAGCAGATTTGGGGATGAATCTTTCTGAAGCACAGCAAGAAAGGATACTTCAATTGAATCAACTAGATGAGATGAGACAGGCTGCAATAGAACACAATATTTTTATACAACAACAGGGAGCCCAATGGCACAATAATTTTATCAAAAAGAAACAATTTCACATCGGTGATTGGGCCCTATTGTTTGATTCAAAGTTCAAAGACTTCAAGGCCAAATTCACAACTCATTGGCTTGGTCCATATGAGATTGTAGAGGTATATGAAAATGGCTCAGTCAAACTCCAAACAATCGATGATGAAGCACATACATTTGTGGTCAATGGCCATCAGCTCAAACTCTATACCAAGCCTATCAACAAAGAAGATTTCATACAGCATATTTCACAGCAACGGGAGATGGAAGTGCTGGATAAACACACTGGTGTTTCTCCTTCACTTTCTTCTTAGCTATTTTCTGATTTGATATAAAACAAAAAACATAAAAAACAAGAAAAAAAGGGAGTTTAGTTGTGAAAACCAAGCCACTGGCACAACATAAACTTGAAATTTCCTTGGAAAACCAGGTTCGCTTGGCCATTGAAAATTCATAAAAACATTAAAATTTCATGCCTCTTAGGCTTTTTTTTTTTGCATAATAAAGTTCTTGTTTGACTTGAGGACAAGTCAATAAATAGGCCTGTGAGGGGGATAAGCATTTCATGCTCCCTCCAAGTCTTTTTCAAATGCAGAGGGACCCGACTTCTAGCAAAGCAGAAGGAATCTAAGATAGTTCCAAGTTTCTTTTTCAAATGTAAAGGGACCTGACTTCTAGTTTAGCAAAAGGGACCTGAGATGGCAGATATTTTTTTTAAAGTACACATCAGAAGGACATATGAAAATCAGAAACAAATTACAAACCAGCTACATCAAACAGCAAGCACAGCATAAAGGGATATCAAGCAAAGTCTATAAGGACTTTAATTTTTATGCTTTAAAAGTTGCATGATTCTTTTTTTTTAAGTAAATGACATATCTACATATCCTCATAAGCCTGACTGTCTACTCTATCATCTTCATAATCCATGCCAATATTCCATTCACTTCTCATTATCCTACCCTAGGTTTCAAAATGGTGGTCAGAATCAATCCCAGAAGCAAATTTTCAATGGCCAAAACCTACACTGCATTCTACAGGCAGGGTTTCCTTCTCAACAGGAAGTGAAATGTTTTAAGAAAAAATGGGATTCAAATGTTTTTTTATATTTTCATACTCCGGATATTAGTGCATTATACATTAAGTTAAATTATATATGGAATATAGAACATTTGATATAAATAATGGCTGTGTGTATTTCCAAAAGGTGAAAAGAGCCCACTCCAAGTGAATAAATCCCTTCCTTACAGCTCATTAATCAAACATTGGGTTATGCAAAGGAACTGAAGCACATTGTATAGAGATAAAATGGTTCTAACCTTACCTTTAATCTTTCTCCTTGAGAATTTGTACCTTAACTAGTGATTGGATAAAAAGTGGCATGTTCAGATAATGATTATAAAGGATGTGGTTGTATGCCCCCACGAAAATATACAAATGTTCCTAGAAAATCGCATTGTGAACTGGTGACATCAGGATTGCATATTGAAATGGTCATTCTTCTTTGAACCAAACCTAACTCTTTCATATACAAGACCCAATTGCTATGTAATGCAAAGACATATATGGGTAATAGTTTACAGTGAAAAGAAGGCATGTATCACAGGAAGGACGCGGACACTAGCTTACTGAAGAATGCATTCGCGCAGGATCAATTGAAAAGCAATAACTCCAAAGGGGAGGTAAAAATTAAATCTTTTGCCAAAGAATGTGCTAGATCAATAGCAATTCTAGTTTCAGAGTATCATTTTGAAATAGGAAAATGTTACAGAGCTAAAAGTTGCAAGGTTGAGGTTTTCTGTTGCATATTTATTTTCCTATTAAAGTTTCAAAATGATATCTAGACTAGAACCAGAGAAATTCGATCCCACTGATATTCATGAGAAATTTATGGAAATATTTGAAAAGAAACAGTGGGTGAATTTTTTTGAAAAGTTTGATGGGCACAATGATAATGTTAGCCTATCCTTTGCTGATTCGTTTGATGGAGAAAGTGCTACAGTAGAAAATTTGAACTTCAGACTGTCTGAAGACATTTTGGCACAAATCATTGGCTTACCACAGCAAGGAGAGAGATTCTTCAAAACCAAAAAATTCAAGGAGAAGGCATGGATACCCTTTCTGTGCAGGTCAAGGGCAGGATCAGTGAACTAGAAGAAGGGAATACCAAGGATCTGGTTGGTTCATCCCTGGGATGAAATAGTCTATATCATCCAAAAATTCATCACTTGTGAAGGCCGATTTAGTATTGTATATCTTTACCATATCAATCTATTGCAGCATTTAAGAGGTGATTGTGAGATTAATATGCCCCATTTCTTATTACAGAGTCTTTCCAAGATGGATAAGACTATTCAAAAGCATGCAAAAGATAAAATGACAAGCCTTTTCCACTGCGGACTCATCAAAATAATCATCACATATGAGTTACAGAAGCAAAATCTGACATGGCAAGAATTTTTAATTCATAATCAATTTGAAGAACAAGAAGAGCTACCTGAAGAAGGTTTGAAATAAGACAAATTGTTGGTCATAACATACCCCAAGGATGGAGAATAGAACCCTGAAGCAACAACCTCAAAACTGCCAAAGGGGAAAAAGAAAGAAAGAGAGGTGTTGATGATCACAAATGATGAAGACAACTTTGAGGTAGCAATCTCAAAACAACCTTAGAGAAGGATACGAACCAGGAGTGTGATGAAAGAAGAAAGACAGTTTCAAAAGCAAGATCAAATTTTCACCACTTATAAGAGAAAGCCAAGGAAGTATCAGCAAGCTTGAAATGAGTCAGCACTAGAAGAGGATGATGAAAGCCAGCAAAAACAGTATGAATACATACAAGCCTTGGGAATTCAAGAAGAAAATCTAACAGGTGAGATAGGGAAGGTCCATGAAGAAAAAGATATCCAAGAAACTGAAAATATTTCAGATGAAGTGATAAAGCAGACAAAAAAAATCAATATCTTCTTGGATCAGCAAGAAAAAGAAAAGAAAAATCATCCAAGACATGAAATATTAAATGATCTAGCTTCTTCTTTCTTAGAGCAACAAACTATGGAAGAAGAAAAGAAGGGAGATTCAGTACGAGAGAATGAAGAATTGGGGATGGACACCAATTATGTGCAGCCTCTAATGAAGATGGAAAACAAAAAAACTTCCAAAAACAGTAAAAAGATTAAGAGATTGAAACTGGAAGTAAAGGAATTAGAACTGAGGAATGAAAAGTTAAAATAAAGGAACTGGAAGCTTAAAGTTCAAAGGACACGAATCTCCAAGCATGCATATAGATGGTATAAACAAAAGAAGATTTACAAAACCAAGTATGAGAAACTGAAAGTCCTGTATGCATCTCGAGCTTCTACAGATGCATCATCTCAGACAGGGGATTAAAAGCAGAGGGTCAGGAACAAAATTTTGGTCACGATATAAGCAGGGTCAAATTTTTTGGCATACTTATTGTGCATGAGGACATGCAACAGCTTCCTCTTGGGGGAGATGTTGGGCACCATTTTGACCTATTTTTGTCATCTAAATACCTTCCAATTTCCTCTATAAACCTTCATACCGATTCATAAAACCTTAATTTCATTCACAAAACTTTGGTCAAAGGTATAAATGTTGTTGCTTCTTAACAAATTGAATTATGAGATTTTTAGAGAATTTAAATTAAGGTTTTATTCAAAATTACAGAATGTGCTAACTTCCCGTAATTTCTCCTAGGTTGGATATTTGCAGGCCAGCTAGGCATAAACTGAGAGATGGGAGAAATATTCTTGATGTCCAATGATGGTTAAAATTATAACAAATAGATGATATGGTTCTCACAAGTGTCGAGTCAATGCCGATCAAAGATGACCACCTGTGCTACCACTTAGCATAAAAACAGGACAGTTATGATTTTGTCTATTTTGTTGGATCTGATGGAGGATCTCGAGGGTCACAGATCAATATTATTCTTCCAAATTTGTAGCATTTCAATTTTTTTTAAAGATTGTATAAATATTTGATTTTACATATGAGAAAAACCTCTCCGAGATCATAAACGTATAGCGTGGAATCAAGACTATGGATTTGATTACTGTGTATGCCCAATTCAAAATGGTGAATGCAATTGAAGTTTAGAGCTCTGTGATTTTCTCTGCATGTGTAAACAAGGCATTGGAGGGCCCCCTTTTCCAAGTATGCACACCTCTTTTTATATCGTTTCCAGTGGTATGTTTTATTAAATCTTGTAGAATTCGATTTCTTCATTTAACTACTCATGCATTGCAGAATGAGTTGGATTGTTTGTACAAGGTTAGAAACTCTGTCATTTAATCATTCACATGATATAGGAATCGTTCATACTGCTTATTCAATATCAAATCATTGTACATTGCTTATTCAATGATGAATTATTGAGGACAGTTATACATTGTGAATGTCTTCTTGTAAGGGAAATTAATGTTTGACTGCTTTCAATATTGAGATAATAGGCAGAGTATCGTGATCTATATTTTAGGGTTAGGTTTAATTTGTTTTTTTATCTCAGAACATTTCATATGAGAATTGTTTTTTAACTCAGAGATCAAATGAAGTTGCTTCTGTAAGGGAGTTTTTGTATTTCAAGTCACAACATTCTAGCTTTCAATAGGTTTGTTTCATAGGTAAACTAGATTTCCAGTTAGGTCTAGCTTTGAGTATCTATATTTTGGATATGCCTCTAAGTATACAAACTTTGGATTGACATAAACTCAAGGTATAATCTACACTAGTGGATAGGATCCCAATAGGAATCACCTATTGATGATCAGTAATATTTTCCAACCAACGTGAGACTTCATCCATGCTTGGACAAAGAAAAGTACGATGCATAGCCTTGCATATCAAACAAGGATACAAGACTTTACCCTTACGACCTTTTACCAATGGGTCACTGGTTGAGGGAGTATCATCAACATGATGATTAGAGGTTGATGACACAGATGGTTTGGATCTTTTAGACCACTTTTCTTGTACACGGGAGAGACCGGTACACTCCTTAAGAAGGTGGTCCCCCTTGCAAAGCTTATAAGGGAACTTGGGTTTTATGGATGTTATCTTAGAATGGGCACCATCAAGAGTATATGGTTGATGCTTTTTCTCTTTCTTATCCTTCTTCTTCTTACTCTTCCTGTTATCTCCCAAAAAGTACACCGTCTTTTTGGGTGATAGTATGGGTTAAAAATTTTACTTCTGTGAGTCATGGCCTTCAAAATAAAAAAATTCAGCTTTCGGCAGTTAACTCAGTCTGTGGAAGTTTAGTTAGCTGCCGAAACAGGCCAATTTCGGCAGCTAGGACGCTTTGTCAAAATGATTTTAGCTGCCGAAAATGTTTTATGTGTGAAAAAATAAAATCGTGCTTCATCACTCATCAACCGAGCCTGTTTCATCATATCAATTGGTGGGTAAACGCCAAAGGTCAGCTACATGCCAATTCATCAAGTTTATCCAAAAGAATTGAGTTGTATTTTCATTGGAAGGCTATTCGCTTCAATATGCATGAAAATTATGCGTGGAGGATGGTTGATCCAGCGCATCACTACACATGTCAAATGCCCGAGATTACAAAGAGCAGTTAATAAGGAAAGGAGATCACGCATCTTGCATGTTCGATTTGTTTTCAAATTGCAAAATTATAAGCTATTTGCTAAGCCAAATCCAACCTTTCCAACTAAGCCTTGATTAAAGGAGTTTTTAAATGTTCTCTCAGGTCTAAAAAACGCAGAAGGGTCTTTTCAGTCCAGCTACAATTAATAGTCTTTCGCTGAGCAGAGAGATGAACTGTAGTTTGCACATGGCATTTTTAATGTTGGGTGCGCCCTGCTCAAATCAAACTCATTAGTTCATTCATCATTTGGTGGAGCCTGGTCACAACCTAATGTACCAACGTTGTACCTTCCTGGTGGCAGTAGTGTTGCTCCAATTAATCTTGGGGATCTATTTGCTTCTGAGATGATGACTCTTAAGGCCCAGGTCTTGAATCTTCTGTGTTTTCTCAGCTAAGTACTCAAACGTAGCCTCAGATGTGAACACTAATTAATAACCAGATTTCTCAGATACATCAAATACAACAAGGTGCAATAGATGCTCAAGGCAGCGGTCATCTACATTCTTCAGTTCAGCCATCACATTGTATGTCATCTCTTGGTCAAAAGTCATCCCTGGGTTTAAATGTGGAGCGACTGAATTCTAATGGGTTTGCTTTATTGCAATTTTTGATGGCTGCTATGAAATCAAGATCTGCTTCATTGGCACATTGGGGTTTTTACGGGTAAAGCAAATCGAGAAAGCCATTGGTTTTGGAAAACCCACAGATCATCCCTGTATTTGGTCATTCCGATTATGTTTTGCATATCAACGCATGTTTCAAATACTTTGCAGAGGTACATCTTTTCGTTGCTTAAGTGTGTAAACGTGGAGTAAGGATCAGGAATAATATATAAAGTACCCATTACTATTGGTTCGTAAAGCAGTATGGCAGGGAAGCTTTTTCACTCTGAAGATGGTCACATTGTATGGTCACAGTCGTTTTTTCTTTCCAGAAATCAGAAGAATGTCAAGCTTTTTTTGTATTGAAGATCTTTTCTTGGCGGATCCATCACCAACATGCTTTAGATGAGAGTCCAGCTTTATGATTCAATGGAGCAACTGTCACAAAAATGCCAGATGAGGCGGTCCCCACACAAGCCAAATATGTTAACTCTTCTTGCTGAGTTTAAGGACAACAGTTTCCTCACCACTGATGATGGAAGTGGTTAATGGCCTAAATGTAGCATCTGGATACATCCATTACCTATATAATCATACAATTGGTTGCAGCAAACTCACAGAATGCCTCTATGAAGAGTCAAGACAAGCAAAATCTTCTCTGGGAAGAAAGGAAGATGAGATTGGGCAGAGCATATGACAGACTATATGACAGCCTGTGGTCAGGATTCCAGGATGGGAAAAGATTTTATCAACTCTTGCAAAGGAGCACCTATACAACCACATAACTGGAAGCAGTCAGCCCACGGTTGCATTGCCTTCAATGGCTCTGTTATACAACTTATATGACACTGAAAACAG
This sequence comes from Pseudotsuga menziesii, assembly GCA_001517045.1. NCBI lineage: Eukaryota > Viridiplantae > Streptophyta > Pinopsida > Pinales > Pinaceae > Pseudotsuga > Pseudotsuga menziesii. The sequence goes on from LPNX010514829.1 coordinate 96,287, forward strand.
GGTTTTCACATGTCAACAATAGACATTAGTCTATTACAAAGCTCTGCACAATGTCAACAAGAGAATGATTACAAATTTCATTTTGGATAGATCTAAGGTCATCATATATGGCAGAAGCAGCCTGAACTACCTGTTGCAACCTATCAGTCGGATACATTCATGAATATCAGAAAGAATACATACCCAGCTGGTAGTCACAAAGTATTCATTTGCCTCGTTGTGCTCAAGAAATTTCTTGCTTCTATATCATTTCAAACCTTATCATTAAAGAGGAGTCTATATTGTTTGGTTGCACCCAGGTTACAGATAAGTTCCTTAAAGGATGTACAGCAATGCCAACTATCATAAAATACATTGTAGAGTTTCGGCAGCATGTTATCTCCTGAAAAGATCAAGAATAGTATTAGATGGAATAGGGGCAGTTTTCTAACAGAGTACTAAAGGATCACAGGTGACAAGGAAATCATCACATAAAGAGATCAATCCCATATTTCAAGGAGCAATTGGTTCCAGATTTTTGTGCAGCCAACTAAGGATTCGATCCACTTTTTCAGTCTAGTGGTCCAACAGGAGGAGTGAATGCACATTTGGCAATAAATCAAGAGTATCTCTGTTTTGAGGCATCCTTTTTTAAAGACAGCTGGCAGCATTTGTGTGACTCAGGATTTCAAAAGCAGTTCGAGATCTATCCTCCAGATTTTTCTCAGATCGCAAAAGGTAAACACATGTCAGGGTACGTAATCAACCTCAGGATTGAAAGGCATATTTTCAGCCTTGATATAAGCAGTGCCACAGGTGACAAAGAGAGTCTGTCTTCCCAGCTTTCAAGCATCTTTTTGAGGCAACAGTTCTAGGATCGAGTGCCACATCATCAAAGTCAAGTCTGCATGTACCAATCGAATCAAAGCCACCGAGCCTTGGGAGGATAACTTCACTTCATCAACCATCAAGCACTAGAAAGAAGACCAACTCATTGTCATTTCCTTGATTTTAGGGATCAGTCCCTATCTTTTTGCATTTACTGTCAGTTAAATGTTTTAGTTAACTCAACAGATCCATTCTTTTAGGATCTGAAAACTGTTTGTAAAGGCTTTAAAAGCCTAAGAACTCAGACTTGAAAAGGGGGTTCGATTTTGGATGCAGTAGTCTGCTATTGTACTTAGCTTTCTCTATGCTAATACAGATCACGGGTTTCTTTCAGCTTTGGTGTCAGCTTTCATCTTCCTTTCACTATTATCTGTGTTATCTAGCTTTGAATGGTTTCTTTTCCATTGTTTAGCTCATAGCCTGATGTTAGTTTCTTGAATGTCTCTTAAGCCCTACTCTGTACTGGTTTAGTTACATTCCTTTTCTTCATCCATTTTTAAAGTATTTGCTGATTAATCAATTATTGAGAGCACTGGCTTATTTGTTTATCATGCTGAATGTCTGAATGCTATACTCGGATTGAGTCATCCCATTGATCCACCCTTTACAAAAACACAAAAACATTGAATTCTTAAGTTACCAGGCATACCTAGCTTATAACCCTAGGTAGTTTCCTGGAGTGCTAACACTTCCCTTTCTTCTTCTTCTTATATGCATGACTACTAACCATAGAGATTTGGTCAAGCAAAGAAGAAGAAAGGGGTGGAACACTAACCGATGAAGAAGGAGCAGGATTAGGTTGAGGTTGATCCTCTCTTGGAGGAGAGGTGACATTTGAGACATTATGTGTAATAGGAATTACCAGATTAAACAGCCAGACCGACAATCCTATAGTTAACCCAGGAAGATTTAGAGTGGCAATAAAGGGAGGACCAATACCTTCACTTGGAGGGAATACAAAAGGTACACCTTGGAAAGGGACCTCTTGAGTGGTAGTCCCATATGGGGATTCCATCTCTAAACTCTCTAATAACCCCCTAACTACCATGCACAAGCAAGTACTACTCAAACTAAAAGCAACAAGCAAACATGTGAAAGGAGTGGATAAGAGTTAGGAACCTCACAGGACAGGCCAAAAGGATAACTCAGATGGTTTGAGGATTCTTAAAAGGGTCTCCCAATATACGCAAGGTACAAGGGAGCTCAAATCAGTAGTAGTGTTGTCTAATGCATAACCATACACAAGGCACCTTCCGATATACAATCGAGTACGTGAAGTACCTTTCTATATACCTCAAGGGTACGTGAAAGGCCGTTCGATATACCGATGGTACGTGGAAGAACCGCGTGAGTCCCGGGATGTAATGCGGACAAGTAACGATAGCTGCTATGCTTAGTGACGCCCGGACACATCTCTAACTTATCACTCAAATTACTAGATTTTTTAACCTAGTCCTACCGTTAATTTTATCTTGTGCATTTAGGTGGAACCATGGAGTGAAAACTTGAATTTAAAGAAGATGCAAACTGATCTATATGATAATGCAAGTTTTCCTCTTCAATGAAATTCTACCTAAGAGAGGGAGAGAGATTTACTTTTCTTCCCAAAAATGCACACCCAAATGCAAATGAAATTCTATCTTTTCAAATGAAAATTGAAATATCAATGCACCCCAAACAATCTTCAAACCAAATAAAAAAGAGATCTAGAGAACATCAAACATAAATAAACCAGAAATGTTTCCTATCTTTTCATGCTTGAAAAAGACGCATAAAAATCTCAATGGAAAGATGTTTTCACTACTGTTTCCAAACAAATCTAACTCTAATGCACGCAAAGCTGAAAATAGATATTTCTTCTCAATGAAAGAAAGATCTAGAATTTCAAACAATCATGCACAAAACAAGAAGAAAATCGTTCAACAAGCTTACGAATAAAGCAAAAGAGAGAGAAAACTAAAACTTCTCTTTGAAACAGACAAGGAAACAAAGAACCAACCTTTCCTACCAAGCACTGAAAAAATCAGCATGCAAAAGAAAACAAGAATCACCCCAAGCAAAGAAAGACTCAAAACAACATGGATCACTCATGCATTCCAAGTCCAAAACAAACCAAGGCATACACATGAAAATTAAATGTATATTTCCAATTCCAATGAATAATATCTACAGAAAAGAGCAAGAGGTTTCAAGCAAAGAAAATAATGTAAAATCCAATGCAAGAAACATAAATTCTCTTTGAATGCAGAAAAAATACAACAATCAAAGCGACTGCATAATATAAAATTCATGGCCCCTCCCGGCCATGAGGGAGCATTTTTTTTCAAAAATACACTTCATTTTCATCAAAAAGTAAGCCAAAAAACACACAAAAATCAAAATACAGAGTCTGGAACAGGGCCTACCTCGCACCGCGCAGATGAAGCTGCTGACAGGCGGTTTTGAGGTAGAACCACTTCTTGCTCATTGGATTCAGACGGTGGCACCGCGTATGGCTAACTAGACTCAGGCGGTGGCACCACTCCTTGCCAATAGAACATGTGCGGTTCCCTATAAAAATACAAAATACAAAGAGAACAATAGATCAAGTCAGAAAAAGACCCGATCAGGGTAAATACTGATAGATTGAGTATACAAACAGAGCATAAAAGGTCGAAATGATTCAGATCTGAAGATATTTGGAAGTTTCAAACGCAAATTCACTAAGTCAGATAGCAGATCTGACTGAAGAGAGTTGGATAAGGAGCCTGGATTTGGACAAGATTTGAAGAACTAAGGAAGATCAGAATAACTAATACATATATCTAGTCCCCAGCGGAGTCACCAAATTTGTTAGCTGGAATATTTCAGCTCCTGTGGATAGCAAGGTGTTCCACTGGTCTGAATGGTTCAGATCCAGAACAAATAGAGGATAGAGGTTGAATACTCTCCCTAGACATTGTAGATACCTGGAATGTAATGCCTCGATAGTTACCCTATGTACCTGCAATAAGCTTCAACACACAAACACATTGAAACTTCTAGAATATAATCTACTGATCCATGTTAGTGACTAAGGAATCTAACAACATACATGTGAAATCAAACAACAACAATATATGTGGGACAGAAATCAACATCCATTAATATAGAAATATGAAGAAGTTTACAACCAAGCCTTAGTGTTGGCATGCATCTCCATGAAACCAAGAATTCTCATCCCCATAATCACAGAATATAGATCTCTATGCTCTCCAAATTATCTTGGGCCAAGTGATCAATCCAACATCATAGCAATACCTTTTCCCCCCTCAACCATGGATATGAGCTTGTATTTATAAGGCTCAATGGATAGGGTAGGTTGAGAGATTAGTGGATGAGGTGGCCTCTAAGATCCTAGACTGAGGGATCTCGAGCTCAACTAACCCACAATGGTAGGGATAAGGGAGGACACGAGGCTTATCATCTAGATTCCTCGAGAAACTTCTCTTTTTTCCTTTTTACCCAGGGTACCTCGTTTCTCCTTCAATGACAGAGCGGTTCTGGTAAGAAATGCTTATGTACTAAGGGCCATAAGTAGTGGCACTTCTTGTGCACAATAAGAGATAGGCAGTGCAAACAAGGTACCGCTCCTCGACAACAGAGGAAGTGCGGTGCTGGGAATTTTCATGGAAGATTGACAATTAGGATGATTTTCCACTCCAAGAGCTGGGATTCAGGGCAAGTAGGTATGTCAAATGTCTTATCACATGATGGTGACAGGATTTTGGTATAACATATGGATGATTCTATTCGATTAAGACTCTTCCATTGCACTTGGACTTGAACGGCCGTGAAGTGGTACATCGAACTTCCATGACACTTGTTTATGGATTTTAGTGCTTTGGGAACTGCTTTCCTTACGCACTTTTAGCTACCCATTCGATGTGAAATAGGTACATACCTTTTAACCTCTCTGCATCAAAACAAATCCACACATATTTCAGATCATATTCATGAATGGAGAAGGTGGAGAAGGCTCATTAGAGCTCCTATACTAGACTAACTCTTGGATGATTGGTTTACAAAATCTTTGTTGCCACCCATTGCCCAAGATGTGGCTATGGGGGGTGTTGTTACTGAAGAGAAAGCCATTAGTTGCACACAATATCTAGACTTGTTCTATTCCCAATCTAGAACTTTGTACGACCTCATTCCTCAAGGTCCTCGACCCAGCATTGACCTGGCTAAGCCACCTGCAGAAACTCCTGTTGATGGGGTTATTGGTTCAATCCAGCCCCCATCAACAGTTAAAGATGCCAAACAACCCAATCCTTACACTCATGCTCCTTCCAAACCTATGGTTTCTGTCGAGGTGAATGTTATTCAAACTATGCAATCATCCAATAAGAAGAAGAAAAGAAAAGGTAAAAACAAAAAACCCAAAACTGAACATGAAAACCCAAAACCTATGGCCCCAGAGTATGAAAATAAAGGAAAAAGGAAAGCTAAGTATCTCTACCTATTGTGTGGTGGTGATCATTTCATGAAAGAGTCTCCTCAATGAGATGAAATTAATAATTTTTTAAAGACTAACCCCGCACTGGTTGTTCTCACTGATCCTTTTCCTTCTCAGCAACAACTGGTACATGACATGTCTAACCAAGGAAATTCTAGTTCCATAGAGGAAATTTGAATGATTTCATCAGATACTATTAATGTAATAACCCGAATTCAGTCATATGACAAACCAGAGGAGAAGAAAATTGAGAAACCTTCTCCTGATAAAGCTCATTTCTCCCACATCCTCGTCTAATGGTCACCTAACGATCAAGAAGCCTAATCTCGACATGATTTTGCATCTGCCCAAGAGTACTCGTAGGAAGGTTGTTTAACCATAATTCCTGAGCTGCACAATTTAATAATGTTTTAGAAGACCTATCTCAAGCACCATGTGTGATGTCTACCTTAGAAGTACTCCAAAGTTGTCCCACACAACACAAAAACTTATTAACCGCTTTGGGAGCCATGGACCCGAGTGACATGAATCTGATTCATTTCAATCTGGAGAACCTTAAACCTAGATTACCGCACCAACTAGATTTTCAAGTCATAACTAGAGTAGTTGGAAAAAATGTCTTTAGGATAGTTCTAGATGAAGGTGCTTCAACCTATGTTTTGTCTTTGTCCTGTTGGAAATCCTTTGGCTCTCCCGAGCTTGTAAAATCACTGACAACACTAAAAGTCTTTGATGGAAGAGGTTTCTAGCCCTATGGTCTCATGCCAACCCTTTTAGTTGAGCTAGGGGGGGGGAATTGTTTCCATTCAAGTGGAAGTAGTGGATGCCCTGTTAGACTAAAATCTTCTCTTAGGGAGAAACTGGTTCTATTCTATGACTGTTGTCACTTTGACGGTATTTAGAACCCTTCAATTTCTGTATTTGAGAAAAATTGTAACAATTGATCAACTTGATTTCTGTACGTTGGATGTTACCACTCCTACAACGAATAATATCCATTTTCTAGGTCAGTCCCCTCCTCCTTACCATTCGATTGGGGTAGGGATGTTGAAAGACTCCGCCCTCATGGGCGTGTTTCCGTTAACCCCTTCTAGCACAGAAACATAAACAGTCAATATGATCTCTTCATTTAATTATGATCCTAAGGGTAAACAAGTTTTTGAGACATCCTCCCTTAGTCTGCATGAAGCAGTTTATGATGCCATCCAATCTGTTTCCAATGTTCCTACATATGATCTTCATCTGGTGGCCTCGGATCCTTACCACCTTCCCTACTGGTTAGAACCTTCACTTCCTAATCTGGATTATCTCTTGCAGACTTTTCCATCGAACGAGTCTATTATAGATATTATGAATACAAGTACATCCGTATGGAAGGATCACCATCATAGATCTTCGTTCCTCCCCAATATCAGTTCGATAGATAATGATTTTGCATCTCTCTTGGGTACTGATATTGTCGACAATCCGCAAACACCTGTCTTGTTGCAAGATTCCGAGTCTGAAGGAAAAACTGTTCAATAGATGAAACTGAAGACTATAAAGCACTTTTTGAAGAATTTTGAGATATTTTTTCCTGGTCCTATGAAGAAATTCCTAGGATAGATTCATCCATTGTAGTCCACAAGATCAAAACCTATCCTACAACCAGACCGGTTAGGCAGAAATTGAGACAAGTCCATCTGCAAAAGGTTGTGGCTATCAAAGTCGAAGTCGAAAAACTTCTAAAGGCAAGATTCATCTATCCTGTACCCCTGATAGAATTGGTATCGAATATCATTCTTGTGAACAAAAAGTAGGGAACTATTCAAGTCTGTATCAATTTCTGATATTTGAATAAGTCTTGTCCCAAAGACAACTTTCCAACTCCACACATCGATCAGATTATCGATAACTGTGCTAGGAGTGTCATCTTCTCATTTATGTATGGCTTTTTCGGCTACAATCAGATTGAGATATTGCCCGTCGATCAGCATAAGATGGAATTTATATGCCCTTGGGGAACCTTTGCCTACAAGAAGTTACCTTTTGGCCTTAAGAGTGTTGGGGCCACATTCTAGTGTGCGATGTCCTATGTGTTTCACAATATTAAGAACATTGTGAGCCTTACCTCGATGATCTCCCTATGTATTCACAACTACAGGAAGACCATCCTCGACATCTTAGAGACATTTTCCTGAGATGTCACCATTACAAGATATGGCTAAACCCACACAAATGTGTTTTTTGCATTGAGACGAGACCCCTCTTAGGCTTTGTAGTCTACAAGGATGGTATTCGGATTGATCCCTTAAACATTGCTGCAATACTCACTTTACCTGCCCCAACCAACCTGCTTGAACTCCAAAGTTTGCAACGGAAGGCAAAATTTCGTTGTCATTTTGTTTGTAACTTCGCTGAGAAAACGCATGGTTATATGTGTCTCCTTAAGAAGGACACTCCATTCTTTTGGGATGACCAGGCCCAGTGAGCCTTCGATAATCTTAAACATGCTCTAACTCATTCACCCATCATACATGCCCTGGATGACTTGAAGGATTTTCTCTTGTATGTTGTTTCCTCCACTACTACTATTGGAATGGTTTTAGCTCAAGAGGACTAGAACGGACTAGAACACATGATTTATTATGCCAGTAAGAATCTTCTGGATTTCAAAACTTGATACTCACATGTGGAGAAGATAGCATTGGCCACGTTCATTGCTGTCCAAAAATTTTGTCACTACATCTTGCTTTACACCACTACTGTACTCGCAGACCAAAACCCTATGTACTACATCTTGACTCGTCAGGTTCCAGGGGGAAAATAATCCTGATGGATTGTTATCCTATAGGAGTTTGATCTTGAATTTTCCAAAGCTAATTCTAAGAAGTCATTAGTTTTTGTCGAGTTGATGTGTGATCTTCCCTGTGCTTTAACGGATTCTGAGCCCAGTCATTCATTCCCGGATGAATTTATGTTCCTAGTAAGCACAACTAACCTGTGGTATGGAGATTTAATCATTTATCTCTAGACACAACATTTTCATCCTACTATCTCTTTCGAGGATTGTCGCCGCATCCATCACCCTGCAAAGTACTATCTTATCCTCAATGATACATTGTATAGACGTGGTATAGATACCATTCTTCGACGATGCCTCACCCATGACAAGGCTTAACAAGTTCTTAATGACTTCCATTCTAGGTCATGTGGCAGTCATCTTTCTAGGATGGCTACACCTTACAAAATCCTGCGCTGGCTATTTCTGGCCTTCTATTTTTAAATATTGTCAATACTTTTACCCAAAAAAGTGCACCTACCCTGCTCTGTTACACCACGTCATTGCCGTTGGCCCTTTCTCCAAATGGGGGATAGATTTCATGCATTGTAACCCTACCTCAGCTGGGGGGCATGGTTACATCATAGTAGCTATGGATTATTTCACTAAGTGGGCTGAGGCTATGCCTACATATGCTGAGGATGGTAAGACTGTCGCCCTCTTTCTTTTTAACCATGTAATAGCTAGGTTTGGATTTCCTCAGTCTATTTTCACTAATCACGGATCACATTTTCGGAATCAGATGATGGTAGAGTTAAGTGCTAAATTGGGTTTTCACCATGAAAACTCAACTCCCTATTATCTGCAAGCTAATGGTCAAGTTGAGGCCATTAACAAAGTTTTAAAAACTATGCTACATCGGATGGTTGGAGATCACAAATCCAACTGGCACCAGACTCTCTTCTTGGCTCTTTGGGCTTATAGAACTTTAGTGCAAACAACAACTAGTTTTACACCTTTTCAATTAGTTTATGGACTAGAAGCTGTCCTACCTATTCAGTGTCATATTTCCTCTTTGAAACTTGCCGTTGAACTTCTCCCTAATACTTCTATTGAGGAAGAAAGGTTTTTATACTTAACCATCCTTGACGAAACTAGACGAGATGCTTCCTTGGTTGATGAGGCACACAAGAAACGTGTCAAGGCGCAATATGATAAGTATGTCGAACCTTGTGTGTTTAATGAAGGTGACCAAGTCCTGACTTATGATCAAAGACATGATAAACCAGGAAAAAGGAAGTTTGAATTAATGTGGTATGGTCCTTTTATAGTTTCCAAGGTTTTATAAAAAGGGGCCTACAAACTTGTGGATTATGATGGAGTCCCCTTTGAGAAACCTCGCAATGGGTTGTACCTGAAGAGGTACTATGCCTAGATCATTCATGTATGGTACCTTGTATATATGTACATTATTTGACTTTTTAGTGTGTTTTGATACTTCCAATATGGTTTTGAGTTTAATGTCTAGACTGTTTATACCATGTTTTGGTTATGCAAATCAGATGGATTTTTATGGCTTCGCCAATGGTGCTTGTCACCATACCCTAAACCTTGCCTCAGCTACTTGGGTTATGTATTCCCCTGCACACAATCTAGTGAGTTTAGGAGCAGTTTTTATTGGTCATGCTACCGACAATATCGACAAGTATGAAGCAGTCATAGGTCTTTTGACTAAGGCTGCATCCCAGGACATGCATAACTTGGTAGTGTTCATGGACTCACAATTGGTGGTTTGTCATTTAAACCAGGTTTACACTATCAGAAACCCTATACTACTTTGTCTCTATTGGAGAGTACGTTTATTGGAAAGTTCCTTTGAAGTCATTACTTATAGGCATATCCCTAGGGAAGACAATGCAGTTGTCGATTCATTGGAAAATGATATCCTAGACTGGTATATTGCTCATTCGTAGCATGAAAGTTAAACACGGTTCATGACATTGTAAATAAACAGAAAAAACATTTAAAACTCATGTAAATACGTTTTCCATTTGAAGCATATAAACATCGGAGGAAAATTTCTGTATATATATATATATATAAGTGTTTTTACAAAAACAGGTCACGAGACCTCATCTGAAGCACTCTAGCTTTCAGGCAGTACAAAATCATACACAAATATAAAGCTATGGCAACTTTCAGTGATACATCATGTAAGAACTAGTGATTCTCATGGTAGCACATAACAGCCCGCACTACTCTACGTAGCGAATGGGTGAAGTGGCCTCACACCCCTGTCATGTGCCTCTGATAGCGCATCGACAGATCATCAATGGATGCATTGGGTATGTCCAAAGTCAACCTCTCTAGGTTCTCCTCTAGCTCTCCCATAGGGTCATTGCCTCATTAAACAAATTGAGCTCCTGCTCGTCTATCCAATGGGGATGATCCCCTAGGTCATGTAGCTCCTACATCTACATGAAAACTGCAGGTCTCGTTACTATACATAAAAAATAAAAAACATTAAAAGACAAAAAACACAAATAGCTATCTTAGGATTTTGTTTCTTACCCATGTCTCCCCACTGTCCACCAGGTGGAAGTTGTATGTCAGGGTCACCCCTAAAATCAGTGCCAGCATAAGCATAATCCTTAATCATGAGGATCTGGTCACTAAGCCATTAGAAGAATGGATCCTTGAACTTCACCTTCCCTCTGCCTCCTCCTGTATGGGCCATGATCCTGACCCACCTCAACATACAAGGGTCTCTCTCCCTCATCTCAGTAAGAAACACTTGGGGTATCAATTGAAGGATCCGCTCAAAAAAGAAACAGGCTAAGATAGAACCATAGCCAAACTTTTTTAGTTCTCCCTTCGGACACTTGGTCATCTCATCTTTAAAGACCAGTAGCAATGCCTCCACCCAGTTGAAAACTGTAGGTGCCATAGCCTCTATTGCATATAGCATATGTTCCCTAGAATCATGATGAGGCCCCTTGTCTCCCATCTAGCCTCAGCATGGTAAGAATAAGAGTGCGGAGAGGAAGATCCACTACTACCTTCATGGGAATCTTCTTCCCTGAATTTCTAGTACCGAGAAGGCAGTGGTGGTCAATCAGCTCCTGAGTAGTCACGTCCCCTCCATGGAAACCATTCAATGAAATTGGGCCACCCCGTCTCGACAATCCAGTCAAGAAGTAGATGTCTTCTACCTCAATGGTCAACACATGTGCCCCCACCTTAAAGTATTGTTGTTCTGAGTTCCACATATGGATTATATACTCCAGCAATATCTCATGAGAAACCATACTGGGTGTGTGGAATAACTTGAGGAGGTCGCAGTTCCTCAATGCGGCTATACATCCTACATTTCTTTCAACAAGGGAATCATCATCATCATGTTGTCTTTCCTTCCATATCACCATTTTCGACTGCTGAAAACCTACCAAAAACCATTAATGGACTAGTTAAAAACATATCCAATCATCAAAATCAATTAAAAGTTTGTGTTTTTTCCTATCCATATATTTTCCCCAACTCATGGTGGCACCTCCTGAGTGCAGTGTTATGAGCACGGTTCTCATGGTGCACCACATGTCTCGTAAGGGGAAAGAGTGGTGCCTGCATTTCAAGTTTAAGGCCTGCCTAAAATGGCCAAAAACCCTCCTAAAATCAAAAATAAATGCTTAAAAGTGAAATCTTAGGGTTTGGTCATTTACCTGGCTCTGATGGCACTCAAATTGGATGGTCAGATCTCCTGGAATTAGTAGCTGAAGATCTGGTTCAAAGTTGCTCCAAAATGCTCTTAACTCACGGGGGCTTCACTTAGTGAACCTCTCACATAGCACGTGCAATCGTGGGATATTAAAGAATACCCTTAATTTTGAGAGATATTGACCCAAACTCTTTTTGTTGAAACCCCCTCCCAATACATAAAACCTCCTCCCCACCCCTTTTTATACCTCAATCCTTATAAACCACCCTACCCACCCCCACCTTAAACCCCTCATCCCCCCAATACCTGCAATATATTGGTTCAACTTTTGATAATTTAAAAACCCACAATATGAACTAACGTGATAGGATATTGGTAAACAAGTGAAGCCCCTGTGTCTTAACTAGTGGTAAATAGTGAAATGCTTTTTATTTTTACTATTTGAAATTACTTTTATAGCTATTTTAGGGTTTTTTAATGTCATTTTAATGTTTTAAAATCATTATCATTATGAAATCCATCCATATGTCTCATTAAAAGTAATTTTTAGAGAAATTAACGTTGCTATTGAGTTTTGCAAGGGTAGAAATGAAAATAGTAAAAATCTATGGGAAGTTTGTTTTTTACTTTTTCGTATTTCCTTAAAATGGATAAAGTCCTCAAGCATTTGTTTTGATACTTTGGTCACACTCTTAGAACTCAGCATCAAAGTTCCAACTCTTTTTTCTAATTCTTTTTAGGCTCATAAAACTATTCATCGTTTAAAAGAGACCTAATGGAGTCTCCTTTAAGCTCTTTTCGGACTCCCTAAATATGAAAAGATTGTCAAGTACTTGTCTTCTTCATACTCGTAAAAGTATTTGAAGAGTTGTCTCTCTGACAGTAGGTTATCTCTTTTTCGGTTCGGATAGACTATTTTATGAAAAAGGACCCTTTGGACTTTTCTTTTGTCTTCATTCAGACTCTCTAAATATGAATGATGCTGAGTTTACTTTCATTGGACTCATTAAATTAAACATCGAGAGACCTTTTTTTGGGAACAAGCCCCTCCTTTCTGAGGTTTGTGAAATATATGGGAATGGACTTGTCTTTGGATAATCTTAAACGAGTGTTTGTTACCCTGTTTGAACTCATAAAAATGAAAAGAGGCACTCATCAATAATGATGGGGGAATTGAGGGAAGGGAATCATTTTGCAAATCTAATGGAAGTTGTTTGTCACCTTTGAACATGGCATGTGCCTGCATATCATTCAGTCAATTGGGTATTCAGCTGACTTACAAGTTGATCCACTTTCATGAGTCATGCCACTCCTTTGAGTTTTTCAAAATATTGCATTTTCCACTATCACATTGTGTGTCTGTCTGGTCTAGTCATGCTGCCAAGTCTTTTTTCGTGCCGCCCAATGTTCAAAGGAAGAAAGAAGTTTACCTCTGCAGTTAAAATAGCCTTTTTGTAAGTACTTTGATTCTATCCTATGGTTACATTATCCACGATATTCCAAAACTTTGTTCCAATTTTTTTTTCATCGATGTGGGATTCATCATGGCCCTCCTTCAACAAGACTATTCCTATCGACATCAACTCATCATCTGGGAAGTAGTCTTAGAAATAAGTTTAGTACCTTGAGATCTGTAATCCTTAATGACATATTCTCTCACTATCGACAAAGGTTCACATCATTGGCCTTTGATCAGAAGACTCTGCTAGGTGTTCGACACCAAGACATCTATTCACACTCAGTAGATTGTACTAGGGTACCTTGGGAATCATTGACATCAATGGTTATTTACCTCGCACTTGTTAATGGTTCACCTCATTGACCGGTAATCAAGTGGTTTCTACCATGTTCAACTTTAGAACATTGTAATCAGATGGATAGAATCGTACTTTGTGGAAGACGAGATGAAGACCTTGGGTATTTGTTAAGTGCTCATAGCTTTCTCCCCAGGTTGCAATGGAGTATATTGTATGAAGTACCAGCATGGATCCACATTTGTATGGTCATGGTTATGCTCAAATTTGCATATGTATGATATAGATCTATGTTGTATATCTAGTAGCTATGTCCAATTTTGAGTCCTCTATCACATGGATCTACATTGTATTCTAGTAGCCATGGTTGTTTATTCCTCTCATGGATCTGTCTTGTATTGGTCTACAACCATGATGAGGTTACATCCATTCATGAGTCAAAGTATTGATGTGTTGTAGATTCCTGTTCGATGACACTCTTTGATCAATTTGGCTCTTACCTTGAAGTGATAACTTGCTCTATCAAAGCTCTCGCCTATCGTATCCCTCTAGCCTCATGCTTTGGGGGGCATTCTGTTACACTCAAAATCCATCACCATCATGTGATAGGATCCCTAAGATAGACATTTTCCCTCAAATCCCAAACTTGAAGAGAATCCTACTCTAGGTGTTGATTCCAACATACAAAATTGCAACACCGCTTCTACCCTCAAGCAGATAAGCGGTACCCTGTTCACCACCGCCCTAGTTGTGTGAGAACCAGGTGGTGCCACCACCTTTAACCTATGTTGTTGGCATGGTTCCTACCCATCACCACTATGTCATAAAGGGGTATAAGTGATGCCCTTGGTAAAAAGTGAAAAAAAGGAGCTTTCTCGAGGCTTCTAGAACAAGAGACTTGTTTCTAACCTTATCCCTACTCACCTAGGTTTGTTAAGGTAGAGATCCCTCTTTGTAGGATCTTGTGGCCACCTCACCCTCTAACCTTATCCCTACTCACCTGGGTTGGTTAAGGTAGATATCCCTCTTTGTAGGATCTTGTGGCCACCTCACCCAACAATCTCTCAACCATCCTATCCATTTGAGCCCTATAAACACAAGCTCATACTCCATGGTTGAGGGAGAGAGATGAAAAGTAGAGTTATGTTGTTGAAATCATACCCTAGCATAATCCATCAGAGAGAAATTGTGGAGCAAGTTGGAGCTATCAAGGACAAGGTGCTAGTCTTGTGAAGGAGTGTATTGGCACTAAGGCACATGGTTATAAGCTCTTTCATTTATTTTCTAATGCAAAGTTGATTTCCTTCCCACATGTTTGTTGAGTTAATCTCACATATATGTGATTGGATTCCTTAGTCACTAATATGGATGTGTAGATGATTTTCCTGTAGCTTTGATGTCTTTGTATGTTTGATATGTTTTACAGGTATACAGGTCCTTCAACAGAGTTACATTCCAGGCATCTATAACATTCAGGGAAGGTCTTCAACCGAGTTATTCACTCATTTGTTTTGGATTTGAACCATTCAGACCAGAGGAACAGCTTATGTCCATATAAGGTGATATATTCCTCATAACAGCAATACACTAAAAACAACATTCGGGTAGATTACTACACACATGCCATCCAGGTAGTCGGGTATTCAGGTGAGGGACGGTTGATCCTCCTCGCTGTGTTTTACTATTGGACCCTATGGTATATTTCGATTTGCACCTTCTTGACAGTCCTAGTGAGAGATCGGCTATCTTAAGCCCATCCTATCATTTAAGACTGCTTGCGACCTTTAGCTTGCGTAGGTGTGTTTGTGTGTGTTTTTCCTCTTTTTGACCTAGAGTAGAAAACTTCAGCTACCAACATGGCTGATCAATTTATGAGGTGTCATTCTCGTAGATTGCAGGGTTTTTCACTTGACTCTCCTCCAGTCATGGAAGGCCAAGAAGGTGTAACCATGGAACAGCCAGCTTCTGTTGATGCTCGTATGGAAACTACTTCAACTACTGAAACTAGAGAAGATTTCTATGTCTATAACAATCCTTTGGTCCAAATGCCTCCTGCAATGGACACCACCTTTCACTTTTTGATGGAGGGTCAACCCAGCTCATCCAATTGGACTGTTAATCACCCACCTGATGAAACTATAGAGGAAGAGTATGTCCCAAATGCTCCTTTTTGGAGAACATCTCTAGGACAGACCATTGTTGAGTACGGAACTACCACAACAGAATTAGATATGCTTGCTCCTTTAAGGACAAGGCTTGAGAATGCTCCGTCAAATGAATAATTGTTCTGGGAATATATCGAGTATGCACACAGTTTACACAAAGGTGCAGAAGAATTAAAAAATGTAGAACAGACAAGGAGGAGAAGTATTTCTCCTCTTTCTAATCCTTCAAGAACCACCCCACCTGGGTAACGTCCCCTTTCGTGGCCATATGTAGCTTAGCTTCCAAAATCACCAATTCAAAATTTGGTTACTAAGAATCCAATTTCCACCCCGCCCCTAGTCACAATCCAGTCCAAACACCCTCTCCCAGTCAAAAGTCCCCATCTGTTTCGAACTCTCTAATAGTTTCTACACATGGGGGGAAACCCCTAGCACCAATTACGTTACCTACTAGAGGAACTATTTCTAGTATAGGGAAAAACTTATCTACTGGACTACCAGTAGTGAACTTTCCTCCTCCCAATACCACTATGAGTGTACTTCCTTCTGGTAAAGGAGGATCCTCTTGGGTCCAACCTACCGTTGCTCCACTTTCTTGGGGATATACTTATCCTGGGAATAAACCACCTACGGTTCAACAAGCTTATCAACCAATATTGTCGGTAGGAATCTATCCTAGAATTACCTACCCTGGAAATGTGTTTGTACCTTGGGAAAAAATGAATTGGTCTAATATCCCATGTTATGGAGGATATTTTTTCAATACTGCTGGAGGTTATGGAGGCCCACCTGGAGTACCCCTGCTTGGAGGATCTAGAATATCTAGAGGACTTGGAGGACTTGGAGGATCTAGAGGACCTGGTGGACCATCTAAAGGACCACTATCTAGAGGCCCCCCACATGGAGGCCAACCACCTAGAGGCCCACCTCATGGAGGACCACCACCCAGAGGACCACCACCCAGAGGACCACCACCCGGAGGTCTACCAGCTGGAGGACCACCACCACCACCTCCTGGTGGATCACTCCCTAGGAATCCACCTCCCTCAGGTGGCCCACCTCCTAATGGACCATTTGGTTACCAACAACCTAATCAACAAGCCTTGGGGGAATCATTTATGCCCATTTACCAATCTGCATATGGTCCTACTGGTCAACGAATGCCATATTAGTACTACCAGTACCAGGAACCCAATAAAAAATTTCCATTTCTAGCTACATTAGATCTTCCAGATCTACCCAGATTGATAAATGACCCAATTCATCATGAACCCTCTTGGCCAGCCATTCCACTCAAGTTACCTTCAGATATACCAAAGTTTGACAGAAAACCTAGTGAGGATCCTAACAACCATGTGATGACCTTTCATCTATGGTGTTCATCCAATTCTTTGATGGATGGCTCAATCCATATATGATTATTACAAATATCCCTCACAGGAATTGCTGCAAAATGGTAAATAGAGCTACCACAGCACTCTTTCTGGGATTTCAATGCCTTAGCAATGGCATTTTTAACGTAATTTAAGTTACCCTTCTAGTATGAAACATGTATAGAACTATTGACCTCGCTTTGTCAAACCACATCCCCCCATATCTCTGATCATATCCATGAATGGAGAAGAAGATGCAGGTTAACTAAGGCTCCCATTGCTTATCAGTTACTGGATGAATGTTTTACAAATTATTTACTTCCACCTATTGCTAGAGGTGTTTCCATGTGAGGTGTTGTTACCAAGGAACAAGATATTAGTCAGGCTCAGTACCTAGACTTGGTTTATTCCCAATCAGGTACTTTGTATGATTTAACTCCCCATGCTCCTCAACCCAGTCTAGACCCATAATTGAACCACCCACTAATAGTATACTTGGTTCAATTCAAACACAAACGACATCAAAATATTATAAGAAGAAAACTCAAAATGCCACATCATCAAATCAACCGTCACCACCTTCCCAAACTGCACCCTCTCATGTTTCTTCCGCCGAAGTAAACGCGGTCCAATCCACTAAATCTTCGGGTGAAAAGAAGAAAGGGAAAAATAAATCGAAAAAACCTGACAATCAACAGGAAGGCAATAAACCACAACATCCTGATGCAGATTCAAAAGGTAAGAGAAAGGTAAAATATCCACAGGGGCTTCACTTGTTGACCAATATCCTATCATGTTAGTTCATATTGTGGGTTTTAAAATTATAAAAAATCAAACCAATATATTTCAGGTATTGGGGAGATGAGAGGTGTAAGGTAGGGGTGGGTAGGGTGGTTTATAAGGATTGAGGTATAAAAAGGGGTTGGGAGGAGGTTTTAAGTATTGGGAGGGGGTTTCAACAAAAAGAGTTTGGGTCAATATCTCTCAAAATTAAGGGTATTCTTTAATATCCCACTATCACACATGCTATGTGAGAGGTTCACTAACTAAATTCCCCATGAAAATATCCTTGTTTAATCTGTGGAGGTGATCATTTCACAAAAGAATGTCCTCGTCGTGAGGCCAAAGTTTTGAAAATTTCACCCACCCCAGCAATTCTCAAAGACCCTTTCCCTTCCCAACAACAATTGATTGATCATCAATCCTTGCACGAGCCTTCTTCATCCACCGATGAATTTAGAATAATGTCTAATGAAATGATTAACTTGAACACAAGATCACATAGTTATGACCCTCCTTCAGAGAAGAAACCCAATGAAGTTCCATCTAAAAAACTTTCAATTTTGCCCACCCAAGAGTACTCTTCATAAGTTCATTATCAATCCTAACGCACGTGATGCCCAATACTATAAAATTGTAGAATATTTATCCCAAGCACCATGTGTTATGTCAGCCCTAGAAGTACTCCAAAATTGTCCCACCCAGCAAAAAAATTTGATCACAACACTACGAGCCATGGATCCTAAAAATAGTAATATCATCACTTTCAAACTGGATGACCTTAAGACCAGGCTCTCACATCAGTTGGCTTTCCAGATAACTTCTAAAGTGTCTGGGAAGAGTATTCATCATATTGTTTTGGATGAGGGATCCTCTACTTTAGTCATGTATTTGTCTTGTTGGAGAGCCATTGGTTCTTTTGAGGTTAATCATTCACCTGCCACTATCAATGATTTTGATGGTCGCAGCTTTCAACCCTATGTATTAGTGCCTCCTATCCAAGTTGAACTGGGGGGAAAATTAGTCTCCATTCATATTGAGGTCATTGACGCTCCTTTCGATTACAACCTACTCCTAGGTTGTAACTGGTTTTATGCTATGCAAGTTGTAGCATCGGTCATTTTTTGGATCGTCCAGTTCCCATTCCAAGGAAGGATTTTCACTATATATCAGTTATATTTCATCACACCTAGCACTATTACCAACGATGCAAATAGCGTCCCGCTTCTGAATACCCCACAGTATTAGGAAATAGGAGTAAGTATTATCAAAGATTCTTCACTCATGGGAGTCTTTCTATTACGAAGAAAACTTCCTATGGCTTGGGGTACCACAACAGACAGAGTTACCGTAGAAATCAATCATTTCCAATATGCAAGAGAAACCAAACATATAACACTAAAGGATCTCAATACATACCTTATTCTGAACGGTTCATGTAGATCCCCATTGAGCTTTTCCACTCTCGCTTGCATAAGTAATTTTCTCTCTCAACATTCAGAAAACAAGACAAGCATGCTATATATAATTGTGTTAGACCTACTCTAGCATATATAATCAATAACATATAATCATTTAAAAGCATCCATGGACTCAATACTCATTTAAATACACATTATTGGATAGGAAAATATATTTCTATTAATATAAAATAGAGATTATAATAGTGACAACCTCTGTCGGCATGTCTGCAAATCGGAGAAACTGAGTCCTCCACCTGGGCCTCCACCACTTCAATCATCCATCTCTCGATAGAAATCTCACAAGCAAAGGCAAGCTTGGGAAGAACACAAAGTGCTCCAAGGGACAAAGGGATGCAGACTCAAGTATAAGCTCCGGCAAAAATGGACTATAGTTCTCTTGCTCTTCAATTCCTCCCTTTTCAATGTATCCAAAGAGTTCCTTATATAGTGCTTCAATGGGTAATGGAAGGTCAAATCCAAGTGATCTCAAGGAATATGGAAGGCCAAGAGACAAGTGATTCAAATCCACATCAAGGAAAACTCTAAAAATATTTGCCATTTTGCACACACCTCGATGTACGAGGGTTTAAGGGTCAAATCCACGTATATACGCGAGAATGGGTTTAAAAGTCACGTATATCAAATAAAACATGTTTTTAGGAATGATCTTGGAAACATCAAAGGTACAAAAATGGTCCATGGGGTCTAAGGAGTCTGTAAAGGGACAGGGAAGGCCATAAAGGTGTGATCCACCATGTGTGGTAAAATCAGCTGTAAAAAATGTCCCCTAATGTGTGAGGTCAAAGGGGTGATACAATGGCCGAAATACATTATAAGTCCATCCCAGAACTGGAGTGATGAAGAACCAGATGGAAGAACCAGCCATCCAATAGTACAATACAATAATCAAACTCTGCACATAACTACAAGTAGATATAGCAATCCTAGATACAGTACAATGGCTATGAATAGGCATGATACAAAATATGACATGTGTGGTCATCGCTAGGTACAATATAGATAGATTAGAATCTCCATAATGAAGATATACAAAGGATCATGATCTCCATGAAGACTGAAGATATATAATGGATCAAGATCTCCATAATGGCTGGAAACATCTGACATATACTCGAATCAAGTCACGAGAGCTGAAATCTCATGAACACTGGCATGATCAAGGAGATAGTATATATGAAATGCCACCAATCTGGAAGGTCTTCTACACAATCTGCTACGAGTACATGTGCTACTATGTGAATAGAGGTGTCAAGGTCGAACTTAGTAGTCCATCATCTGATTACCGTTCATTGATGTATACCATTAACAAACATGAGATCACCCACCGATAATGAAAATGGGAATCAAGGTACTAGAGTGAAAACTCACAAGTGTGAATAAATATGTTGAGGTCGAACACTTGAGAGGATCCATCGATCAAGGGAAATTGATGTATTCCCAAAAACTGTCGATGGCAAGAGAACCTGCCACTAATGATTACAAGTCTCAAGGCACTCAAAAAGGACTCTAGATTCCTATCCCAGAATAAATGATATGAATTCTGTAACAGCCCGGTTTTGACCTCGTATTGCATTAATACATGATACACATATTGTAAATATTCATGGTGCGGAGCTAAAGGCAAAGGCCCCACCGTGATTTGGTTATGCTATGTTTTGTATTGAAATGGTCACCGATGGTATATTGGGACATGCGACATACATATTAAGTTGTGGTACCATGTAACTATGCATTCTAATTAATAACCCAGTCAGCTATGTTCACTACAACTAAATTGAGAAGGGGCATGATTTCCTAAGGGTGAGGAGGGGGAAA
Source organism: Pseudotsuga menziesii (assembly GCA_001517045.1). NCBI lineage: Eukaryota > Viridiplantae > Streptophyta > Pinopsida > Pinales > Pinaceae > Pseudotsuga > Pseudotsuga menziesii. The sequence goes on from LPNX010514829.1 coordinate 117,478, forward strand.
GTTAAATCCTGAGCCATGGGGGCGGAAAAGCCATGTATCACCACTCTCTTCACTCATCCTCCCTTGTCTCATCTAACCACCACCCTTAATCGTTCGGTTGTTAGTGGGGCATCTATTTGCTGACAACAAGACCACTACACCACGATTGCAATTCTCCCCATGCACCTGCACTCTCTACACGATGCGCCTTCTGAATTGCGGATGGTCTGTCCACTGTCTGATTGGTGGTTGTCCATCCACCTTCACGTGGGCTAAGTTAAAAGGATCGACAATCCATGATGTGGGGTTTTCCATTCTTCTTACACCACCTTGTTAGTCTATAAATTTTCTTCCCCTGTTCATGCAAAGTGTTGGTCTTTTCCCACCATTGTTAGACTGTTGTGATTTTCCTCATCGATCGTCGGTTGCAGCTTCCTCCACACATTGCCAACTGTCTTTTTCCTGTACAATGTGGAAATTGTTGTAGATCGCTATGGTTTTGGTTGGCTATTATTCCATCATGAAATTGTGGTCGTGATTGCCTTTCCAGCTATATGTTTTAGCTGTGTCTTGTTCTTTTCCTTCACGCACATATTAAGAGTCAGTCTCTTCCCATTTGTTGGACTATGTATTTTTCTTCAGCGATTGCAATGAAGATTTTGTGCTATGGGCTCAGGTTGTCGTGGGCTATTAATGGCCACGATTACTGAACCATGTTTTTCCCTATAAAAGCCTGAAGAGTTGTTTGGTTGCTTGCATGCAACGGTTTTGTCCTCAGACTACATTGGAGTGGTGAATGAGGGATTAAGGTGCTTGATAAACCTAGTGGGTTGAGAAACACACAGACAGAGCCATTGAGCTGGTCTTCTTCTCCACAACCCTTGAATAGAACTGGAAGGGAGATCAGGATCTGAGGGACTGTGTTGTAGAGAAAGGACTAATTTCCTTATGTTGGGTGTGTGTGGGTGTTCTAGAAGCTAGTCTTGTTCTGGTTTCAGTGCACCAGCTTAGCATTAGCCTTTCCCAGCTCCCGGATGGCCTGTTAAACCCAAATTTGTTGGCTTGTCTAATCTGTTGTTCGCTTGATAAACCCAATGGTGTTGGCTTAGCTGATTTGTGAACCCTTGTGGTGTTGTTATCCTCAGCTATGTGTAAGCCTATTAGTTCCTTATTCCTTGGGGAATCATGCTCGACTCGGGGGTAGCAGCATTGCTGAGAGATTAAAGAGAACACGGGCCTATCGTTGGGTGGAACATTGCAACGACGTAGCTGGTTGTGGAACAAGTTCTCTATAACATAAGTACTCTTTCCTAACTTGTGTTTGCAATTACATATTTACCATTGATGAATGTTGATATACATGTTAAATGCTGATCTATATATGCGTGAATGCCGATTGATATGTTCTTCTTCCATTGTGTATATGAATGATTATGCTTCGCAAAATGTTTTATGTTTTAAGTATCATGCTTCAGCACTATATGTATGTATGTTCATGTTCATGGGGCTAGATTCTTGGATTATTTGACAGATAGTAGCATCATCTTCACCAGTTGGAGGTTCGGCGATGTTACAGTGTGGTATTAGAGCTCTGGTTGCAATGTGGGCCTGAATGGGCCATGACAAATTAGATAGCAGAGGTAAGTTTCCTTCTGCCCAGCAGCAATCATAAAATTGTGGCAGGAAAACTCAGAAACTTTTCTAAGTGCCAAAACTATCGGCCCATCGGAAGACTCAGTGACAATATCTTCCGATGCAATGGGCACTTAGTGGGAAGGCCACCTGATGGACGGTAACTGGAAAAACTTTGAAAATTTTTCTAAGTTTGACCATCGGCAATCTACGGAAGATAATTGTTCTCATCGCCGATGGTTAGATGAGGAAACTACCAGTGAACTGTTGATGTAATTGTAACATCAGAATGTATTCACTTGTATTTCTTATCTATTGTAACCTGATGTTTATTCCGGGATGTACTTATGTCATGTCATGCCCAGATGTTCCGATTAGGAATATCTATAATGTAAACAAGTCATGTAAAGTCATTGTGGGTAACCCTCATATTGTCTAATGGTTAAACTCCCCGTAGTTCTGGGGCACTAGGGTTATTAGACTATCCTAGAGAGGTCAGCCCTAGTAGGGTTTTAGTCATGTCGAGATTAGTATAAATAGAGAGTTGGACTCTCTATTTAGTACACATCACATGCACACTCAAATTTGAGGAAGGAGAAGACACTGAGGCTAGATAAGTAGAAGGTTACTATTGTTGGGAGATCACTTATTGTTTTGGGTTTTACTATTTTGGTGCTGATTCTATCTCTGAGGAAGTTGCGGGATTTTCTCCATTTATGGTTTCCCCGAGGAAAAACAATGTGTTCATTGTCTCTTGTGTTTGATTGTTGTACTTGTTATTCTCTAAGCTAAAGATCCTAATAATGCTAGCTTAATGTTGAAAAACTAACATGGTATCAGAGCTAACCTGAGGAGAAGACACTATGCAGCTACGGGACTAGGGATTCCTATTTTGTGAATCTCTCTCCACAAATTTTTAGCAAAAGTAGGGTGGAATAACTCTCCTCCCTAGGGTGCATCTTTCTGTCGAAGCAAAATCCAATTCTGAGGTTTTTCAGTTTGGGACCTGACACTGCTACTGGAAATTAGGGCTTTTCACAGAAGAGGAATTTTTCAGTGAGCCCAGGCCTGAATTGATCTCCTCCCTAAAATTGAAATTAGGGATAAATTCAAAGCAATTTGTTGGATAGAAATCCGGAAAAGAAAAACCCTAATTTGCTCCTGAACCAGCTCTGCAGGATTTTCAGCTCCAAATCCAAATTTGACATCTTGACCTGGTAAGATATAAAAATTTTGTATTTCCATTTGAGGTTCTCAGTTAATATGTCTCATCATACCAAGCTTGATGAAAAGCTTGAGGGAGCTGACCACTTTCGAGCATGGAAGTATAGGATCTCCCTGGTCCTGGAAGAGAATGAGTTGGACTCTTACATCCATGAGGATATTCTAGTTCCAGAGGGAGATGAGGAAAAGGCCTTACATAAGAAGAAGTTGGTTATGGAAAAGAGAATCATTGCTGATTCTATCAAGGATCATCTCATACCACAGGTGTCCTCTCTCAAGACACCTAAAGCTATGTTTGATGCCCTAACCAAATTATTTAAAGGGAAGAACATAAACCGAAAAATGAATCTAAGAAACCAACTGAAGAATGTGAAGATTCAGAATGCAGAAACAATCCAGTCTTACTTCATAAGGGTCTCCTAGATCAAAGAATAACTAGAAGTTGTAGATGAAGAAGTGGAGAATGCAGAAATTGTGATGACAACACTGAATGGCCTTCCTAGGTCATGGGATTCATTCATCCAAGGAATCTATGCCAGAAAGAAGTTAGTCAAGTTCAGCAAACTATGGGAAGAATGCTCTCAAGAATAAGCTCAGATAGTAGCTCCAGAAGAGAAGATGGGAAGTGAAGATCAAGCTCTCATAGCCCACTCCAAGAAAGGCAGAAGAAACTCTCATCACACCAGAGGTAAGAATCCTTACCATAAAGATAACAGTAGAAAGGACCTATCTATTTTGAGATGTTATACATGTGATGAAAGAGGACACTTTGCAAAATATTGTCCTAAGAACAAGGTTCATTCTCATAAGAAGAAGGGAAACAAAAGAAGACATCATGCTCATGCTGTAGAGGATGATGAACCATCCAAGAAAAGAACCAGATATGAAAGTGAAGATTCTTCCAGTGAAGATGAATATGTTTTGATTTCCACTCTTATAGGAAACATTACTCATGGAAGCACTGATTGGCTTATAGATAGTGGGGCTTCCAAGCATATGACAGGATTCAAGGAATCCTTTGTAAAACTATCAGAACATGAATCACCTCAAAAGGTGAAGCTAGGAGATGACTGCCAGTATCTGTTGGAGCAGGGTCCCGTAGCTATAGTAGAAGCTGCCAGTTTTAGCGGATAGATAAGTTTTCATGGAGAGAAGATAAGATAGAGCTACGACGCCGTAGCACGTTTCTAGCTAACAGAGCAGAGCCGAAAACCATGACTTTTAAGATAGAAAAGTCAAGAAATATGACGGTACCTGAGCGGCCAAGAAGAGAGAGCTCACCCACTGCATTGAAGGCAGCAGCGGAGACAGGAGGGCTCAACAACCCTCATAAAGGAAAAGGAGCAACGAGGTTGAAGCATTGAAGACGAAGGATAGAAAAGCGAAGCGGTGCACAGTACCCATGATCAGTGCCAGGAAGCATGGAAGACTGCAGAGAGCTGTGGTGTGATGGAAAGCGGCTACCTTAAGTACAGATATGGCCGACTATCACTAATTAGGGTTTGGGTTACTGTTGGGACAGGACCACAGTGTTGTAATGGCAAGACCTTTTGGCTACCTATAAAAGGATACATTTTATATTGTAAAGGGTTAGACATTAGTGGGTTCATCTAGTAGTTAGTTATTTTGTTGATTATCAGACAGTTGTAAAAGTCAAGCTCTGGTTCTGTTATTAGCGGTAGCAATCTTACTGTAACTAGTAGCTGTCTTATAGAGCATGCATGTAACGATCCGCAGGGATCGACAGAGAGGGAAGAGTATATTGTAAGAGAGACAATATAGAGATAGAAAGAAGATCTAAGAGAGAAGATCTAGAGTTGCATATGCGGTGTAGCAGAACTGTGTTTTACCTTCCCCTGAGCTATAATGAAAACACAGTTATGTGGACGTAACTTCCATCCTGGAGGTGAACCACGTTAAAATCGTGTGTTATGTGATTGGATTATGTGTTATGTTACTTGTGCATTTATCAGTTATTCCATGAACTTTGTTTACAGTTTAATGAATGAATGTGTTAGTTAGTTTACAGCAATATAGGAGGGTAAACGTAAGTTGAAGTCTTGGCATGTTGTATGTGGGTTCATTTATGATTTGCTTGAACAGTCACTAGTCGCAGTATTGAACAGTCTTGTATGTTGAGTCTTGCACGTAGACACCAGCAACGCTAAGTACGCTAAGCAGCGGAGGTAGTATATCGCAGAGAGGCGATACCGCACTGGCAAAGGAGCTACAGTGCGCAATACCGCAGGTTGAGGACTTAGTGTTGGGCAGGAACTATGTGTCGCATGATGCGCGGTGATGCGGTAAGGTTGGAGATATCAGGAGTCAGTGGAAGTGTGCAACGTAGAAAGGGACCGCACGGCAGTATAAAGGGATCTCTCACGACTAGAAGAGCTGTGAGATGAGAAGATCGCGCAACGCGAGCAGAGGAGTCATGCGACGCGCAGAGAGAGGGACCTCGCAGCTGGAAGAGCTGCGAGTCACAAGAAAAGACACCACAGAACCTGGTCCAAGAAACTTTAGTCCTTGGCCAACCCATTAGAATCACTTCGGGTGAGACTTCAGGCCGCTTCACGGTCTGTTGCCAAAAGGGCCAGTGAGCTAGGGGTGTTTTTGGTTGATTATAGTAAACACGGTTCTGCCCATGATAACCAACAAATGGTTCCATTGTCGGCTTTGAACAAACAGAGCGCTGATGTTCTGGTGGCATCCTACGAGAAACAAACTCAACGAGTGGGTTTGGTCTAACCTAAAAGAGTTTTCTGAACAAGAGAACAGGAGTCTTAAACTGAACACAGAGGCCTGGTTACAAAAACATATCATTACAGACATACATGTGATATTCTTTGCTACCTTTGGAAACGAGCTTTATGACTGGTTAGCAAAGCTAACTGATACAGGCATATTCAAAAAGAAAAGAGACATTGTCTGGACACCGGAGCTGATTCAGACTATGGAGAACCTTGATAATCCCCTCACGAGGGCAGTAGACTTCTGGCTTGCGAGTGTGCTAGGAGGCTTCGTCACAGAGTTTGCAGTTGACCAGACGAAAAGCTTCAGCGAGGCTGAGTGCTACTTCTTCAAAATATATCATGGTAAGTACCTAAGATCTTTAAACTTGTCCATTAAGATGTTGTTACATGAAAAAGGAATAATGAATCTAGTTTCAGATGAGTTAGTGATAGTAATGTCACAAGAGTTTGGAAGTGATTTTGATGACATTGGACGAACACGTAGTGGAAAGAAGTATAAAGTAGATTTCAGATCTCCAATATTTGAAGACATTCCAGATAATACTAGACAGCAGAGTCATACTACCGCAGAAGAACCAGAGGGGGGTATCCCTTACCACCCCTATACCCCACAGAAACAGACCGGGACTCAGAGTAATCCTATAGGTACTCCATCCAGTAGCTCACAGACAGCACCTACTACCGCTACATCGCCTTCACCTACACCGCCGAGTGGTATTAATCCAGTCAATCAGAACCCAAAGCAGAGAAATAGAATGGGAGATGATATGAAGCTACCTACCTTTAAGGGTACAGGAGCAGAGGACTCGGAACAGCATTGGTTTCTATGTGAAGCCATGTGGACCATTAAAACAATAAATGATGATAACAACAAACTTGTATAGTTGGTCACCACATTGAGAGAACGAGCTTTAACATGGTATATGAAGTACGCTGCCATACCCAGAACACTCGTCCAGGTCAAGACCGCCATGATTAAAGAGTTTAAGAAACCTAAGTCTGAGTCACAGTGCATAACAGAACTCAAAGACATCAAGCAATTACCTACAGAGTCAGTGTGGGACTTTGATCAGAAATTCAAAGCCCTTATAGACCAAGTCAATTTTGAGTTTGCACCGGAGCAGCATAAGGAATGGTTTATTGTAGCACTGCTCCCTCACATTAGATTGCTGTTAATATAGCAGAAACTCCAGACGCAGGATGACGCGTTGAAGATGGCAATGAAACTCGAGGCTTCACCTCTAGCTGAGAATAGTACAGGCATGACAACTTTACAGAACCAGTTGGCTAATCTTACATTACAGTTGCATCAGCTGAAGAAAGGGAAAGAAGTTACGCAAGAGATATGGTGCATAAAATGTAAAGCACAGGGCCATAGTAAAGATAATTGTCCGGTCTTTGTAGAATATATAGCAACAGGGGCTCCTAACCCCTTACCACAGACCCATGGGCCATGGTGCGAGATATGCAAAACGCGAGGACACTTACCTCATCATTGCCCTCTACTTCAGAAGTATGTGTAGACACCTAAGAACTTATACTGCGTCTCCTGCAAGTCTCTAGGCCATCAGGAACAAGATTGCAGAGCCTATGACATCATGTTTGGAGCAAAGCAAGACTTGTACAAAGTCCATTCAGAGACACAGGGTCCAGCAGCAGGACCACAGCAGGATCCGGCTTATGGTGGTCAGGGCGAAGGATTCAAAGGATGAGGCCGAGGAGGAGGCTTCGGTCAAGCAGAAGGATTTGGCCGTGGAGAAGGTTTTGGCCGTGGTCGCGGCCCAGTTACTTGTTACAACTGTGGAGTTGTAGGACACTATGCTAGGGACTGTCAGAGCCCCACTACCACATGTAATTATTGTAAATCTTATGAAAACACTATAGAGGAATGTCCTACCTTGATAGCTAATATCAGAGAACCTAAGCCAGCAGTACACCAGAACATCCATCTTATTGCTACTGAGCAGGCAGAGCCAGAACCAAGAGTCAATATTGTGACTCGTAGTGGTTTTTCTACCAGTGGGACATCGTAGGAGACGGAAAAGAACACAGGACAGCCGTGGGTCTGCAGAACTCCTAACAAAGCAACACCACTTGACCTACAAAAGAACAAACAAACATTTCAGGAAGCTAAGGCTTTCTTTGATGAACCTACCCAATCAGGATCGTAGGTACCACTATCTAGGGGCATACCGCAACAAGCACCTTGTGGCAATAGCCCTGAATAGATACCACAGGCTACCACATCGGGAAGATGCGATGAGGATGAATCGATAGGAAGTGTACAATCCTTCCTACGCAGTTGCTTGAAAATTATGAGAAATGAAAAAGCTATCGGTGAGCTCCAGCGCATCATAGATCAGTGTCAGCAACCTTCTCTCTCAAGCAGTGCACACCGTGCTGTTCATAATATTACAGGACATACAAGGACCGGAAGAGAGATGAAGCTCATAGCACAAATTGGAGAGTTTGAAATGGATGAGGTCGTCTTAGATCTAGGATCAGAGGTGAATGTTCTGACTAAGCAGACATGGGAATAGATGGGTAGCCCTCAGTTAGTCAGATTGCCTATCCACCTGAGATTAGCTAACCAGCAGTGAGTTTCACCATTGGGTCGACTGCTGCAGGTGCCAGTTGACATTGATGGAGTTTGCAGTTTTGTGGACTTTGAAGTTATAGAAATCATTGGCGACAATCGACCATATCCAACATTATTAAGTATCGATTGGGCGATCGGTAACATGGTTGTCATCGAACTAAAGAGAAGACAAATGACCTTTGAGGACACGTAGATCCAGGTCATCGCACCATTGGATCCTTTCCAGGGTCCTAGATATATTGAACCTATCCGAGCAGAGGAGGAGGCACGTAACATGGAGAGTCTCTATCAGATGACCACAAACCAGAGCGACTATGTAAATCCAATAGCAAATGGGAACATTAGTTGGTGATGTGACAACTCATGCGCATCAAATTCAGATGTTGGTCTAGAGAACTGGCAGAACAGACTTCACGAAGTCTCAGCGCGCAGGTGCGTGTGCTTGACTAAGTCACTACGATGGATTGGCACAGAGATCAACGAGATTCCATCATATCATGTTCTGACAGATATCCAGGACTTCCTTGAGCAGTTTGAGAAACAGATTCCTCATGAACAGAGGATCGTAGCTATGGATCTTGCAGTACGAGCCACACCTGCAAGATGGTGGTACGCACATAAAGAGAACATTACATCATGGGATGATATTAAAATATTGATGGCGATCAGATTCTCCAGCGACACCGTTTACATCCAGCAGAAGTACACAGGAGAGAGTGACCCCAGGTCACACATTCAGACATGCAAACAGAATTGGTCGGACATTCCCAAGGATGAATGGGTTCACCGATTCATTCATACTTTGGACACAGTTCCAAGGAACTGGTATACAGAGACTGAATTGCGCAAGGGAACAACAACATGGCCACTTATGATAGACAGCTTTCTACTCACCTTCGCTTTTGAATCTGAGTATCCAAGTGTTGATCAGGCCCTACAAGTAATAAAGATCAAGATATTCGAGGACTGTACCCCATCAGTACAGACTCAGCCTGATTGGGCCATTCAGTTAATAGAGGCACTAGAATGCTACAACTTTTAAGAAGAACCAAGAGACGAGGATGAGGATCCTCTCAACACCAACATTCTGGAATCAGAAGGGACTCGCGATGTTGGGGGACCACAGTTAGAGATTCCAGCAATCACCGAACCCATCAAGATTAAAAAGATCAATATTGGCACAGACACAGAACCTAAGTTTGCCTCTATTAGATACTATTGGAACGATGAAACAGTCGGACAGATTGCAGATTTGTTACATGACTATCAGGACCTATTTCCCACCAAGTTCACAGAGATGAAGGGAATAGTTGGAGACCTGGGAGTTATGAGGATACCATTGAAGGAGGATGCTCAACCAGTCAAGCAGTGCCCATATAGATTGAATCCGCGCTACAAATAAAAAGTAAAGGATGAGATCGATAAGATGCTGGAGGCAGGCATCATCGAGCCAATAGAAGAGAGAAAATGGGTTAGCCCCATGGTCGTACAAGAAAAGAAAACCAAAGGAGACATCAGGATCTGTGTCGATCTGCGCAAGCTCAACGATGCATTGCTTCACGATCCATTTCTGACACCATTCACTGATGAAGTGTTAGACAACGTGGGAGGACAGGAGGTCTACTCCTTCACTGATGGCTTCTCAGGCTACCACCAGATCAAAATACATCCAGAAGATCGATCCAAGACCACCTTTGCAACAGAATGGGGTTCGTTCCGGTATACGGTAATTCCCTTTGGTCTTAAGAATGCACCAGCTATATTTTCTAGAGTAGTAGTTGCTGTATTTAAAGAATACATTCATAAATTCCTAGAAGTATATTTCAATGATTGGACTATATTTGGACTAATCGACAAGCACATAGGAGACTTAAGACTGATGTTAGAGAAATGTAGGCAGTACCAGATTTCTCTAAATTTGAAAAAATGTATATTTTGTGCACCATTCGGTATTTTATTGGGTCATATTGTGTGCAGACAAGGCTTGATGGTAGATCCCGCGAAGATCGCCATCATTGTAAATCTTCCAGCACCCAACTCAATCAAGCAACTAAGGATAGTACTTGGTCATACTGGGTACTACAGAAAGTTCATGAAGGGCTACGCAAAGATTACAGCACCAATGGAGAAATTGCTAAAGAAGGATGTAAAATTCCTATGGAATGAGGAATGTCAGCAGAGTTTAGACATACTTAAGGAGAAGATGGTTACAGCACCCATCCTAGTATTTCTAGACTAGACTAAGCATTTCATGTACATGTGGATGCATCTGGCATTGCACTAGGGTTTGTTTTAACACAACCAGGAGAAGGAGATATTGACCATCCTATTGTATACTCCAGTAGAAAGCTCTCGACGGCAGAAAATAACTACACCACAACAGAAAGAGAAGGCCTAGCTATGGTGTATGCACTGCAGAAGTTCAGACACTACATGTTGGGTGCCTCGTTTAAGATGTTCACTGACCATTCCGCTTTAAAGTATTTGGTCAATAAGCCAGTGTTAGGCAGGAGAATCTGCAGATGGTTACTCCTCTTCTAGGAGTATGATTTTGAAATCATTGTGAAGCCAGGAAGACTGAATGTCGGACATGATCATCTGTCATGGTTAGACTGAGGAAAAGAGCCAAGTAACCTAGATGACAATCTGCCAGATGCGTCGTTGTTTTCTATCCAGATTGCAAACGACTACTATGCCGATATTATTCAATTCCTCACTACAGGAGTAGTGCCTGATGATTTTACTAAGTAGCAAAAGAGGCAGTTGGTTGTTAAAGCAGCAGACTTCACCCTGATCACAGGACAGTTATACAAGTTAGGTCCAGATGAATTTTTGCATAGATGTGTGATGCCACATGAAAAAGACACTATTATCAGAAAGGCACATTCAGGAACCGCAGGAGGTCATTTCGCAGGAAAGCCGACTGCGCAAAAAATCCTGGAGGCAAGATTATGGTGGCCTACATTGCATAAAGACACCAAGGAATTTTGCAGATGCTGCGATATCTGCCAAAGGGTAGGAAAACCATCGCGACGCGATGAAATGCCACTGCGACCGCAGGTTACGCTACGCGCATTTGACAAATGGGCTATAGATTTTGTGGGTCCTATCAACCCACTAGGAAAGCGTACTGGTGCGAGATATATTATCACCGGAATAGAGTACCTCACCAAATGGGCAGAGGTTAAAGCAATAAAGAATTGTGATGCTACTACAGCCGCACAGTTCCTTTTTGAGAACATCATCAGTAGATTCAGATGCACAGTAATTTTGATGAGCGACCAAGGTACCCATTTCTTGAACAGCACTATTGAGGCCTTGACAAAAGAATTCCAGATTCAGCACCATAAGAGCACCCCCTACCACCCTCAGGCTAATGGTACGGTGGAGGCCTTTAACAAGATTTTAGAAAATGTGCTTACCAATATCTGCAACAGCCAAAGGAACGATTGGGACCTTAGAGTTAATGTTGTATTATGGGCTTACAGGACCACATGCAAGAAACTTATAGGACACACGCCTTTCAGCTTGGTATTTGGACAGGAGGTTGTTATGCCTATGGAGTATATTCTTACCAGCTTAAGAATCACTCAAATCACCAGGATGACTGATACAGACACAGTGGAGGGAACGCTAGCACAGCTGCTTGCCTTAGAAGAAGACAGATTCATCGCGGGATTCCATCAGAAAGTGCAGAAGGCATGAGAAAAATCTTGGCAGGACAGACACATTAAGAGTAAGACTTTCCAGATCAGAGACCTAGTGCTCCTCTATGACAGCAAATTCCTTAAGTTTCCAGGGAATTTCAAGATGCATTGGCTGGGGCCATATCAGATACAGCAAGTTACAGAGGGAGGTGTCGTTCAGCTCAGCACGCTGGATGGGGAGCTTCTTCCCACTTGGATTAATGGCAGTAGGCTTAATCTCTATAGTGATAGCCACCCTGCCTCTCAGCCCTAGCTTAGCCAGTTTATGGTGGTGCAGATGTCCAGTGTAGTTGAAAGGAGGCATCGCACCGGGAACTAGTCTACACCGGCAGGTATTTTCTAAGTATGAGGAATCGCATAAGGTCGGTTCATTTTGCGTAAGTCATCAGTGGCTTGGGAAAAAGAAAAAAAAAACTTAAGTATTGTTTTACGCAGGTGATGCGGAGTTGCATCGCGGCAGTGCGATGTTTCCCCGTACCACGTATTCATTTTTGCAACCGACAGAGGGCCAGTCAAATCACCCTCTGACAGGCAATTAATGAGGAAATGACCGGTATTTCTTACCGTAGATTTGGCAGCAGTATAATAATTTTTTCCAGATGTGGCAAATCTACGACAAGATTGGCGCCTGTACACACATGTTTAAAGGGAAATTCGATCGGATTTCCACATTTATTAAGGATCGGATGATGGGTAGGGTCTTGTCCAGGAATTTATTACGACCGATGGGTTCATTCTAGATGACCGTTGTGTCCGAGATTATCATATTGGGCATAAAAGCAGAAATTATTCAATTGGGACGATTACGTTTGCAGAAAAACCGAGAGCTATAGAGTAAGTTGTTAAGAGTTCTCTGTCCAGAGCTCAGTTGGTTACAGAGTGCTGTGATTTTCAGAAGTTACAGCCATTGCACGTCCACTGTTTCACACAGACTGGGTTCTGTTCGAGGATGAACCCCTAGAAGCGTTACTAAAACGGTTTGAGCGTACTAGCCTTGTAGCTCCCATGACGACGTCATCTAAGAGTACCCTGCCAAGTTCGTCACAAACCAGAGAACCACCAAAGATGAGGAGCCATTCCCAGCTAAGAGAGGGATCCAGTTCGAAGACGGAAGACGAAGTCCTTAGTGCAGTGGACTACCTTATACCACAAGTTGAAGGTGCTCCAGAGGTCAAAATACCCAAGAGTGGTAAGTTTACTGTTCCCATCCCGCCAATAGATTCCCTAGTAAAGGAAAATGGAGATCTAGTAGGATATGTTGGTGTTGTTAAAATTATAGATTATAACCTGGGAGACGGTAAGACATACCCTCACTTCAAGTCAGATCAGTATCTTGTGATTGAGAAGAACCCAAGGACAGGTAGAGATGACTTTGTTCCCATGGCACATGTCCAGATTCTTGAGCGCTCAGGTCTGCTCAATTTGTTGCGACTACCCCATTTTGGACGTGGTGCAGAGGTCAATGCCGTGGTGCATGTCCTACTTTCATGTGTACATGGAGGTTATCTCTAGCTAGGAAACAGGACCGACCTAAACATTGACTTGATACACCGCATCACTGGGCTATCCAAGACTGGTAAAGATCCCGAGATACAGATAACAGGAAAGACCAAGGATTCCAAGCTGCCACCAGCCTTAGTTAATAAGTATCAGCTACAGAGAGGAGGCAGGGCTTATGACATCACAAGATTACAAAATGATACACTCATATTTACAGCCATCCTGCTTGCAGGCAGACTGCTAACCAAGGTCCAACCAAAGGAAGTCACAAGATCAGTAATCAACCTGGCCATACAAGTCACAGAGGCGGAGCAGTTCAATTGGTCCTTATTTTTATTAAACATGCTTCAGATAGATTGTTTGGCAGCACAGGACGAACCAAACCACCCTTTCCATTTCTTGTGGCTACTTATACTATGTGCATTCGTTGGCTGGAAGGAGTCGCCCAATACCCAGTTCCCACAAATCGCAAGTGGAGCACCCAGAGGAGTGTGCTATGCCAGCTTATGGGATAGCAACAGCCAAGCAAAGAAAAAGGTTAACACGATAGTATTCTATGAATACTATAATATGTTGAAGAAAATTATCCAAGAATCACCATGGATCAGTAGGGAGACCGTGGACATATATGATAAGCGGCTAAATTTTTTGGCAGACAGCCATAGAATCTATCTGTGGACAAAAAGGACTAAAAGGGACGATTGGGCTAATGGCTTATTCAGAATGACAGCAAAGGACAACGAAGACATCATCAAGGACTTTCATGACCAATGGCGGTAAGAATACGAAGATACTACACCACTGTCATCAGATACCGCGCAGACAAACCCATCAGAAAAGGGCAAAGACAAAATGGAGACCCAGGAACAAGGAACAATAGAAGTGCCACCACTAGGTGAAAAGAGAAAAGATCCACCGGAAGGGCCAATAGAGGCACACCTGCCAAAGAATGGAGAACAAGAGACCATAGAGACACAGAAGAAGAAAAAACAGAAAACTTCAAAACCATTTTTGAAAACCGCATTAATAGATGATGATTATGAACTCATCGCAACAAGGATGTGTGACACACTGAAGGACTCATTTGAAGCGGTGAAGACATCACAGGAAAAGATATAGATCACAGTAGAAAAGTAGCTTCTAGACTTAAAAACAATTACAGAGAAGACTACCATGATGCACATTCCATCGGTAAAGGCGACCGCCGCAGAAACTTTGACACTGTCGATGTCCTGCGAGGAAAGCTTAGCAACAGATCGCCTCAATACAGTGTCGATTCCACCAGAAAGCATCCGATTCCCTGTGACAATGAAGGACCCACCATTACAGTTTAGGAAACCCATTGAGGTTAACCTTGCAGAGTTCCATATTGATCAGTTGCAGATGATCCAGCAGCAGCTAAACGCAGAGCTCAGGAGTAGAGAGCTCGTGACTTACAAATAGAATACGCAGCTGAAGCAACAAAATGCAGCACTCGCTACCAGCTGTCAGAAGAAGGCAGACGAGTTAAAAACATATCAAGACAAAGATCAAGAACTCTCTCAAGTACTGTAGTGCATCACATTAGAGCTACCCAAATGTAACATCGAGTTCGCGTTGCCTACCCCGCAAAAGCTAAGAAGAGTTGCAGACAGAGCGAAGGCTCTGGAAGAAGCCATGGTGTGAATGGACAAAGAAGTGGCTAGGATGAAGGCAGACCACAAAGTGCAGATCACTAAGCTTGAGGCTCACATATGAGACACCTCCCAGGCAGACCAGAAAGCGCGAGTAGATGCCTTTTGGCTCACTTCCACGCAGATGAAATCTCGCATCGATGAAGCACTGTCGGTACTCGCGGAGGCGACGAACACATGGGCCGAGTTAGATGAGCCACCGGAAAAAGTAGAAGTTCAGCAAAGTATTTAGCAGATAGAGAATACTATAGCAGCAATGAAAGAAGAAATTAAGGGCTTGGCAGCTCTTTAGAAGATGAGGAAGACAAAGGAGATGAACTGCTTGCAGCAGGAAGTGTAGCGATTAAGAACAAAGGAGATACACATCAATGACCTGCTTCAACCCTACCAGGAGCAAATCACCGAGTTAGTCGATACGGTTGAGCAGAAAGTGAGGAAGTTCACTACCACCAAAGAGGAAACTGAAACCACAGAAGACACCAGTATTAGCCAAGCGTTTCTTGACTCAGCACGAGAGCGTGTCGAAGTGATGCAGAAGGAAGTCGCAGGACTTCGAGACAGGTTGTAGAGGACTTCGCAGGAAGCCAAGGCAAAGCTACAGTAGGAGAATCCCGCTGGAAGTGGCTCGAGGGCGAGCCACAAGTAAGTGTTAGGGGACTGTTGGAGCAGGGTCCCGCAGCTACAGTAGAAGCTGCCAGTTTTAGCGGATAGATAAGTTTTGGCGGAGAGAAGATAAGATAGAGCTACGACGCCGTAGCACGTTTCTAGCTAACAGAGCAGAGTTGGAAACCATGAATTTTAAGATAGAAAAGTCAAGAAATATGACGGTACCTAAGCAGCCAAGAAGAGAGAGCTCACCCACTGCATTGAAGGAAGCAGCAGAGATAGGAGGGCTCAGCAACCCTCATAAAGGAAAAGGAGCAACGAGGTTGAAGCATTGAAGACAAAGGACAGAAAAGCGAAGCGGTGCACAGTACCCATGATCAGCGCCGGGAAGCATGGAAGACTACAGATAGCTGTGGTGTGACGGAAAGCAGCTACCTCAAGTACAGATATGGTTGACTGTCACTAATTAGGGTTTGGGTTACTATTGGGACAGGCCCACAGTGTTGTAATGGAAAGACCTTCAGGCTGCCTATAAAAGGATACATTTTGTATTGTAAAGGGTTAGACATTAGCGGGTTCGTCCAGTAGTTATTTGTTTTGTTGATTATCAGAAAGTCGTAAAATTCAAGCTCTGGTTCTGTTATTAGCGGTAGCAATCTTACTATAACCAGTAGCTGGCTTATAGAGCATGCATGTAATGATCCGCAAGGATCGACAGAGAGGGAAGAGTATATTATAAGAGAGACAATATGGAGATAGAAAGAAGATCTAAGAGAGAAGATCTAGAGCTGCATATGTGGTGTAGCAGAACTGTGTTTTACCTTCCCTGAGCTATAATGAAAACACAGTTATGTGGAAGTAACTTCCATCCTGGAGGTGAACCACGTTAAAATCACGTGTTATGTTATTGGATTATGTGTTATGTTACTTGTGCATTTATCATTTATTCCATGAACTTTGTTTACAGTTTAACGAATGAATGTGTTAGTCAGTTTACAGCAATATAGGAGGGTAAACGTAAGTTGAAGTCTTTGGCATGTTGTATGTGGGTTCATTTATGCTTTTCTTGAACAATCACTAGTCGCAGTATTGAACAGTCTTGTATGTTGAGTCTTGCACGTCGACACGAGCAACGCTAAGTGCGCTAGGCGGCGGAGGTAGGATATCGCAGAGAGGCGATACCACAGTGGCAGAGGAGCTGCGGTGCGCGATACCACAAGTTGAGGACTTAGTGTTGGGCAGGAACTACGTGTCGCACGGTGCATGGCGATGCAGTAAGGTTGGAGATATCGCGAGTCAGTGGAAGTGCGAAACATAGAAAGGGACCGCATGGCAGTATAAAGGGATCTCTCGTGGCTAGAAGAGCTGCGAGACGAGAAGATCGCGCGACGCAAGCAGAGGAGTCATGCGATGCGTAGAGAGAGGGACCTCGTGGCTGGAAGAGCTGCGAGTCACAAGAAAATATGCCACAGAACCTGGTCTAAGACACTTGAGTCCTTGGCCAACCCATTAGAATCACTTCGGGTGAGACTTCAGGCCATTTCGCGGTCTATTGCCGAAAGGGCCAGTGAGCTAGGGGTGTTGTTGGTTGATTATAGTAAACCCGGGTCTGCCCATGATAACCAACAGTATCCAATAAAAGGTAGTGGGGAATATTCCTATAAACTAAACTCTGGAAAGTCTATGATAATGAAGGAAGTTTTGTTTGTACCGGGACTTAAGAAGAACCTCCTCTCCATATCTGCATTAGATGCAAAATGAATGAGGGTTGCATTCATAGATGGTCAAGTCATCATGTGGCCAAAAGGAAAGACTATCGATGATGCGGTGGTGATTGGAGAATAAGAAGGAGGATTGTACAAGTTAATGGGCCATCCAGAACAAGCCTTGGTCCATGACACGGTAGAGCCAAGTGAACTTTGGCATAGAAGGCTTGCACATGTGCATTATAGACCACTACCAATTGCAAGCAAATTTGTTGAAGGTCTTCCAAAATTCCAAGATAAACATGATGGGGTCTGCAAAGGATGTGCCAAAGGAAAGAATACAAAGAAGACATTTCCTACCAGTGAAAGAAAATCCAAAGGAATCCTAGAAATCATCCACTCCGATGTATGCGGTCCTATGTCTTCAAGCTCACTAAGCGGGTATGCATATTATGTTTCTTTCATTGATAATTTTTCTAGGAAGACATGGGTTTACTTCATGAGGAAAAAAGATGAAGTATTCAACAAGTTCAAGGAATTCAAATCCTTGATTGAGAATCACAATAAAAAGAAGATCAAGACTTTTCGATAAGATAATGGTAGAGAATTCACTTCGAATGAATTCAAAGAGCTATGTAAACAATCAGGGATTAAGAGGGAGTTGTCCACTCCTCATAATCCACTATAGAATGGGATTGCGGAATGGAAGAACAGAACTATCATGGAAGCTCTAAGAGCTATGCCTCATGATCAAGATCTTCCTATGCATCTTTGGGCAGAAGCTGCTAGAACAACTATGTATGTATAGAACCGTACTCCACATAGAGTACTTGAGAACAAGACTCCTGAAGAATTCTTCTCTGATAAGAAACCAGAAGTCAGCCATCTCAGAATATCCGGCTGTCCTTTATACATACACATTCCAAAAGAGAAGAGAACAAAATTAGATCCTTAAGGAAAGAAGGGTATATTTGTGGGATACTCTAAAAGCTCGAAGGCTTACAGAATATATTTCCCAGGATAAAAGAAGTTTGACATCAGTAGGGATATGACATTTGATGAAGACACGACTTGCAACAAATCCAGAAAGAGGCCTGCTAAAGAACCTGAAGAAGCAGAAGCTCCCAGAATTCATGATACAACCATGAATGAAGAAACTCAAGAAGAAGATCAAGAATATGATGAACCACAAATACCTATAGATCCACCTCTGGAAAAGAATCCTCATAAGAGGAAACCTGCTTGGGTACGTGAAATTATCCAAGGTGCGAAAAGATATGGGGCTTCATAAGAGAATCATAGAGAAAGAAAGAGGACCAGATCCTGCTCTGGGTATGTAGCTTTACTATGTGATTTCATTGATAAAGAACCATATAGTTATGAAGAAGCGGTAGAACGAAAAGAATGGAAGGATGCTATGATTGAAGAGTACCAATCGATCATGAAGAATGATGTTTGGGATATTGTTCCAAGACCAGAAGGGAATTTAGTTGTAACTTCCAAATGGATCTACAAAATCAAGCATGCTGCAGACGGTAACTTTGAAAAATATAAAGCAAGATTTGTGGCTCAGGTTTCTCTCAGAAGGAAGGAATAGATTATGAAGAAACCTTTGCACCTATAGCCAGATACACTTCCATCAGATCAATACTTGCTCTAGCTGCAGTGATGAAATGGAAGATACACCAGATGGTTGTCAAGACTGCTTTCTTGAATAGTGTAGTAGAAGAGGAAGTGTATGCAGAGCAGCCACTTAGTTTTGAGACACATGACAGGGAGTCTCATGTGTGCAGATTGAAGAAAGCCTTGTACGGTTTGAAACAGGCACCCAGGACATGGTACGGAAGAATTGATAGATTTCTATCTAGTTTGCACTTTACCAAGATTAAAGTAGATTCCAACCTTTACTCCAAGGTTGAAGATGGCAACCCAGTGATGCTTCTACTAGATGTATCTGATTTGTTTGTGTTGGAATATAATCCGTCGGGATTATATAATATGTAAATAGTGTAAATACATTCTGAATGTGAATAGTCATGTAGGAATATGAATAGGTTGGTCGGAAGTTGAATCACAACCAACATATGAATTGTATAAATACATTAGCAAGGGAATAAATTGAATTGGGAGTTATTACCTATCAGTGGTATCAGAGCACTGTCATAATTCCTAGCTGCATTCCAGTCCATTGCCAGACCTCCATTCTACCCTTTGTCAATTCGTTTCTCCTGCCAGTCTGCTCTTTCAAGCTACCTGCACCGTCAGTCTGCCAGTCACATGCATTGTATGCGTTATTCTCTTGGAGACCTGCCTAACCCTAATTTGGAACCACGCTCTCTCTTCATATCGTTCCATTCATCATTCTGTTGTGTGTGCTGCTTGTTATGTGGTGAGAACCGTGGAGTGCTGCGAGCTGTAAGTTTGTATATATGCTGGGAGCTGTGAGTTTGAATCTATGTTGCGATCTGTGAGTTTATATCTACGTTGAGTATATGCTTGCTACTGGAGTGAACGCCCTCTACGTGAAGACTGCGCCACTCTGTGTGATCTCTGCTGCATGACTTAGATGTTGCGATCTCCTCCTCCTTAACTTCCAGAATCTCAGGACTCTTGCTCAGTCACGTGAAGGCACTCTTGTGATATGCTGTTGATTGAAGCTGGGTGAAGGTAAAAAGTTGCAGACTGCACAAAACCTAATTTAGTTTACCCTAATTTTTTGCATGGAGGTTCAGTGGAAATTCTGCAATTTTTTCTTTGAGTATGAGTTATGAATAGTGCGACTCTGTTGTATGAGCAGTATATATGCTGTGTGGAGAGTTGTATATATGCTGCGTGAGTTTGAATATATATTGGAGCTGAGTGTATATTGAATCTATATATGCTGCGTGAGTTTGAATATATATTGGAGCTGAATATATATGCGTTGAGTATATATGCTTTTGAGACTGCAATCTCCTCCATATACTACTACGAGCTACCTTGGATTTGAGAGAAATGAGACCAGCGTAAAGATGTGTTTTGATAGCAAGATGTTAAATCCACATTGAAGATTTTGTGTTTTGACAGCCATCGATATTTATTATGGAGAGTGTTCATGCCTCTCCTTCTCCATGTGCGTGGGAACTTTACAACTTTGGATGTTGTGATTTGAGACTGTGTAATGGATGCTGAGATTTGAGACATTCTTATGTGGTTGATATTCTTTCAGAAGGCTGTAAGAAGTATTTTAAATATTGCTGCTATATTTACTTGCGACCGATGGGAACGTAAAAACCCTAATTTATGCCCTATCTTGTGCGTGGAATCTTTCTAGAAATGGTCTACATATATTACTATTTGAATTAAAACAAGAGGCTCATGAATACTATGCATAGTGTTTTAGTATTGTAAAATGTATATGCATAGAAGTGTTTTCCTCTTTTTGTTTGAAGATGGATTTTGAGATTGAAGTTGTGACCACACTGGTTAAGAAGATTGTTGACAGCTGAAGATTGACTTGCTGAGACTCGACCCTTCTGTCACTTGTAAGAAGTATTTTGATTATTGTTGCGACTGCCCATCATGTTGATTGCATAAAGAATTGAATTGATTTTCTTTCATTCTGCTGCAAGAAGTATGCAAGAATTGTATTCGTGTATGAGATTGCCACCAGCAAATTTTCTTATTGATAGCATATCAAGATTGTAAATCACCTTGGAAGAGACTGTAGACCTGCAAGGTTATTGTTTTTCTATTATCTCATTCTCTTTCTCATATTAAGTTCATTATTGTAAATTACACTAACAATTGCAAAAGATGCATTCTATAGCATCTGGAGAATCACTTTGCTTTGCTCAAAAAGCAAAGAACCACAGCAAATATCATCCCAAAGGAGAAAGCAGCAACAGAGGCAGAGGAAGAAGAAACTTCAGAGATAGAGGAGGTAGAAACAACTCCAGCAAAAGATTAGATTTGCAGTGCAAGCATTGTGGAAAGACTGGACACACATCAGATCAGTGTTGGGCTTCATGGGACTCCATCAAAGACAGACATAACTAGAAGAAAGATGCTAGTAAATCTTCTGATTCTGCTCATTGTATTGTTGCACATTGTAATCTTGGAATTAATGAAATGACTTCACTTTCATCTTACAAATATTGTTGGCTGCTTGATACTGGTGCAACATCACACATGACTTTTAGAAAAGACTGTTTTGAATAACTTAATGAAACAATAAATGGCATAGTGTACTTTGCAGATAAGTCAAGTCTTAAACCAAAGGGAATCGGCACCATTCGACTGAAGATGCCTGGATTCCTTGATTTCTTGTTGAAGAATGTTCTTTATCTTCCAGAGTTGCAGAGAAGCCTACTGTCCTTGGTGGAGATTCGACAGCGAGGCTATTCCATCCACATGTTTGATGGAATAGTAGAAATAAGAAAGTCCTCTGACAACCAAGTCATTATGACTGGATACGAAGATGGGAAGCTACTGAAGCTAAAGGGTTCATCTGCAAGAGTTCAGAACTATGCCTACCTCTCTCAGCATGGAGAAGGTAATTTGTCATCTAGTTCATTGTGGCATGCAAGATTTGGTCATCTAAATTATAACAGTCTTCATTTGTTGAGAAAGAATGGTGTATTTGGTTTTCCCACCATTCCCAAAGAGAAGAACAAGTGTGATGCATGTATATTAGGGAAACATAGTAAGCTTCCATTCCATGAATCTTATTTCAGAGCAAGTAGGAAATTAGAATTAGTGCATTCTGATTTATGTGGCCCAATGCCAACTCCTTCTGCAAATGGGAATAAGTATTTTATGACATTTGTTGATGACTACTCAAGAATGTGCTGGATTTACTGTTTAAAGACAAAATCAGAAGCATTTCAAACATTCAAAGACTTTCATGCATTGATAGAAAAACAAGCACAATCAAAAATTGGTACACTTCGTACTGATAATGGGAAAGAATACACTTCCAATGCTTTTGAATATTATCTTCGCCAACATGGAATTGCACATCAGACTACCGTTCCCTACAATCCTCAACAAAACGGTGTAGCAGAAAGAATGAATAGAACCATAATGAATATGGTTCGCTCAATGATGTTTTTTGAGAATGTAAAACTATTGTTTTGGGGTGATGCAGTAAAATGTCCAGCCTATTTGAGAAACAGAAGTCCCTCAAATGCTCTTGATAACAAGAATCCACATGAAATGTGGTTTTCCCATCTCCCTTCAATCAGGCATCTCATATTTTTTGGTTCCACCTGTTATGCCTTGATTCCAAAGGAGCAAAGAAACAAGCTTGGTGCTCGAAGCAGAAAATGCATTTTCCTGGGGTACGAAGAATACTCCAAGGCATACCGTCTGTATGATGAGGTAAACAAGAAGTTTGCTATTTCCAGAGATGTCATTTTCCTTGAAACTAATAAAAATGACCAGTCCATTGAGAGAAAGCTTGATCATTTGGAAAAATATCCTCATCCAAAGAAATATTCTGAAAATGAATATGAAATTCCAACCTTGAAGGGGGGATTCCTATTCTGGATCAACCTTTGGAATTTCCATATGAAGCACCAACTCCCCCGCATGAAGAAGTTCCTGCTACTTCACCTGAACAAGAGGTTCAACTAGATGATGTGATTGAGAGAATTGGAAGACTCTCAATCAATGATGAAGCACCACCAGCTGATCAACCAGGACCATCACGGAAAATTCCTAAATGGGCCACAAAGACACTTGAAAGTGTCCATCCGGATGAAGTTGGAAAGACAGGAATGAGAACTTCGAAAAGACATGAAGATGGAGGAGAAGCAGATAATTTAGGTGATGACATGGATGTATCATTTGATTGTGAATTTAATTTATCTGCTAAATTTGAACCAACTTCCTTTGAAGAAGCTTCTACTTTGGTTGAGTGGAAAGAAGCTATGCAGAATGAGTATGATGCACTCATGAAGAATGGAACTTGGAAGCTGGTTGACCCTCCAGTTGGAACCAAACCAATTGGATGCAAGTGGGTTTACAAGAACAAATACAGATCAGATGGCTCACTTGACAAGCACAAAGCGAGGCTTGTAGCAAAAGGCTATGCACAGAAAGAAGGAATTGACTATGAAGAAACGTTTTATCCTACAGCAAAATGGGCTACCATCCATACCTTACTCTCTTTAGCTACTCAGAAAGGGTGGAAATTTCATCAGATGGATGTGAAGACTGCTTTCTTGAATGGAGACTTGAAAGAGAATGTCTTCATGTCTCAGCCAGAAGGCTTTGTTGTGAAAGGAAAAGAACAAAAGGTATACAAGCTTGTCAAATCCTTGTATGGCCTAAAACAAGCGCCTCGCGCATGGTATGAAAAGTTAACCGAGCATCTTTTGAAGTTAAATTTCGAACATTTTGATCTTGATCATGCAAAACTATTCATAAAGAAGGTTGGAAGATCTGTTGTGTATCTTGTGGTGTATGTAGATGATCTTTTGATGACGGGGAAGAGTGAGAGCTATATAGCATCCATAAAGAAAGATTTGAAAAAGATCTTTGAAATGACAGATATGGGACATCTCCACTATTACTTAGGAATTGAAGTCACTCA